>CM066032.1:1187050390-1187310513 GCA_033557465.1 Ichthyophis bannanicus
GAGACTAACGTGATGGGCGTGAAAGCGTACAGAAGGCTCCCCGACCATGAGATCAAAAGTCGTCCGCCGCCCACCCGATGGGGTGAGCTGACGAGAGGCAGAAGCGAGGAAGCTGCCGTGGTGATGATGGCACAGAGATCCCCTGTGGGGGAGGGCCCCACCTGGGAGAGCTTCTCAACATCATGTTCCAGACTGCCATCTGTGGGCTGGAGGACCCTGCTGAGTTTGTCCGCAGTCAATTTTTCCTGCCCGGAGAATAACTGCCTTGAGGATAATGCCGTGACTGACTCCCAAGACAGAGTTCTGTGCCTCCCGGCAGAGGAGAAGGAGCCCCGTGCCCCCCTGCTTGTTCACTTAGAACATTGCAACTTGATTGTCCTCGGGACAAGGACTGACTGTTTGGGAGGTCAGGTGGAGAAGGCCTTGAGACTAGGCGGATCGCCCTTTGAGCTCCAGGAGTTGATCTGCTGACAGACCCCACTTGGTCCGAGCCCTGATTACTGCCTCTTGGCAATGGGCTCCCCAGCCCGGAGGGAACATCGGTGGTCAGCACCCGGGTCGCTGAGGGGTGACTGGAAAGTCATTCCCATACCTGGTGCGGCTGCGAGCCACCACCGGGTATAGACGAGACCACGGCTCGGAGACGGCTGCACGCAGGTCCTAGCCGCCCGTGGCCCTGTCGCCACTGCGGGCGGAGACACAGCTGACAGGCCGCATATTCAGGCGGGCATTTGTGGTCACATGGACGGTGAATCCATATGGCCGGAGGGCAGTCTCAGGAAGCTCCTGGCGAGACCAGGGCCTGGGCTGCGAAAGCGGTCGTCTATGTCATGAGCCGCTGATCCCTGGCGGCGTTAGGTACGCTCGCGCCTGAGGTGGTGTGCAGCCTTGCGCCGATGTGAACTCGATACCTGTGAGGGGATCAAAGTGACTGTGCGAAGTTGGACAATCCCAAGTGCTGCAGCAGAGTCACCGTGCGTCACGTGGCGTTGGTGTCCTCATGATCGGAATCTGCTCTGATGAGCCAGTCGTCGAGTTACTGATAGACATAGAGAGCGTGAAGCCGTAGATTGGCCGCCACGACCTCGATACATTTTGTGAAGACTCGGGTGGCTGAGGACAGGCCGAAGGGATACTCTGTACTGGTATGGAGTTCCTGCCCCACCAACCTTAGGTAGTTGTCGGTGGCTTGGTTGGATGCGGCTGTGCGTGTAAGCCTCCTTTAGATCCAAGAGCATAGCCAATCTCCCGTTCTGGAGGTAGGCAAAGGATTCCAAGGGTACGCATTTTACCTTCTCCCGCCCAAGGAACTTGTTGAGGTTGCGCGAAGTCCCAGGATGGTCGGAGGCCTCCTGTTCTCTTTGGTATCGAAAATCCCTGGGTGAATAGAGCCCTGACCTCTCAGGTTGTTTTGCACCGGTTGCCACCGCCTGATCCTGAGAAACCTGCTAACCCTGAAGGGCAACTCCCCGGTGCAGAGGGGGGCGCGGAGGCTCTCCCGAAATAGGAGGGAGGGAACCTGATGAAGTGGAGAAGGTAGCCCTCTCGCACGCCTGAATGCACCCCGGCATCTGCGGTGATGCTGGACCGCCTGTCGGCGAATGACCAGCCGGCCCTCGGCGTTCCTGGGGAACCAGCGTGGTGTTATAGGCTATGCTGAGCGAGTCAAAAACCCCACCCTGTGAGCAGGGGCATGGTGGCGCAGGCTTTGGGGTCTTGCTTCCTACGTGACCCTTTACCACCTTCACCTTTGCCTGCTGGCCCTGTTGGGTCTGCAGGGGCCCTGATAATGGGGGTATTTGTTTTGTAGGCAGAGCCGCCTTCCCTCGGGTAAAAGGTCCTTTTTTTTTCTTTTTCCCCGAGCCTCTTCTTTTCTGGGAAGGGGCTGAGGTCTTCCTAGAAAGCCTGGTCGCTGTGCGAGTCTGCAGTCTCCATTTGTGCAGCCTTTCCGCCGCCATGGGCTTGCCAACGAGGTTTTTTTTTTTCGCTCTCGGCAGGGAACATGACCAACTTGTCCTGTACCCAGGCTCAAGGTCGACGACTGAAGCCCAGCCGGTCGGCGGGCACCGATGCGCGGCTTCAGGCTACTCGAGCCGAGCGTCAAATTCCATCATAGTGCTGCCGCGGGACATGAACTTTGAGCATTCCCGAATAACTGTGGATCAAGGCTAGGAACCTCCGCAAGGTTCCTCCGTACAACCATCGGAGAAGCCGGCTAGCTCTTAGCCAATCCCTGAGATAACATGCCCATGTAATCTTGTAAGTCTGGAACACACAGGGCGGCATAGAGCCCTGGAAGACTTTTTGCCAAGGCCATCCATGTTACGCCTCCCTTCCAGGAGGCACCGAGGAGTGCATCTTCGGGCTCATAGAATGCATGGCCGATTCCCTACATGGCATGGTGTGGGCAACTGCGCCTTTTGAACGTCCGGGCTCTTTGCGGACTCGATAGATAGAATCGACCCCTTTCTCATGACCGGCGAGGAGTCCGGACTCTCCCATCGGAAGAGTAGTCCGTTCAGCATAGGAGTACCCCGCACAGTAAAGTGCTCCTCGCGGAGTCATACTGAGTGGCGTCGAGCTCTTCTTCTCGGGCTCCTCACCTCGGGGTCCGCAGGGAAGGGCCCAAGCCGTTGGCCATATCCCTAACGAATCCGCGAACCGGGCATCCTCCGGGGGGACTGCTTCCGAGGCTCGACTCCGGAGAGTCCGATGGGACACACCGAGTCCTTAAAGAATCAGGTGACCTCTTCCTCTCCTACTCCCAACCTACCCACGAGGACTCTGTGGGTCCGGCTCTGGCAGGGTGCGGCCGCCAGCCCCCCCACGCCGAGGGAGTCTCGTCGGCGAACCCTCGGTCCCGAAACGGGAGTCCAGGTCGACCTCGACCGAGGATCGCTCGAGTTCTCATCGACCTCGAGGAATCGGCCTCGGTCTCCGGGGTCAGACTTGTACGTCGTCCGTCCCGGCGGTCGTCAGCGACGCCAGCTAGCCAGCGAGCAGTGCCCCGCGTCTGGTCATGAAGGCAACAATCTCCTCTCCAAGGCCTCAACCTGAGCCCCGAGCTCAGCGACCCAGCCAGCCCCCGACTCTACCCCGTACTTCTTCGGGCCCCGACTCGTCTGACGCGGAGGCGATGCCAGCAAGACAACAGGACTTACCCGTGCAGGGGGCATCTCCGCCTCCAGGCGAGGTCCGCTTCGGGAGGTGTATCCTTCTCCAAGGACCCGTGGCTGCTGTCGGGGGCTATGCGCCCTGGCCCTCGGGAGCCGGAGCGGCCACCCGACCGCCGCCCTCAGCGGTTTTTCCTTCCGTCGATGGTCCCCGGGAGGCCCCGGTCGGATGAGCTCCGGCGACGTCCCGAACTGGAGCCTTTCGACAGTTGAGGCCTCCGACAGTCCGGGGTAACTGCTTGGTCACGAAGATTCTTTCGCGCTGATGCCGCCGACGTCTCACGCCTTCGAGGACAAGTTTTGCTGCAGGGCCCACAGTCCGTGCCTCTTGATCTGGGCCCAGGCAGCGAGGCAAAGGTCGTGTGAGCGGTGAGTGACATATTCGGTACACCGGGACCACACCGCTTAAAGCCACTGCAGCCTCAGGGGGAAAAAGGGGCCCCTGCGAGGTCCAAATGGACCGGGCCCTGCCAGGGAAAAAACGAAACAGAAAACTGCTAAGTCAGAAAACCGAACAACCTTTAGAGGACTGAACCGCGCTTCGCAGTCCGGCTGGAAACGACGGTCGCGAACCCGAAAGAAAAAGGATACATACAGAGAAATCAACTTTTCGCGGGGACAAGACTGTGACTCTGTAGGGCTCCGCGGAAAAAAGAAACTGGCTAAGATGCCCCTTCGGGCGGGAAGACTTACCCGGGGCTCATGCCGCTGCAATTCCCAAAGGCTTTCTTTGAAAGCTGGGGAAAATTGCTCCGCGAGGGCTCCGTCGGCGCCGACGTCACCCATAAGTGAGGACTGACTTCCTGCTTGGTCCTGGAGAACTACACTACCGTTAAAATCCAATTGGATTCCACCTACACCTTTGCCTCCCTTACTTGTGGCCTTTAAAGAAATGGTTTTAAAAGAAGTCACACAGTTGGAGCAGAGTTGTCCCCTAACAAAAAATGTATTAACCTCGGAGGAACGTCGAACGTGGAGAGAATTGAAAGCTCGAACAGACATCATCATTTCTAGAGCGGACAAAGGGGGTGCGATTGTCGTCTTGAGTCGAGAAGATTATGTGGCAGAAGCGCTGCGTCAACTCTCTGATGACAATACTTATGAGCAGTTAGGTAGTGATCCGACAGCCCAATTGCAACAACAGATTCTGGATAGTACAACTTTTGCATATCAACATAAATTAATCAACAAGAAAGAATTGAGGTTTCTTAACGTTAAAGCTCCAGTTACATCGAGCTTTTATTTAGTTCCCAAAATACACAAACGTTTGGTCAAACCACCGGGAAGACCAATTGTGTCGACGAAAGGATCTTTGTTGGAACCACCATCGATCTATTTAGATTCTTTTTTGAGACCTTTGCTGATTGATATACCGTCTTACATCAGGGACACTTCTCATTTTCTACAGAGATTGAAACAACATAATCAGTGGGCACAGGATGAAGATATGCTATTGATCACTCTTGACATCACGGCACTATATACCAGCATTCCTCAACAGTCAGCAATTTCCATAGTTCAAAAAGTTTTGACGGGGAGAGGAGATCTGTCCGATTCCCATATTTCTTTTCTTATAGAATTGTCACGAATTACGATCACTCAAAATTTTTTTCAGTTTAATGAAGTACTATACCATCAGAAAATAGGTATTGCTATGGGAGCATCTTGTGCCCCATCAGTAGCGAACCTGTTCATGAGCGATTTCGAAAGCAGTTGGCTGTCAGCCTCTTCTTTTTCATATCATATTAAATTCTGGGCGAGGTTTATCGACGACATTTTTGTACTATGGAAGGGCTCGCAAGAGATAGCTCAAGAATTTGTTAAGTGGCTCAATACCTGTAATGCTGCAATTCAATTCACGTCTACAATAGACGCTAATGCTATAGTGTTCTTGGATGTAGTCATACAGAGAGGTCTGTCAAGCTGGAATACTACAGTATATAAAAAACCTACAGCTCGCAATACGTTCCTTCACTACACTAGTGGCCATCCCATTCGACTGAAGAACAGCCTGCCTTATTCTCAATTCCTTCGCTATCGTCGAAATTGTTCAGAAGTTACAGATTATAAGCAACAGTCTAAACGATTGCTAAAGGATTTTTTCTGAACGTCAAAACAGGCGTATAAACGTGCTTTATATAATGATCGTCAATTGTTGTTTCGAGCTTCTCGTCCAGAAGCACTAGATGATCAAGTGAATTTCATAACTAAGTTCTCTCCTCTAAGCTATAAAATTCAAGGCATTGTTAAAAAATACAGTTATATGCTTCAAGCCATTCCTGAATTGGAAGATAAGAAGATTAGATGTGTTTGGCAAAGAAATAGCAACCTATTGCAACAATTAAGTCCCACTGCTCTTCGTTCTAATGTGAGCCATAGAAGTAAGCTAGAAGCAGTAGGTCATAAGAAATGTGGCCACTGCAGTATCTGTACTATAACAGCTGAGTTAACAGAATTCTTATGTCACGGTAAAATTTACTATCTAAAACAAGCCACCACATGCACCTCTGAATCAGTAGTGTATGCCATCCGTTGCCCGTGTGATCTTTTTTACATAGGGAAGACCAGTCGCCCTTTTAAGGTCCGGATGTGTGAACATAAAAGCCGACTTCATTGCAAAATTCTGTCGGCTCCAATTGTTCAGCATTGTGATGAATTTCACCATGAATTCGAGCATTTACGGTGCTTCTGTATAGAACAGATTTCACATCCTAAAAGAGGGAAGACTCTGGATGAAACGCTTCTATTTGCTGAACAGCGTTGGATTTTTAGAGTCAATACTGTGCAACTTAAGGGATTAAATGCCGCAGTTGAGTGGTCAGTGTGCAGATAACAGAGCCAGCTAATTAGTATAAAAGTCAGCTGTTTTGTCTAAGCCGCATGCGCGGCGTTTTTTGGACATCACTGAGCAAGTGAGAGACGTGGGCAGCAGCAGCATGAATAGGTATTTTTAGCCTTTTAACAGTTCTGAATGATATGCTGAAGGTGATAAAGTAAGAAATAAGTGATCTATCTTCGGTTAGGTGTCAATAGAAAATAGAAGCTACATCAATGCTCTTAACATTAATATCCATATTTTTAGATTCTCCTGATGAACCTCCTTTTGTGGAGAGAAACGCTACAACGGGCGCCAGAGGAAGGCGTTGAGAACAGCTTTAATTCAGGTTTAAAGCAAGAAGACAGTTCAAAGGAGCTAAGATAAGCTGAAGAGTTTTAACATATTTTTAAGAACACAAGGTGATAGAGGTGTGAGATATTTTCACTGTTTCAAAAAAAAGTATAAAAAGAGGAAAATCCATTCACTAGTAGTCGTTGATGCAAATGGGGCACACCTGTTTATCCACAGAGATTGTGGTTTTGAGTGCCATCAGAGTCTGAGACTACAGTTGATTCTAGCTATAACTATCACCAGAGTGTCCATTTATTCATTGACATTCTTGTTATAGTGGAGTATTTTTGAATAGTTTAACTAGGAAATTTTCGTGGCCAGGAAGATAGACCGCCCTGAGCAGCATATTGTGTCAAAGTGCAAAGAAGCATAGGGCCTGTGCCTCCTGATACAGGAGCCTGGACCCCGTGCCTCCTTGTTTGTTCACAAAGAACATCGCCACCTGGCTGTTTGTCTGCATCAAGACGGATTGGTGGGCCAGGGTGTGAGAGAAGGCCTGGAGGGCTAAGCGTATCGCCCTGAGTTCCAGGAGATTGATTTGTTGCGTGGCCTCCCATGGAGACCACAGGCCCTGCGTGCACTTGTCCAGACAATGTGCACCCCAGCCCTGCAAGGAGGCATCGGTTGTGAGTACCACAGTGGAAACAGGTACCTGAAAAGGAATTCCCTGTAGAAGGATGGGGGGGTGTAGCCAACACTGCAGGGAGTTCAGGAAGGGTTTGGACACCCTTAGTTTGTCTCTTAGGCTTCCTGTAGCCTGCCTCCACTGAGTTCTGAGACACCACTGTGCAGGTCTCATATTCAGGCAAACATTGGGAGTCACATGTACTGTCGATACCATGTGGCCCAGGAGCCTTAGACAGAGTCTGGCAGAAACCAGTGGGTTGTGTAGGAACTGGCTAGCCAAGCCCATCAGCCTTCCCGCTCTGTCTGCTGGCAAGTAAGCCTTTGCTTGCAGGGAGTCTAACCGTGCTCCTATGAACTCTAGGTTCTGGGAGGGGAGCAAAGTGGACTTTGCGAAGTTTATGACAAAGCCTAGTTGCTGAAGGAGAGAGACAGTACGGAGGGTGGCATGCCTGTCGTCCAGGTAGGGGAAGACAAAAATACCCCGGTTTCTCAAGTAGGTCGCCACCACCGCCAGGCACTTTGTGAAGACCCGTGGGGCGGAAGTTAGACCAAAGGGCAGTACCCTGTACTGAAAGTGGTTTCCTCCCACCACGAGCCTTAGGTATTTTCTGTGGTCTGGATGAATGAGGATGTGAGTGTACGCATCCTTCAGATCTAAGGAGCATAGCCAATCTCCCTGCTGGAGGTAGGGCAGTAGTGTTCCAAGAGTAAGTATCTTGAACTTTACCTTTTCCAAGAATTTGTTGAGATTTCTCAAGTCCAGAATGGGCCGGAGACCTCCAGTTCTCGTTGGCACAAGAAAGTACCTGGAGTAGAAGCCCTGCCTCAGCAGGTGGGGAGGCACAGGCTCCACCGCCCTGTCTAGAAGAAGACCTTGCAGTTCCTGGAGAAGGAGTTCCTGATGCAGAGTAGGCCTTGGAGGCTCCCCTGGGAAGTAGGAGGGGGTACTTGATTGAAATGGAGCAGATAGCCCTTCTGGACTATGCTCAGTACCCAAGTATCTTTTGTGATGGGCGGCCACTGGTGGACAAAAAAGGCCAACCGACCTCCCGTGCTGAGGTGAGCCAGCAGAGGTGGAGAGGCTATGCAGTGGGAGTCAAAACCCCCCTCCCTGCTGAGTAGGAGCAGGAGCTTGAGGCTTGGGGGCTTTCTGCCTACGGGGCCCATGTCCCTGCCCCTTGGCCTGCTGACCCTCCTGGGGAGGCCTGATAATTTTATTTTATTTATTTATTTATATTCACTTATATACCGCGCTATTCTGCATCAGTGCGGTTTACATTGAACAAACTGAAATTACATTGAACAGGGCATTATAACTTGGAAATAACTATTTTACAGGGAACATGGGCTATGGAGGGTTAAGTGGCTTGTCCAAGACCACAAGGAGCACCTGTGGGACTAGAAACCCCAGTCCTTCCGGCCCAAGGTTGCTATCCTCTAGTGGGATTTGAACCCCCGACCTTCTGGCCTGAAGCACTGGCCTGAAGGGAAAGGTTTGTAGACAGATGCCTTCCTCGGGTAAAAGGGCTTTTTCCTCGAGCCCTTCTTCTTATGAGAAGGGGCAGAAGTTTTCCTGGACAACTTTGTCCTTGTCAGAGTCTCGGTCTCGAGCTCAGCGGTCTTTTCGGCCATGGGCTTGCCGAAGAGGTTTTCACCCTGGCATGGGACATCGACCAACTTGTCCTGTACCCATGGCTCGAGGTCCGATGACTGTAGCCATGCCTGGCGTCGAGCACCGATGCCAGCCGCCGCTACGCGGGCCGAAGCCTCAAAACCATCGTAGGCCGCCCGGGAGATGAATTTGGAGCATTCCTGGATCTCCAAGGACATGGACTTGAACCTCTGCAAAGGTTCCCGGGAGAGGCCAGCCGATAACCCGGCTATCTCCTTAGCCAGGTCCCGCATGTACATGCCCAATGTACAGCTGGTAGGACTGGACACGGCAAGCAAGCACTGAGCCCTGAAAGCACTTTCTGCCGATGGCATCTAGGCTTCGGGCCTCCCTGCTGGGGGGCACCGCAGAGTGCATCTTCTGGCTTTTCAGACGATGCATGGCCGATTCCACAACCATAGAATGGTGCGGCAGCTGCGCCTTCTGGAACCCAGGGCTCTTCCGGACTCAATACATGGAATCGATCCGCTTACTCAAAACCGGCGCCGAGGCCAGTGCCTCCCACATTCAGAAGAGGAGCCATTCCAGAATCGGAGGAACAGGCACAGTAAAGGTCTCCCTCGGGGGAGAGTCATACTGTAGGGCATTGAGCTCCTCGGCTCGAGGCTCCTCCTCGGGATCCACCAGGACATTCAAAGCCTTGGCCATGTCCCTGATAAACTCCAAGAACCGGGGGTCCTCCGGTGGGGACCTACTCCGGGGCTCGGACTGCAGCGAGTCCGAAGGGACACACCAAGTCCAAAAGGTATCGGGGGACTCCTCGTCCTCCGTCTCCCACGCAGACTCATCCGAGGAAGAGTCGAGGGGCTCCGACCGCGCGGGCTCTGGCAACACCCGCCCCGACGCCAGGGCCATCGGCGTCGACGCCCTCGGTCCTGAACGGGAGGTTGAGGGAGACCGCGATCGAGACCGGACTCGGGCCTTCATGGCTTCGAGAACCGGCTCTGTCTCCGGGGTCAACTTAGACGTCGACGTCCCGGTGGTCGGGGCAGATGCATCAGTCAGGCTGGACATCAGCACCCGCTGCTGATCCATGAAGGCAGACAGTCTGCACTCCAAGGCTGTCAGCCTGAGTCCAAGCTCAGGAGACTCAGCAGCCACCGACTCGGCTCCCTGGGAGGAGAGTCCTCAAGGACAACAGGACTTACGTGCTCAACGGACTCCGGCTCTACACGGGATACTTTAGTTGGCTTCTCCAGCTCCAAAGGCCCGGGGCGGCGGTCAGGGGTCTGAGACCTAGCCTTCGAGGAACCAGAGGCTTCCTCAGACACCGCCCTCACGAGCTTTCTCTTCCTCTTATGCTCCCGACTGGGGGACCCCTTTCAGAGGAACCCCGAAGCTCGGGGTCAGACTCCCGAGACAGCGAGGCCTCTGACGAGGTCTGGGCTCTTCCGGAGGCAGAGTCAGAAAAAATCCTCTCCTTCTGATGCTGCCAGCTTCTGAGTGCCTTGGTGGACATTTTTCCACATGGGACACAGACCTTGGGATCATGGTCCGGCCTGAAGCAACGTAGGCAGCAGTCGTGTGTGTCGGTAAGATTCATGAGCTTCTTACAACGATCACACTTTTTAAAACCACTGGAGGCCATTGGGGAAAAAAGGGCCCCCCACAAGGTCAAAAGACCGGTCCTCCAGGGAAAAAGAAAAAAGAGCGCGAACACGTCCCACGAAGGGCAAAAAAACGAAAATTAGAGATCGGGTCGATACCGGCATACTGAACCCAGGCGGGAAGGGGAACCGGCGTCGAACCGGACAAAAAGAGCGAAAATCGTAGAAAAAAATCAAACTTTTCCGGGTGACAGGGACACACGTCCGTTGGGCTCCACGGAAAAAGAAAGACTGAGCAAGATGGCACCTTTGGGCGGGAAGGGGACCGCGCATGCGTGGGTGTATTCCCAAAGGCTTTCTTAGAAAGCTTGGGAAATGCTCCGCATGGGGGCTCCATCGACGTCGATGTCACCCATATGTGAGGACTGACTTCCTGCTTGGTCCTGGAGAAACAACACATCTAGTCTGCTCTTCCATATCAACTACAATAGCCCCCTTTGTATCCTTGGAGATCCTCTGTGTTTGTTCCATGCTTTTTTATTTTATTTTTTTATTTATTTTTATTTAACAATTTTTCTATACTTCCTTTTCATTTAATCAAGGCTATTTACAATAACTAACTTTTAAAAAGAACTTGCAAATTTAAACAGTAAAATTGTTGTTGTTGTTAAGTGCTGTCAAGTCGGAGACGACTCATGGCGACCCTCTGGATAACTATCCTAAATTGTGCTCGGTCTTCAGTCAGGCGGCTCATTGTTGACAGACTGGTACCCGTAGCTGCTGTTATTGTATTGATCCATCTCATTGCTGGCCTTCCTCTTTTGCGTTGACCTTCTATCTTGCCAAGCATGATGTCTTTCTCTAAAGATCTCTCTCTTCGCATGATGTGTCCAAAGTATGAAAGTCGAAGTCTTTTCATCTGAGCTTCTAAAGAAAGCTTAGGTTTGATCTCCTCTAGTACCGACTGGTTTGTTCTTCGGGCAGTCTATGGTATACACAGTATTCGCCGCCAGCACCATAATTCAAAGGTATCAATTTTCTTCCTGTCTATATCTTTCACTGTCCAGCTTTCACATCCATATGATGTTATTGAAAATACCATGGCTTGAACAAGTCGAATCTTTGTATGGAGAGAGACAACTCTGCTCTTGAGAATCTTATCTAGGTCTTTCATAGCCATTCTGTCAAGAGCAATGCGTCGTCTGATTTCTTGACTGCTTGTTGCTTCTTTATTGATAGTTGATCCAAGTAGGTTAAAGTTGTTCACGATTTCAATTTCTTCTCCTTCAACGATGAACCTGTTGATTATGCCAGTTGTCATGATCTTTGTCTTCTTTACATTAAGGTGCAGGCCCATTTTGAGACTATGTTCTTTTATTGTGAGAAGCAAATGTTTCAGATCATCTTCACTTTCAGCCAGTAATGTGGTATCATCAGCACAGCGAAGGTTGTTGAGTCTTCCACCCATCTTCACACCTCTGTTGTCTTCATACAATCCTTCTTCTCTGATGATTTGTTCTGCATATAAATTAAACAGGTAGGGGGAAAGTATGCAGCTTTGTCTTACACCTTTGCTTATTTTAAACCATTCTGTTTCTCCTTGTTCAGTTCGAACTGTTGCTTCTTGATCAATGTACAGACTGTGCAAGAGTACGATCAGGTGTTCAGGTATACCCATGCTTCTTAATGTGGCCCAGAATTTCTCATGGTTTACACAGTCAAAAGCTTTGCTATAGTCGATAAAGCACAAATAGATATCCTTTTGGTATTCTTTAGTCTTTTCAAGGATCCATCTCACATCCACAATGATGTCTCTCGTTCCTCGCCCTTTCCTGAACCCTGCTTGCACTTCAGGTAGTTCTTGTTCCAGGTATGGTTGGAGTCTCTTTTGAATAATCTTTAGTAGAATCTTGCTGGCATGTGGGATCAGAGCGATTGTGCGATAATTTCCACAGTCAGTTGGATCACCTTTCTTTAGTATTGGTATAAACACAGATCTTTTCCAGTCAGTTGGCCATGATGTTGTTTTCCATATTTCTTGGCAGAGCCTTGTAAGTACGGTAACAGCTGCATCAGATTGCTGTAATACTTCTATGGGAATGCTATCAATGCCTGGTGCTTTGTTCTTTGATAAGGCTTTCAATGCTGCTTCAACTTCTTCTTTCATCACCAATGGTTCCCGATCATAAGGTACAGGTTGAAACAGCTGTTGGTCCACTTGATCTTTATCATATAAAACTCTGTATATTCCTTCCACCTTTTCTTGATCTTCTCAGCATCATTTAACATAGAATCTTGAGCATCTTGTAACATTCCAATTTGAGGCTGGAACTTTTTCTTTAACTCTCGTAGCTTTAGGAAAGCTGATATTGTTCTTCCTCTAATAATTTCTGCTTCTATTTCCTTGCATGCATCATTGTAGTACTTTTCCTTGTCCTGTTTTGCTGCACGTTGGAAATCTCTATTGAGTTCTGTGATTGTCTTTCTTTCTCCTCTGGCTTTAGCTTCTCTGCATTTCTGGGCAATTTTCAGAGTTTCTTCCGTCATCCATTTTGGCCGTTTTTTCTTTTTCACCTTTTGTAGAGACTTCTCGCTTTCTTCCAACACAACCTCCTTGTCATTCCACAACTCTTCTGGAGCTCTGTCGTTTGTATCTAAAGCAGCAAATCGATTTTTGCAGGCAGTCTTTAAATTCCAGTGGTATATTCTCAAGGTCATATTTTGCTGCGTTCATGAGTGGTTTGCTCTTTTTCAACTTTAGCTTGAGTTTGCATACTAGTAGTTGATGATCTGTACCACAGTCAGCTCCAGGTTTTGTCTTTGTTGATGTTATAGAGCTTTTCCATCATTGATTTCCACAGATGTAGTCAATTTGATTTTTATACAATCCATTGGGTAAAGTCCATGTGTACAGTCGCCGCTTGTGTTGCTGGAAGAAGGTGTTTGAGATGAATAGATTGTTGGTCTTGCAGAATTCTATGAGTATTTCTCCAGCTTCATTTCTGTTGTCAAGTCCATATTTTCCAACTACTTTGCCTTCTTTGTTGCCAACATTTGCGTTCCAGTCACCCATGACTATCAGGATATCCTGTTTGCAAGTTCTGTCAATTTCAGCTTGTACTTGTTCATAGAACGCTTCAATTTCATTCTCTTCTGCAGCTGTTGTTGGGGCATATACTTGAATTATAGTTGTGTTGATAGGCATTCCTCATAGATGAATAGAGATTAAGCGTTCGCTGACTGCATTATATTTCATTACAGTTCTTGCAAGTTTCTTCTTTATTATAAATGCAACACCATTTCTTCTTTGTCTTTCATTTCCAGCATAGTAGACCATGTGATCATCTGATGCAAAGTGTCCAATGCCAGTCCATTTCAGTTCGCTGACACCCAACAGATCAAGTTGTACACGTTCCATTTCATTCTTGACCACCTCCAACTTCCCTTGGTTCATGCTTCGTACGTTCCATGTTCCAATGTGTAAGACATCTTTACAGCTTCTGATTCTTATTTCATACGCAGCTACATCAGCAGTCAGACGTCCCGAGGGCTTTGATCCAACCACATCATAAATGCTGGCTTTACTCTGAAAAGTCTTCAGCTCTTCCCCAGTAGCTAGTTGAGTGCCTTCTGACCTGGGGGTCTCATCTTCCAGCACTATAGCACAATTTGTTTTGTTGTAACTATCCATTGGGTTTTCATGGCAAGATACAGAAGTAGATTGCCGAGCCTTTCTTCCGCGCAGTTTAAGTTTGGTGTTGTTGCCGTTGTCACAGAAATGTGATCCTCTGCCGTCAACACTATCCCATTCTGCTGCTGCCCAAATGGGTGGTTTGTCTTGGTCTGGCATCTCAGCTGAGACCTATCCATCTTGGGAGACCCTGCCAATAGTTAAACTACCGATAGTTTAGCTCTCAGCATCACTGATGCACACACGCCCTCACAGCACGACAAGCTGCAAACCAAGTGAGGGTAACATTATAACTTCAAAAACTTAAATAGTCTCTTGTAACATCAACTAAACTATATATATCTTAATAAGAGTAATGGGATGGTTGAATGGTGTAGATGGCATGGCTTGTGTAAATCGGCTTGTGGAGTGATTAGTGTTATTGGGGGTCTTCGTTGAATTGTTCAATGAATAGGGTGGTTTTGAGCAACTTCCGGAAATCTTTTATATCTGTTGTTGATCTTAGATTATCTGTGAGTACATTCCAAATAGCAGGGGCAGCAAGAGAGAAGGCTCGCATGGATGTGGATTTGTTGGTTCTTGTGAATAGACTAGATGTTGGTATATTGTTTTTGATGCTCTTTCTGTCTGGTCTTTTGCTTGCTTTGGTTCCGATGAGTTCTTGTAGTATTCCTGCTGACATATTTTTTTAATTTTGAAGATGGTGAGTGCTGATTTATATTTTGCTCGTGAAGAGATTGGTAGCCAGTGCAGTTCATGTAGTATTGGAGTTATATGGTCTTGTATTGAAGCACCAAGCAATAATACGGGCAGCGGTGTTCTGGACTATTTGTAGGGGACGGGTGGTTTGTTTAGGTAGACCTTGGAATAGGATATTACAGTAGTCCAGCACAGGTGTAATGATGGCCTGGCATACTGTGTGGAAATGTTCTTTATTGAGGAGAGGTTTTAGTCTCCGAGCATTGCGAGTTTGAAGAAGGCTGTTTTGGATATCTTGTTGATATGCGGTTGGAGGATAAGTTGCTTGTCTAGAATCACTCCAAGATACCAAACTTCGTCTCTTATTGGAATCAGTGTATTTGAGATAGAAGTAGGAGGAGTGAATGTGGAGTCTCTCGTAATGATGATTGCTTCAGATTTTTTTATGTTGATGGTTAAGTTGTTGTTAGTAAGCCAGGTCGTTATTTCATGAATGCAGGTTGATATAGTGGTATAGTCTGGGGCGTCCAGGTGGATAGAGGTATATGCCATGAAATCGTCGGCATATATGGCGTATTGTATCTTGTATTTGTTAAATATTTTGCATATGGGCTGAATATAGATGTTGAAGAGAAGAGCTGATAGTGAGGAGCCTTGGGGAACTCCTTGAGTTGTACGGAAGGGTGCTGAGGTGAGGTTACCAGATGTTACTCTATGCTGTCTGTCTTCGAGGCATTATTGAAACCATTTGATGGTGGTATCTTGTAGTCCAATCTCCATTAGGCACTTCAATAGGATGTGTTGGGAAACTGTGTCGAAGGCAGATGATATGTCAATAAAAATTAATAAGAAGCCCTTCTTTATGTTGTCTATTCCTTTGATTATGTTATCGAATTGATGCATCAGAAGTGTCTCGACACCATGTTTTGGACGGAATCCGTGCTGGTGGGGATCTAGTGGGGCATATTCATCAATATGATCTTGGAGCTGTCTCTGAACAATTTTTTCAGTTATTTTTGCCAGGAATGGGAGGCTAGATATTGGGCGGTAGGCTGAAGGGTCGGTACTATTAGTTGAGACGTTTTTACGAATAGGGCGGATAGTAGATTGTTTGAGTGCTTTGGACATGTAGCCCTGAGTGAGAGAGGTGCTTACTAGCTTTTGGATGAATGTGTTGAAAACTTCTTTGGTGGATTTAATCCAAGTCACCAGAGGCAGGGGTCTGATGGAGAAGTGGTGGTGTTTAGAGCAGTGATGGTTTATTCTATTTGTTTAGTAGATGGAATGCTGAAGTTCTTCCATTGATTGGTAGTTGTGGAGCCAGAATCTGTAGTTGGTGTGTCCATAAGAGGGATGTTCATATGGGGTGTGGTGGGACTGTTCTTGGCTATTAGATAATCAGCAAAGGTTTGTGGGTGCATCTTGCTTTCATCTTTCATGGTCGGGTCATTTGTAAGGGTACGAATGATGTTAAAGAGTTCTTTGGGTTTGTTACAAGCTTTTAGCACAAGGTTTGTGTGGTATTGTTGTTTATGTTTGTTTATTAGATTACTGTATTCTTTTTGCATTTCCTGGTATTGTTTCAATGTAGTTTCTGATTTTTGAATGCAGATACTGTCCTCATGTCCACCACCTCCACTGGGAGACTATTCCACACAACTATCACTCTTTCCGTAAAGAAATATTTTTGTATATTACTCCTGAGTCTATCCCCATTCACTCTCATCCTATGTCCCTTCGTAGCAGAGCTTGCCTTCAATTCAAAGGCATTTATGCCATGGAGGTATTTAAATGTCTCTATCATATCGCTCCTATCCCAACTTTCCTCTAAAGTATACATATTAAGATCTTTGTCTGTCCTCATAAGTTCCATAACAAAGACCACTAACCATTTAGTAGCCATCCTCTCCACAGACTCCAACATGCTTAGATTCCCTTTTCAAGGTGCAGCCTCCAGAATTGCACACAATACTCCAAATGAGGTCGCACCAGAGACTTATACAGAGGCATCACCTCCTCCTTTTTTCTGCTGGCCAATCCTCTCCCTATACAGCCAAGCTTACTTTTGGCTCTTGCAGCCGTCTTTTCTACATGTTTAGCTACTTTAAGATAGTCAGACACAATTACACCCAGGTCCCGCTCTTCTTTTGTGGACAGAAGTACCTCACCCCCTCACTGTACAGTTCTTTTGGCTTTTTGCAGCCCAAATGCATGACCCTGCATTTTTTAGCATTAAATTTCAGCTGCCAAATTCTAGACTATTCTTCAAGCTTAACTAGATCCCTCCTAATGTTATCGACTCTTTCTGTGTGACTACTCTATTGTAGATTTTGATATCATCTGCAAACAAACCAATCTTACCCAATAGTCCTTACGGAATATCACCAACAAAGATGTTAAACAGAATTATACCAAGGACAGAAACTTGCGGCACACCACTGGTAATCTCCTTCTCCTCAGAGTGAGCACCATTTACCTGTACCTTTGTGGCCTCCCCTCAACCAAATTCTAATCCAATCAGTCACTTTAGAGTCCATCCCTAGGGTACTCAGTTTGTGTATAAGTCGCCTGTGCGGAATGGTGTCAAAGGCTTTACTGAAATCTAAATACATCACATCTAGGGCTCTCGGTCCAATTCCCTGGTCACCCAGTCAAAGAAATCTATCAGATTTGTCTGACAAGACCTGCCTCTGGTGAATCCATGCTGCCTTGGATCCTGCAATCCATTGGATTCCAGAAACCTCACTATTCTCTCCTTTAGTAACTTTTCCAATAATTTACTAACCACAGAAGATAGACTAACCGGCCTTTAGTTCCCAATGTCATCCTTACGTCCGCTTTTGTGTAAAGGGACCACATGAGCCTTTCTCCAGTCCTCTGGCACCACTCCCGATTCGAAAGAGACATTGAAAAGGTCAGACGTGGAGCAGCTAGAATGTTCACAAGTTCCCTCAGTATTCTTGGATGTATCCTATCTGGACCCATGGCTTTGTCTACTTTTAGTTTAGCTAGTTCCTCACGAACAGAGTCTTCTAAAAGTCATTCCAGATCCCCGTCGCTTCTATTCCTATTTGTGGCCATTTTCTGAAGTCCTGCTCCTGGCGCTTCATCTATGAACACAGAACAGAAATATTTGTTAAGCAATTCTGCTTTTTCCTTATCAGTTTCTGCATATTCCTCCCCTGCACCTTTGAGTCTGACAATATCATTTTTGCCATTTCTCCTCTCACTAACATATCTGAAAAATTGGCATTGGCTATTTCTTCTTCTTTTTGTACCTTTGCATTCTGACTACTTTGCTAGCTTCTCTAAGTTTTTCCAAATATAGATGCCTGTCTTCCTCTCTCTGTAATCTCTTGGATTTCATGAAGGCCTCCTTCTTTTTCTTCACCTTTTCAGCTACTTCTTTCGGGAACCATAGCGGCCTCCTTTTTCTTTTACATTTATTTACCTTTCTAACAAGGTTTCTTGCCCTTAAAATATCCCCTTTCAGTTTTGTCCACTGTTTTTCTACATCCCCCAGCTGTTCCCATCGCACTAACGACTCTTTGAGGTATTGTCCCATCTTGGCAAAGTTAGTTTTCCTAAAGTCTAAGGCCTTTGCTTTTGAATGGATTTTATCAGCCCTAGTCCTAATACTGAACCATACTATCTGGTGATCACTGGATGCAAGATGATCTCCTTCTGTAACATCAGAAACACTTTCTCCATTGGTAAGCACTAAGTCCAGTATGGCCCCCATCACATTTGGGTTGTGTTACTGATTGCCTGAAATAGTTCTCCCTGTAGATAATTCAGGATCTCCTTCCTTCTAAATGACACCGCAGCAGGGATGTGACAATCCATATCCAGCATACTGAAATCATCTACCAGCAGCACTTCTCCTTTCATGGCAATACTGTGTATGTCTTCTATTAAATCTTCGTCTACTTCTATTCCCTCTGAGGGGGATCTGTATATAACTCCAATGTAAATGGATTTCCATTCTTCTCTTTCTAGTTTAACCCTGTGCCTCCTCTCTTCCTTTTAGGCCCTGCAATTCTATAGCTTTAATATTATTTTCTTTTTACATGTAGTGCCACTCCACCTCCCCTTCTTCCTACCCTGTCCTTCCTGAATAAATTATAGCCTGGTAAAATTACATCCCAGTCATGGTTTTCTGTAACCATGTCTCCTTAACTGCCACTAAACCTAAATCCAAGTCAGCCTCTTCCATTAAAGCCTCAACATCTGGGATCTTATTTCCCATGCTACAGGCATTTATATACACTGCTTTCCAGATGTTGCATCTATTACCCATTTCTACAGAGGTATTTAATTGCCTTCCAGCAATTGTTGGTTGGCTTGCTTGCTTGTATTTTGCATGGATTTTATTCCTTCTTGCCATTGATGTGTGGATGACTCTTACCAATGATCTTATGTTTTGCTGAGAGTGACATCCTGAACTTGTTTTTTCCATCTGTCACACTCTTTCCCTAGTTTGAAAGCATCTCCACATATTGCCTGAATTTTTCACTTTTTTCTGCAAACTATCTGTGTGAAACACCTTAAAAACATCTATAAAATCTCTTGAAAGAAAACTTGCAGTTTTGGCTACTGCAAGTAATCCTTATGTAGACTAGGACCAGACCAATTCTTTCTTGAATGATGTGGCATCCCCACCAATCGTCAGTCCTCCATTGTACAGACAAGGACTGGACCAGCTTAATGTTGAACAATATGATGTCCCAACAACACAAACACAGCACTGTATTTAGAGCTTGTTTATCATTGCTTCAAATTCCTGTTTCAACATTTCTAAGGACGTCCCATAAAGATTACTTGTAGAGGCAAAAACTGCAAGTTTTCTTTCAAGAGATTTTATAGATGATTTTAAGGTGTTTCACACAGAGTTTATGTTTTGAATACCCTTTAGGGTGTTTGAAACACTGTTTAAAAATATTAAAAGGAAAGTTTGCCACAAGAGATCACTGACCGCAAGGCAAACATTCTGACAAAAGGCATAATAAGATTTCAAGAGAGCTCTGTTTTTTTCAGAAAGGTCTCACAGTTTTTTGAGAAATAATTATGTCCTGTCAATGTCCCAGTTTTTAATAGTATTTCACCTTTTAATTGGTCTTGTTTTGGAAATCTTTATCTTTATTTTTATTTAGAACTTAATATACCGCTCATACAAAAAGCATCAGAGCGGTTTACAATTATTAAAAGAACTGCTGTGAAAGGGGAAAAGAATGCCAATAAATTTAGATAGGAAAGAAAAGGCAAGATTAAAGAAAAGAGCAGACGGTGACTGCACTACACCGGGTGGGAGGGGGGAGGAGAGAACGGGGCTTGACATCAATGGCGGGCTGGGAACAAAGGGGAGGGGGGGAGGTCAAAGACAGAGCAGAAAAGATGGGTTTTTAGTCTGGCCTTAAAGGTGTTAAAGGAAGGTTCCAGACGGAGAGCTGAGGGAAGCGAGTTCCAGAGCCGGAGACCCAGGAAAAAGAAGACCGAGGAGCGAGTGGATTCCAGATGGGCCTGGGATGGGGAAGGAAGAGACATATGATTGGAGTGAATGGATCTAAGGAACCGGTGAGGGGTGTGGAGGTGAACCAAGTCGGCGAGATAGAGGGGGGTACCGGTATGGATCGATTTATGGACGAAGATGAGGAATTTATACTGAATCCTGTAGGGAATTGGGAGCCAGTAAAGGCATATGAGAAGGGGGGTGATGTGATAAGGACGGGAGGCATGGGTCAGGATACGGGCAGCTGTATTTTGGACAAGTTGGAGTCTATGTAGTTGGGTTTGGGGAAGGCTGGCTAAGAAAACATTGCAGTAGTCCAGACGTGACATAACAAGGGACAGGAGCAATGTGGTCAAAGAGGGGACAAAAAGAAAAGGACGGACTGCATGGAGTTGTCTCAGAGTATGGAAGGAGCGCTGGACTATGGATGAGATGTGATCTTTGAAGGAGAGGGATGAATCAAAGGTAACACCTAGGTAGCGCAAAGATGTGACAAAAGGAATGGGAGAGGAGGAAAGAAGAGGGACAAGAGAGGGAGCTGGGCTGCAGGAGGTAAACCAAATAGCTGAGGTTTTGGAGAGGTTAATGTGTAGGAAGTTAGAGGATAGCCAAGAGGCCACAAAGGATAAGCAGGCGTTAAGGGGACTGATATCGGGGGCGGAGGAATCTGTGTGGTGAATGGGGATATCATCATCTGCACGTGATGCAGTGAGTCGGAGTAGTTGGGTCTCCTTCGGCTATGGGGCTTCCTGCCTGGAAACGCTGGTATTTCAGCCTCTCATTACCCAGGTTGTGTGCCTTTGTGTACTGCCCACTAGAAGACTGGTTGGAGCTCCCTTTGGTCTCTTACCTTCGCTGTACTGATGGCCGCAAAACTGGTCCATAAAGAGAACAGGGTTCCCGATCCCAAGATGGCAGACCCAGCCCCGCCCAGCCCTTGCTCCGATCACCTATTGAGCTTAGAGGAGGAAGTTACCCTCTTCTGTGGTTTCTGCCCTGGAAGAGTGCTGCAGGGACACTCTGAGTAATTATTGCAGGTTGCCCAGTCAGTGAGAGATTTTGGTGGCTGAATCAAGCAAGTGGAACAGCAGCTCTCAGGAGTGGAAGACATTCAGCAAAACCATGTTGCAAGCCATCAAGCTTTTGGAAGATCTGTTGCAGCAGCCTGGTGCCAAATTGGATGACTTGAAGAATCACGGCAGTAGGAACAATTTCCATTTTGTGGTGATTGAGGAATCTGTGGCAGAGCCTGAGCTGCAGGGCTTCCTCGAGACTTGGTTTCCTGTGCATTTAAGTTTGGGTGCCCAGAGCGGGAAGATCATAATTGAGCAAGCGCATCAGCTCAGACCCCGGTAGGAAGGCTTTAACCCCCGAAGGTTGTCATCCCCCAGTTCCACAGTTATGAGCAGGAGGTGGTCATGCTTCAGATGGCCCGTGAGCAGCGCGACTCGCTGCATGGATCCAAGGGACTTATGTTGCAGGATTACTTGACCCTGGTCAGAAAGCGCCAGAAAGAGTTCTCCGAAGTCTGTAGCAAATTGGTGGCTAAAGGGCTTCATTTTTTTCTGCTTTACCCTGTCCACTTGAGAATCGAACACCAGGGGAAGCCCTGTTATTTCTCTACCATGACAGAGGCTCTTTCCTTTGTGGACAACTTGCTGGACTAAGCGCACACCCCGCATTCTACTTGCTATGGCTGGGGTCCTCCGAATTACTGGAGGATGCTGAGATTTTTTTCCTGCCTAGTAGTGTTGTACTGTGGACAACGAACATGGCCTTTTTGGAATGGAGCCGTGAGCCGCTGAAGGGTGAGTGTTTTCCTGCTGCTGGCTTGGAGACCAAGTACTCCCTTCTCCCTTTTCACTGAGCAGCAGGCTGTTTACATTGCCTGAGAGGCTAGGAGATCTGCTTCTCCAGGGACAGTCTGGTGGTTTCCATTGGAGGAGGTGACGGAACCTGGACTCCCACTCTGGATTGTGTATGAGACTTTGGGCCTCCCAGGATAGTGTTCATTCTGGGGCTTATTTTCATTTTGCCTTATGTTAAGTGCTGTTGGTATTTTTGTTGTTTTGTTTTGTTGGTTTCCCTAGTCTCCCTCCCCACTCTCCTCGCACACCCTTGTGGTGGGACAATCTCCTATCTGGTTTATTCCTTTCCCAGTATATCATTTGTTTTTGAACATTTCTTTAACATAGCTATGTGGCAGAGCTGAGGATGGGTTCACTAAATGCTTATCATATTTATCTCTGTGTACCTGGCTTTTGAATTTGTATTTCCTTGAGGCTTCAGTTTCTGAGGTTGCAAAGGGGTAGGTCTGAATGTGTGAGGGGGTGGGATGGGATGGCTGGGGTACCTGATTTGTGTGAGGGAGAGGGGCTGGTTGCATTGGACTTGGTATGGTCAGGGGGTTGATTGTGCGTTCAGGGAGTTATCATCTTGTAGGTCTGTCTGTATGCTGGGTGGAGGATGTGTGGTGCTGCATGGCTGCAAGTGCTGAGGTGTTATGTGTGCAGAGGTTTGGGAATTGTCTGGGTTTCTGGGGGGGGGGGGTGCGGCAAGGGCATCAGGGAATATGGGTGAAAGCATTGGCTGCCAGGCTCTCTGGACCTGTGCTTGTTTGGCTAGACCCACCCCAGGTGGTTGTGGTGGATGTAGGGAGACCCGGGTGCCCCTCATTAGTCTTCTCCCTCCAGGTCCCATGGACCACAGTCACTGGCCTTCATGTTAGATAGTAGTTGGGGGGTGCTTGGTAGTGTGTTTGTTATAGCGGGATCAGTGTGTATAGGGTGGGTGTTCACAACATGTTGTACCAGATGGTAGGGGAAGTTGCTGTGTTGTTTGGAGCTGGTAGAAGGGTGGGGTGTGGTGGGATATGGGGGGGGGGTGAAAGTAGCTCTGGGCAGGGTTCCTACATATGACAGATCTCCATGGTGGTTCCCTTTTGGGAGGATATAGGCCAGGGGGGTTTGGGGGGATGGGGATGGAGGTTAGTTCTGGTAGGGCATTTGTTGTGTTTTCTTGGGCATGGTTGGGGGGGATCCTGGAAGTCAAGTTGGGGCTGGGGCCGGGATGAGGGGGAAGTGGTGTGGTGTCAAATGTGGTAGTTGGGTTATGCGTCATGTCAGTTAGTTTGGTGGCAGCTGAGCTGTAGGATTGGGGGTGGCTCAGCTGGGTGCTCGTGGGATACATCAGTGGGTACACATTTGGTGGTGGAAGGATATGTGATGCATCCACTGCGATGTGTGACCTGGAATATAGGTGGGTTGCACTCCCCCATTAAGTGGTACAAAGTGTTACAGACCTTGAAGCGCCGGCGGGTCAACATTGTCTTACTCCATGAAACGCATCTCTCTGCTGGGGAACATATGAAGTTAGCCCGGGGTTGGGTTAAGGAGGTCCATGGTGCCTCTTCAGATACCAGGAAGGCCAGTGTGGTTGTCCTTATAGGGAAACAGGTGACCTTTAGTATATCTGAGGTTGTTAGCGACCCGGCAGGGAGGTTTGTGATTGTGCAAGAGATGTTTCAGGGACACAATCTGGTAGTGTATATTTGTATGCGCTCAACTCCTACGACACTGCTTTCTATAGACAGGTCCTGGGGGCCTTGCAGGGGTGGGGGAAGGCAGACCTTCTGATTGGTGGTAATTTTAATGCAGTGGTGAACCCACAGATTGCTCCAATGCTCCCTGAGACAGTAGGATGGATCCAAGATGGGGTGTGCCTATGGTTTGTAAACATCTAGATGTAGTGGACACATAGCAAGTGATTCACCCACTTGAGCAGAATTATACGCATGTGTCTTGAGCAGTGCACTCCACACAATCTCACACTGACTATCTTTTAGTGTCATGGTCCTTGTTTTCTCGGGTTCGGGAGGCTACCATTGACCTGACTGAGGTGTTGGATCATACAAAGGCCTGGGTCAAAGTGGAAGTGTTGCAGTCTGAAGATAACAGGCAGTGGCATTTTCCACTCCTGCTGTATGAGGATATGTAATTTCAAGAGTTCCTGAATGCCTAGTGGAAGGCTTATATGAAGCTTAATGCTCAGCATTGGACATAGCTGATCCTGTATTGGGAGATGGCCAAGGCAATACTGTAGAGTCATATTTTGGCATATACGGCCCATCAGTGGAAGGACATGTACCAGCAGTTACTGTCCTTGGAGAAACAGCTCTATCAGGATCACCAGCGGGCAGCAGCTCACCCCTCTAAGAAGGCCCGTGAGCAATTTTTGGCCACTCAAGCCGAGTTAAACATCCTGTTGCATCAGAGGGAAAAAGTCGATACAAGTTTTCGGCATGGAGATAAACCAGGGCGACTTTGACTCTCTGATGCAGAAGGGCCATGTAGCAGGTGATCTTCGCGAATAGCACGAATCAGTCCTTACATATGGGTGATGTCGGCGCCGACGAACCCTACACAGAAGCATCTCCCCAGCTTTCAAAGAAAGCCTTTGGGAGATACACCATGCATGCGTAGTCCCCTTCCCGCCCAAGGGTGCCATCTTGCCTCAATCAAATGACATAGCTAAGATGGCCAATGAAAATAATAAAAAAACATACCATAAGGGAGCAACTCCAAGGGGAGCAGGGAGGGTTGTGAGGACTGATTCCTACTGCCCTGGAGAACACCTGTTACAGGTGAGTAACTACGCTTTCTCTGGGAACAAGCAGGAGGTCAGTCCTCACATATGGGACTCCCCAGCTACAGGCTTCCAAAAACCTGTAAAAAAGCCACGGTGATCTGTAAAGGGTGAGCCGTGATCAGCAGCAGTTGAGTCCCTATTGAGATACCCTTGCAAGACCCAAATATCCGGCAGAGAACCAGCACTCCAGTAGCCTGATCACAGAAGGGTTGAAGGGCAGGAGTTGCCAACACCCTGAGGAGATTATTTATTTATTTAGCAGTTTTTCTATACCGCGCTCTTCAATATCAGTGCGGTTTACAAATAACAAATTCTGCAAAGACAAAGGGAATACGGCCTGGTCGAAGGTGCTGTCACAATGGGACTCCCTCTCCAGGAAGTAGTGAGCTGCAAAGATTTGGACCGAAGACAAGCTGGCGGCCTGACAGATTTCCATCATAGGGACGGAACGCAGATTTGCCACCGAAGTAGCCATGGCCCTGACGTGGTGCACC
The DNA here is from genome assembly GCA_033557465.1 of Ichthyophis bannanicus. NCBI lineage: Eukaryota > Metazoa > Chordata > Amphibia > Gymnophiona > Ichthyophiidae > Ichthyophis > Ichthyophis bannanicus. Next base: position 1,187,075,619 of record CM066032.1, read on the forward strand.
ATGACCTTCTGGTCTATTGAAATCCCTGCCTGCTCAAAGGCAAGGGTAATGCAGTCTGTCACCCAAGTGGACCGAGTTCACTTAATCACTAGGAGCCCCAGACGACTGGGGTCATAGGATCCGAAAAGCTGAGGTGCTTTGCGGTGGCCCTGTGTCTGTTACAGATAGGAGGACAGGGCCCTATTACAAATAGAGAACAGTCTCCGCACTACCGGTGTGAGGCCTCGGAAAGAAGGTGGGGAGCACCACCTCCCGACTGAAGTGGAATGAGGACACCACCTTTGGCAGAAACTTAGGGTGAGTGCGAAGCACCATCCTGTTCTTGTAGAACCTAGTGTAGGAGGGCTCTGCCGCCAGAGCCTGGAGCTCTCTGACTTTACGAGCTGATGCGAGTGCTACAAGCTGATGTGAGTGCTACAAGGAACATGACCTTCCAGGAAAGATACCGCAGGTGGGGCAGGTAGCCAGAGGCTCAAACGGAGGCTTAATGAGCTGCGAGAGCACCATATTCAGATCCCACTCCACCGATGGAGGGCGTATGGGGGAGTTTGGATAACAAGAGGCCCCGCAGGAAACAGGACACAAGCGGATGTGCCGAGGGGCTTTCCCTCAACGGGATGGTAATGCGCTGCGATGGCCCTCATGTGTACTCTGACCAAATTGGATTTTAGTCCCACCTAAGACAGGTGGAGCAGATACTGGAGTACCACTTGTACCAAGCAGGAGAACAGGTTTGCCTGTCTTTCTGCGTATCACACTGAGAAACGGTTCCACTTGAAGGCATACATCCTTCTTATGGAAGCCTTACGCAAGGCCAGAAGAACCTCCTCCCCATCCCTTGGGAAGTTGAAGGTAGATAACACTACCCTTTCAGCAGCCAAGCTGTGAGTGACGGGGACCCCAGGTTGGGGTGTAGGAGAGAGCCCTGCTCCTGTGAGAGTAGCCCTGGGGCTTGGCCCAGGGGAATTGGCGATGCTGCCAATAGGGAGAGAAGCAGTGGGAACCAGGGCAGTCTGGGCCAACTGTGTGTTGTCCAGACTAGCGAACAGGTCCATTGAGGGGATACCCCAGAGACGAAACAGCTGGGAGGCTACTACTGGATCCAGGCGCCACTCGTGCGGCTGAGGGACTCTGCTCAGTTTGTCCGCCAGGATATTGTCCTGGCTCAGGAGGTAAACCACCCTTAGAAGCATCTCTCTGCATGCCGCATAGGTGCAGAGGACTACCGCCTCCTGACAGAGGGGGTACAGCCCTGTTCCCCCTTGTTTGTTCATGAAGAACATTGCGATCTGGTGATCGGTCTGGATCAGCACCTGGTGGTACTGCAGCTGGTGGTGGAAGGCTCGGAGAGCCAGGAATATCGTCTGGAGCTCCAGCATGTTGATTTGCAACTGGGATTCCTCCTGGGACCAGCTGCCTTGCGTCTAGAGGCCCTCACAATGTGCTCCTCAGCCCAGTAGAGAGGCGTCTGTGGTGAGGACCCTCTGGAGGGTGGGTGCCTGGAAGGGCATCCCAGCCTGAAGGTGACAGACTCTGCCACCATCCGAGGGAGTCTGCAAGCTGACTGGTCACTTTCACTCTGTCCCTGAGCCTGCCTATGGCTTGTGCACACTGAGAGTGAAGGCAACACTGGGCTGCCCTCATCTGCAAGCAGGCATATGGGGTCATGTGAACTGCGGAGGCCTTGTGTCCCAACAGACAGAGTAGGAGGCGGGCAGGTAGTGTCCTTCGTCGGTACACCTCTGCAGCTAACTCCCTGAGGTGTTCTAACCTCTCCTGAGAGAGGAAGGCTTTCGCCTGGAGGGTATTTAGTTGTGCCCGTATGAACTCTAAGCGCTGGGCCAGAGTGAGGTGGGGTAGTTTATGATGAACCCCAGGTGCTGCAGGGTGTTTATGGTGCACCCGGTGGCACATTGTGCCTCTGTATCTGTGTCCCCCTTTATGAGCCAGTCATCCAGATAAGGGAAGACAAAGGCCCCTTAAAGCCAGAGGTGGGCTGCGACCACCGCGAGGCACTTTGTGAAGACCCTCGGTGATGAAGCCAGACCAAAGGGGCAGCACCCTGCATTGGTAGTGCTGTCCCCCCCCCCCCCCCATGAACCGGAGGTATTTTCTGTGGATGGAATGGATTAAGATGTGCGTGTAGGCATCCTTTAGGTCTAAGGAGCATAGCCAATCTCCCTGCTGGAGGAATGGCAGCAGTGTCCCAAGGGAGAGCATCTTGAACTTCTCCCTGACCAGAAACCTGTTGAGCTCTCGTGGGTCCAGGATGGGCCTGATGACCCCTGTTCTCTTGTGGTAAGGAAATACCTGGAGTAGAAGCCTGTGTCCCAAAGATGTTTCAGCACTGGCTCCACTGCCTTGTCTTGGATTAGGCCTGCTAGCTCGATGAGAAGCAAAGTCTGGTGAAGGAGAGGTCTGGGAAGCATGAGGGAGGCACCCACTGTAGGTAGAGGAGGTGGCTCTCCCTCACCACTTTTAACACCCAGGCATCGGTGGTGATGGCTGTCCACCTGTGGGCAAACAGGGCTAGGTGTCCTCCTGTGGGCTGCAGAGGACCCCCTGGTGGGGAGGAGGTTGTGTCCAAGCAGTTAAAAGCTCCCCATAGGCTGGGCTGGTGCCAGCGCCTGGGACTTTGTGGACTTTTGCTTTCGGGGACCATGTCCCTGGCCTTTTTGTTGCTGGCCCTGTTGAGGGCCAAGAAGGCCTGGAAATGTGGTGTACCACCAAAGCCCCCCTTCTTCCTCTGGGCTTATTCCCCAGGGCTTACTTCCAGGGCTGTACAGAGGTCTTCTTTGAGAGCCTGGTTCTCATCAGGAACTCGGTTTCTACCTCAGCACCCTTGTCTGCCATGGGCTTCCCGAATAAGTTCTCTCCTATGCAGGGGACATCAATCAATTTGTTCTGCACCCATTGCTCTAGATCAGACAACTGCAACCATGCTTTGCGTCATGCCCAAATGCCTGCAGCGGCCACTCTGACTGAAGACTCGAAGCCATCATAGGCTGCTCAAGACAAAATCTTCGAGCACTCTTACCACCGAGGTCGGGGTCTTAAACCTGTAAGGGTTCCCCACTGAGGCCTGCCAAAAATTCCCCAAGCACTTTCGACAGTTCCTTCAGGTACATGCCAATACAGAGCTGATAGGACTAGATCTGGCAAGTTGGCATCAAGCCCTGAAAGGCCTCCTGGCCGAGGGCATCGAGGGTTTGGGCCTCCCTGCCGGGTGGTACCGACAAATTAGTTTTTTGGCTTTTGAGACGGTGCATGGCCGACTCCACGACCATCGAGTTTTGGGGAAATTGGATCTTTTGGAACCCAGGGCTTCGGTGTACCCAGTACATGGCGCTGAAGTGCCTACTGATAACTGGTACCGACACCAGTGTTTCCCACATCTGGAGGAGTATGCGGTTGAGGATCAGGGGCACCGGTACCGGTCTCCTTAGGAGGTGCCTCGTATTGGAGTGAGAATCTCCGATTCCTCAGTGCGCGGGTCCTCCTCGGCCTTGGTCTCAATAGAGAGAGCCTTGGCCATGTCCTGTACAAAGTCGAGGAAGGCGACATCCTCAGACAGAGAACAGTGTCAGGACATTGGGGAGATTGATCCGAGGGGACATCTCAGCGTCCCCTTGTGTCCGGGGAGTCTTCGTCCTCAATCTCCCATTCAAACTCAAAGTCTGAGCACAAGTCTGATGCCGCGCAATCACCTCGGTCGAGGTCTACTCCAGGTGGTCTGTGATCTCCAGAGGACCTGTGATCCGAGCCGCAGGTGCTCACCAGGGAGGTCCGTTGCCCCGAGGAATGGGACTGGGACCTCATCTTGGGCAGGGGGCTCTCTTGAGGCCAGTGGTGCTCGAGGACTGGCTGGATGTCCAGGGAAGGCCTCGATGTCAAGGGTCCCGTCATCAGGGTGGATGAACCAGATGATTTGGACATAAATGCCCGCTGCATGGCCACGAGGGCAGATATACTGCTTTCAAGGGCCACCATTCTTGGCCTCCATACCAGCTGGCTCCGCAGCCTTCGACTCGGGCACAGAGGGCTTTGGGCCCAGCATAAGTACTGTCGAGGGAGAGTCCTTGGACTCTCGCCTGGGACTGTGGGGCCTGGGGTGGGATTCTTCCTTCTTCCCGTACCCATCCTCTGAGGCAGTCTTCGAGGGTTTCTTCTTCTTATGCGCTACACCTCTGGGGATTTCCACTCAGAGGATCTGCGGCCACAGGACTCTGGGCTTTGCAGGGAACCGAGGTATCGGAAGGGGCTTTGGAGTGTGGTGTTGCTGGAGACTCCTGCTGCTCATGACGGTTCATTAGGGCCTGAGGTCATGGTTCTGCAGAGTTCACAGTCATTATGTTCCGGGCCAAGGCACCGGAGGCAGCAGTCGTGCGGGTCAGTGAGAGACATCATTTTGTCACACCAGTCGCACTTCTTGAAGCCACTGGAGGCATCAGAAAAAAGGAGGTCCCTTTGGCTAAAAAAGGGTGCGAATGCCGGTTCGATGAACATCGCGATGAAAAATGGGAAAACAAATGGATGAACCCGAGAAGCGATACCAAGGGAAGCTAGCTCAGGGGCGGGAAGGAACCGGTATGCAAACCGGACAAAACTTAACAAAAAATCATGCTTTTTCCAGGGGAAACTAAACATCTGAAAGGCTCCGCAGAAAAAAGGAGATTGAGTCAAGATGGCACCCTTGGGCGGGAAGGGGACCACAAATACGTGCTGCATCTCCCAAAGGCTTTCTTTGAAAGCTGGGGAGATGCTTCCGTGTGGGCGCCGACATCACCCATATGTGAGGACTGAATTCCTGCTTGTTCCTGGAGAACTTATTTTTGTATCTTTGCTTTCCTGACTACTTTGCTAGTTTCTCTGTTTTTCCAAATATAGATGCCTGTCTTCCTCTCTCTGGGATCTCTTGTATTCATGAAGGCCTCCCTCTTTTTCTTCACCTTTTCAGCTACTTCTTTTGAGAACCATAGTAGCCTCCTTTTCTTTTTACCTTTATTTACCATTCTAACAAAAAGGTTGGTTGCCCTTAAAATATCCCCTTTCAGTTTTGCCCGCTGTTTTTCAACATCCCCCATCTGTTCCCATCCTGCTAACGACTCCTTGATGTATTGTCCCATCTTGGCAAAGTCTGTTTTCCTAAAGTCTAAGACCCTCACTTTTGAATGGATTTTTTCAACCCTAGTCCTAATACTGAACCACACCATTATTGAAATCGAGATGATCTCCCACTATAACATCAGAAACACATTCACTATTGGTAAACACCAAGTCCAGTATGGCCCCTTCATGTGTGGGTTCTGTTACCAGCTCCCTGTAGAGAATCCAGGATCTCCTTACTTCTAAATGACAACGCAGCAGGGAAGTTACATTCAGGTACAGTAGGTATTTTCTTATCCCAAAGGGCTTACAATCTAACTTTGTACTAGAGGCAATTGCAAATTAAGGGACTTGACCAACTGAACTGGACTTTCCTGGTTCTCACCCACTGAACTAACCATTAAGCTACTCCTTCAGGCCACTTAAGTGCCAGCATGCATCTTTTCTAGACAAGACATTCCCCACACCTACACATCTAAACCAGGCAGGTCACTTTGCTGGCCCTTTCTAGTATATACAATGAAAACTAAGTACCACTGGACCACACATTTCTGGTCTTTATGACCAGTGGTTTTACTACAGATACCTCCTGGTGAAAAACCATAGTCCACTTTAGATAACCGGCATATAAGGTCATTGTAATATATGTCTTCTATCCCAAGTAACCCAAATATATAAAATCCTGATAATAAAAAATCCCCTCAGAATTATAATCAATTTTTTGTCGGAGTATGTCAACACAGTGCAATGTAATCGTTCAGAGCACCACTGTGACTTCTCCTTTTATTAATATAATGAAAAGTTGAAAGTTCAAAAACTTATGTGTCCAAAAGCTGCCAATAGCGCCAAGGAGACGACGTAGCGCCCGTTTCGGGTTCATAATAATCTCAAAGAAACCCTGCTTCAGGTCCGTCCATAAGCGGCAGTTGGCAATCATGCAGCAAGCAATCAAAAAGGGATGTGTCTTGCCTTTCACTCTTCGGCGTCTGACGTCAATAGTAACTGAGGAATATAGAACCAATGAAAATGCTCCACCCCCGGATAATGAGGAAACACCCACAGACAGGGAGTCCCTCTACGGGAGTTTCAAAGCTTGAAAATGGTGCTAAATGATAGTATGCCAATCGATTTGAAGGTTTCTTTGAGATTATTATGAACCCGAAATGGGCGCTATGTCGTCTCCTTGGCGCTATTGGCAGCTTTTGGACACATAAGTTAAGTTTTTGAACTTTCAACTTTTCATTATATTAATAAAAGGAGAAGTCACAGTGGTGCTCTGAACGATTACATTGCACTGTGTTGACATACTCCGACAAAAAATTGATTATAATTCTGAGGGGATTTTTTATTATCAGGATTTTATATATTTGGGTCATTTGGTGATTCTGATAGGGTTCTGTTCTTTCTACTTTTGGTTCTATCCCAAGTAGCCCAAAACGTTGGCATTCGCCCCCTCGCAACTGCCCTCTCTCGCCACATTTATTTATTTATTTTAAGTTTAGCTCTTGTCTTTTCAGTAGTAGGGCCAGCATCAGCTGCAATAACTGAGCAAAGGGACCATGAACCAGAATCCACTCACAGTCCTCGTAGTGGTCTTTCTCCCATGTGGCTTTTTGTTCAAAACAGAAACCCAAATGAAACCAGAAAATAGTGGAACTGTAAAAAGGACCATGAGCTGGCATTGCCAACTGGCTCCAGATGTGCCAGACAGGCTTGATCCAGTCCTGGGTTTACCGAATTGCATGTAGGGACTTGTAGTCTTGCTTTTCTTAGGAAATGCAATAGATAAATCAAAATTACATATTCCTGCATGCAATGGGATGAATGCGGGACTGGATCAAGTTTGTCGGGTGCATCTGGAGCCAGTTGGCAACCCTACCGTGAGCACATAATGGCTCACAGGTCAGGTGTTGCTACTAATGCCTCAGGCATTATATACCGATAAGAGCCATCGTTCTCCACTGCTTTGGAGGACAGGAGAGTTTATGAGACTATGGAGGATGTTTGGAGGTAAAAAGCTGAAACCATGGAGCGTGGATGGAAGAGTGGAATCAGCATTGATTTAGAGAAAGGAAAGGAGGGGAGAGGTGGGGCGGCAGTAATAAAGGCCCATTGTAGGGTTAGAAAGTGGTACCACTTCCTCCTTCTGCAGTTTTCCAATCTAGGATGAACAAATATCATGCTGGCCAGTATTTATGCATCAATAAACACAGAATAATGGCAAAATAGTAAAGTCCATCCAGTCTATCTAGTCTACCCAGTTCATTTCCTCTTGCAAAACTACAGACCTCACTTGATACCTGGCTTTATTTTTATTTCCTGTTTACTTTATGCCAGTGATTCCCAAACCTTACCCAAAGAATCCCCCTTTTCCCCTCTCCCCCCCCCCCGCCAGTCAGGTTTTTCAGATATCCATCATGAATATGCATGAGAGAAATATGTATGTAAATCTCTCTCATGATTATTCACTGACTGGCTAGGGATCCACAAGAACAGCTTTACGAACCACTGCCATATACTTTCTTGAATTCTGTTTCTGATGTTGCCTCTAATAACGTCATTGAGAACTTGTTTCATGCCATCCACCATCTTTTGTGTGAAGAAATAGTTGATTTTATTCTTTAGTCTACCCAGTTTGAGCCTCATAGCATAACCTACTGTCCTGTACTAATATATTTTTCCATTCCAAAATGTATGGAAAAGCAGCAACCTATTCATTGCATTGTAGGAGTAAGAGATGGATTGGGAGTCAAGAGAAATCCTGGGACTCATGGGTTCCAAGTCCTGACACTATAGGATGATACACAAGTCAAGTTACCCTAGTACAACTGAAAACCATTAGCTTAACACTACTCCTTCCTTGCGTAGAAATGGTCTGCTGTTCCAGAGATTGCTTCCTCCTGTTTCTGAGGTACAGTAAACAGCAAACTATATTAGGATCCCACTTGGAAGAAAATTATCTGTGAAAAGAGTTGATGGCCTCAATCCCATCCCAATATCACAATTAGCATCTTTGCTGGAAATCATAACAGAAACAGCAATATTTGAACTAGCATGAAATCTAATACCCTTTTCTCTTTTTAAGGAAAGAGAACAGCAGCTCTTTTTTAATATGGTACAAGGTTGTACACATTATCTACAAATGGGCTAATTATATGGCTAAATGAATACCATTTTTCTGTGCTGTTAATATCAGGTGAAGAACTAATACTTCTTCCCTTTAAAATAGTATTACTGCCACCTCTTCTGTTAAAAATCTTCCTCCACCCCCTAGTAAACTTAATTCAGGAGCTGAGGATCAGTGCATACTACTATTCCGATGATGTATTATTAATAACCAATACAGACTCAGGTTTCCCTGATTTAAGGTGTTAAGCCTTGAAGATTTCATAAAATGACTGACATTACACAATATAAAAATAAACTTTAATTAAACCGAAGTGCTATATGTAACCTGCAACCAAACTTTTATCCCACCGCCAAACTTTCACATCCAAGGGACAGAGCTGGATGTCAAAAAAGAAGTGAAATACCTTGGGGTCATGCTAGACCAGTCCCTAAACATGTTATCTCATGTAAAATCAGTAACCAAAGCCATCTATTTCAAACTACGTATGATACAACACTTCAGACACCTTCTAGAAAGCTATGACTTAAGATCTGGGCTATAGGCTTTAATCATACCTCATTTTGATTTTTGTAACAGCATCCTGCAAGGACTGCCTAAGAAAACAAGCCAACAACTCCAGTTTGCACAGAACCTTGCTGCACGTATAATTTATAAAGCTCACCATTCAGATCATATCACCCCACTCAAGGGTGAAGGGAAGGAATATGCAGAAGTTGATGAGGATAAAGCGGAATTGCTTAACAAATATTTCTGATCTGTGTTCACAGATGAAGAATCAGGAACAGAACCTCAGAAAACACCCAAAAACAGGAACAGAAGCAAGGGGCATCTTGAACAATTTTCAGAAGACTGTGTTCGTGAGAAACTAGCTAAACTTAAAGTAGACAAAGCGATGGGACCGGATGGGATAAACCCTAGAATACGGAGGGAACTTGGGGACATTCCAGCAGCTCCACTGACTGACCTTTTCAATGCTTCTTTGGAGTTGGGAGTGGTGCCAAAGGACTGGAGAGAGGCACATGTGGTTCCTGTATACAAAAGCGGAAGTAAGGATGTGGTTGAAAACTACAGGTCGGTTAGTTTAACTTCAGTGGTGAGTAAATTATTGGAAGCGCTGATAAAGCATAGTTACTCACCTGTAACAGGTAATCTCCGGGAACAGCAGGAATTTAGTCTTCACATATGGGTATCGTCGGTACTGACAGAGCCTGCGCGGGAACGCTCCCCAGCGTCCAACAGGAACGCTTTTGGGAGCATCCCTCAGCACATGCATGCTCCCTTCCCACCTTTCCAACTGTCCCTCTTCAGTTAAGTTTGTAGCTGAGTGAAAAGATAGAGGGAGAGAAGAAAGAGACAAAGAGATAGAGAGACAACTCCTAGGGGAGGTGGGTGGGTTGTGACGACTAAATTCCTGCTGTTCCAGGTGAGTAACTATGCTATCTCCAGGAACAAGCAGGAATGTAGTCTTCACATATGGGGACTCCCTAGCTGAAGATGCCAGGGAGATAGTCTCAGGAAGGTGCCACCCTAGAAAGGTGGGAATCCTTCCTCCCATGGATCTCTGGCATTCCACCAGGGTTGGTAGGTAGGAGTTGAATTAGGTCTGAAAGAGATTTTGAAGAACAGCTTGGCCAAAGAAGGCATCCCGACGGGAGGCTTTATCTAGGCAGTAGTGGGCTGTGAAGGTGTGTACCGAAGCCCAGGTGGCTGCTCAACAAATGTCATCGATAGACACAGAGTGGAGATTAGCCATGGAAGTTACCATGGCTCTCACGTTATGAGCTGTGACATGGCCTTGAAGAGGAAGACACTTACTCTCATAAGCAAAGGATATGCATTGGGCAATCCATTTAGATAAAGTTCTTTTGGAGACTGGAAGTCCCAAATGACTAGGGGCAAAAGCTATAAATAGTTGCGAGGACTTTTTATGTTGCTGTGTTCTCTGTAGGTAAAAAGCTAGGGCTCTTTTACAATCTAAAGCATGAAGGTTTCTTTCTGCAATAGAGGCGTGAGGCCTCGGAAAAAATACAGGAAGATAAATTGATTGATTTAAATGAAAAGGCGAAACCACCTTTGGCATAAAGTGTGGATGAGTTCTTAGAACAACCTTATCATGATGAAACCTAGTATAAGGAGGATCAGCCACTAAAGCTTGCAGTTCACTAATGCGACATGCAGAGGTGATTGCAATCAGGAAGATGACCTTCAAGGTCAAAAACCTAAGGGTTGTAGTAGCTAAAGGCTCAAAAGGCGGCTTCATGAGCTGCCAGAGAACTAGATTTAGATCCTATGCCACCGGTGGTGGCTTAATGGGAGGTTTGGTTAATAGGAGACCTCTCATAAATCTGGATATGAGTGGATGAGAGGAAATTGGTTGTCCATTCAGAGGCTTATAAGAAGCTGCAATTGCACTAAGATGGACTCTTACTGAATTGGTCTTTAAACCAGAATTCGATAAGTGAAGGAGATACTCTAGTATCAATTCTAAAGGTATGACAAGGGGGTTTAATCCCTTCTTGGAGCACCATATAGTAAAAGGTTTCCACTTGAAGGCATAAGATCTTCTTGTGGAAAGTTTCCTGGAAGCCTGAAGGATATCCTTTACCTGCTGGGACAGGTTGAAATCCTGGAGGTCTAAGCCTTCAGCAACCAGGCCGTGAGATGCAGAGACTGGGGATTTGGGTGCCATAGCGTCCCGTCCTCTTGGAAAAGGAGATCTGGAGCATGTCCTAACTCCAGAGGTGCAGCTTGAGAGATGTAGAAGCAAGGGATACCACGCTTGGTGTGGCCATCGTGGCGCTATGAGAATCATGCAACCCCTGTCTCTCTGAAGTTTGAAGAGTATTTTGGGGATGAGGGGAATGGGTGGGAAGGCATAAAGGAAGTCCTGACCCCAGTGAAGGAGGAAGGCATCCCTTGCCTGACAATTGTGAGCCGGAATCCTGGAACAGAACCGGGAAAGTTTGGCATTCAGTGGACTTGCAAAGAGGTCTATGTCTGGAGTGCCCCAGAGATTAAATATCTTTGCCACCTGGTCTACGTGGAGGGACCACTCGTGAGGCAGCAGTACTCGACTGAGTTTGTCTGCCCAAAGGTTTTGAATGCCTGGAAGATATACCACTAGAAGGTGAATTTGATACTCTCTGGCGAGGGCCCACAGTCGTAAAGCTTCGTTGCATAACGACAGAGAGCCTGTCCTGCCCTGCTTGTTCACACAGAACATGGCTACTTGATTGTCCGTCTGGACTAGGACTGTCTTGTAGCTGAGCTGGGCGTGGAATACTCGAAGAGCTAAATAGATTGCTCTTAATTCCAGAAGGTTTATGTGTAGACCAGCCTCCTGTGGAGTCCAGGTTCCCTGGGTAGAGAGATGATTCAGGTGTGCTCCCCAACCCACCTGTGATGCATCGGTTGTTAGGGTGGCCTGAAAAAGGGGTTGATGAAAAGGAGACCCCACTGTCAGATTTTCTAGTGATTGCCACCATTGGAGGGACAAAATTAGTCGTTGAGAGTTTATTATTTTGTCTGATAAATGACCTGTGGCCTGTGTCCACTGTGTAGATACGGTCCACTGAGCTGCTTGCATGTGGAGGTGAGCATATGGGACTACATGAACAGTGGATGCCATATGTCCCAGCAACTGTAGTAGCTCTCGGGCAGTTAGGGAGGATTTCCCTGCTGCTTGAGAAGCTAGTTGCATTATGCGAAGACACCGGGCCTGTGGAAGGAAAGCCTTTGCCTGTCTGGTATCTAGACAGGCCCCTTTGAATTCCAGGCATTGGGAAGGAACAAGTTGGGATTTTGGGAAGTTTATTACCAACCCCAAGTATTGGAGGATTCGCATTGTGCAAGACAGTGCAGTGCTGGCCTCTGCAACTATAGGGGCTCGAATGAGCCAGTCGTCTAAGTAAGGGAAGATGAATACCCCCAGGGTTCACAGGAATACAGCTACTACTGCCATGCATTTCGTGAATACCCTTGGTACTGAAGCCAGACCAAAGGGAAGAACCCTGTACTGGAAATGTTTTCCCCTGAAAAGGAATCGTAAGAATTTCATGTGATCTGGATGGCTCAGAATGTGAGTGTATGCATCCTTTAAGTCTAGAGAGCAAACCCAATCCTGGCTTTGAAGGTATGGCAGAAGAGTTCCTAGAGAAATCATTTTGAACTTCTCTCGAAACAGGTATTTGTTCAGTTCTCTGAGGTCTAAAATGGGTCTGTGTCCTCCTGTTTTCTTTGGAATAAGAAAATAGGGGGAGTAGAACCCTGCACCCCGTTGAAGAATGGGTACCTCCTCTATTGCCCCTTGGGCAAGAAGTGTTGAGACCTCGTGATCTAGCACATTGTCTGCGGAGGTTTGAGAATTGAATTGCTTTAGAATTGTAGGAGGGGGCATGCTGTGAAAATGAAGCTTGTACCCTTCTCCTACAATGGACAAAGTCCAATCTTCTGCTGTTATCTGATGCCATCTGTTGGCAAAGTGGCATAACCTGCCTGGGATATTGGGTGGTTGGGGACCCCTCAGAGGCAGGAAAGCTAAGCTCTCTAGGAAAGAGTCAAAGCCCTTGAGGGTGCTGAACCTGCAGAGCTGGTTGGACTCTCGGGCCTTTTGGCTTCTTTTGCTGTCTAGTTTGTCCCTTTTGGGCAACCTGACCCTGAGTTTGACTCTGCTGGGTATAGGAAGGATAACATTTCCTCTTTTTGGTGAAAGAGGGTTTTTTATAAGGCTTCTTTTTGGCTGGAGTGGCTGTAGATTTCGACAATCTATCTAGAGTAGTATTGTCAGCATCTAACTCGTTAGCCTTTTCCTGCCAGTTCTTGCCAAAGAGATTCTCTCCCGTGCAAGGAATGTTGCCTAACTTGTCCTGTACCCAAGTCTCCAAGTCTGATGCCTGAAGCCAGGCAATCCATCATGCGCCAATGGCAATAGCAGAGGTTCTGCTGATGCATTCAAAGCAGTCAAAGGCTGCACCATTTACAAACTTGGAGACATCTTGAGCATGCTTAACTAGAACAAGAAAGTCTTGTCTCCTGTCATCTGGGAGAAATGGACTCATAAGCTCCAAGTCTCCTGTAACTTCCTTGATGAATATTCCGATATATAGTATATATGAACTGATCCTAGCTGAAAGCATGGAAGCCTGAAAGGTTTGGTGCCCAAAAGCGTCCAGAGTCCTGCATTCACAACCTGGAGGATTGGATGCATGCCTCTTTGCACTTTTCATCCTACGCATGGCTGACTCCACCACCACTGAATGGTGTGGCAGCGGAGTCTTTTGAAATCCAGGACATGGCGGAACTCGATACATAGTATCAAGTCTCCTAGAGTGAAGAGATGTAGTCAGAGGTGTCTCCCACATTCTGAGCATCAAGTTATGTAGAATTTCCTGGATGGGCAGAGTGGCTGCCTCCTTTGGAGCTTTAAGATATTGGATAATTTCCAATTCCTTTGCTCTGGGTTCCTCTTCAGGAACCACCGTGATTGAAAGGCCCTTGGCCATATCACGAATAAAATCCTGAAAAGACATGTCCTCTGGAGGTGACATTCTGCGTTGGGGAGAAGAGGGATCTTCTGGGAGAAACCCTCTAGTACCAGCAGAATTGTCAGAGTCTTTGTAATCGGAGGATTCGCAGTATTCTTGACCACGATGCTCATACAAAGCACGGTCCCGGTACCGATCTGTTGATTCCAGCCAAAGATGGTGTGTGAAGAATTCCCACCGGGGCCGGTACCGTTGGTACCGGTATCGTCAGTACCGGTGTAGGTACCAGCATCGGTGTCGATGTCGGTACCGGTACCCGTTGGACCAACGGTACCACAGCTGAGAGAAGAGCTGCGATGCTGCGTTCGATAGCGAGGAACCTCTGGTCTACCGACGCTGCCGATGCCTGGGTGTTGGTACCAGTGAAAACGGCCGGGACCCCTGAGCATGGCACAGGTAGTTCTTGCGAGGTCGAGGCCTCGAGAACATCCTGGAGCCCCACTGATGCTTTGGAAGCCGAAGCCTCCTGCCGGGGCTGCTTTGCCGGTGTGGTTCCCTCAAGGGCAATGCCAATGGCCTCTGAATGCTTAGCAGGAGCGCTACCCTTTGAGGACCGGCTTTTATGTTTAGTTACCTGAGATCCATGGGAGGAAGAGGAGGCCCTTGAAGATGTCGATGCAATGGATCTGGCATCCGAAGAAACGAGGGTACCGAGCTTTGCAGCTCGGTTTTGTCTTCCTCTTTTAGTCATCCCCATACAGGAGAGACATTAAATTGGAGAATGTTCAGGTCCTAAACATTTCAGACACCAATCATGGGTGTCAGTGATGGAGATGGTACCGCCACACTTAGTACATTTCTTAAAACCACTAGTTGGTTTTTCCATGTTTTAGGAATATGGGGCTTAGTGCCCAAAATGGCGCCTAGCACCAAAAAAGAAAAGTTTCTGAAGAGAAACAGTTCAAAGTATAAGGTTTTTTTTTTTTTTGGAAAAGAAAAGAAAAGAACCGGCGGTACTGGTAAGCGTCGTGTGGAGGCAAATGCGACCACAAGAAAACAATTTTGAAGACGGAATTTTCTGCGGTGACAGGGCATGGATCCTGTCGGCTCCGTGGAAAACAAAGAACTGAAGAGGGACAGTTGGAAAGGCGGGAAGGCAGCACGCATGTGCTGAGGGATGCTCCCAAAAGCGTTCCTATTGGACGCTGGGGAGCGTTCCCGCACAGGCTCCGTCGGTATCGACGATACCCATATGTGAAGACTACATTCCTGCTTGTTCCTGGAGATAAGAGAAAATAGTGAGGTTTCTGGAGTCCAGCAGATTACAGGATCCAAGGCAGCATGGATTCACCAGAGGCAGGTCTTGTCAGACAAATCTGATTGATTTCTTTGACTGGGTGACCAGGGAGTTGGATCGAGGGAGAGCCCTAGATGTGATGTATTCAGATTTTAGTAAAGCCTTTGACACCATTCCTCACAGGCGACTTATAAACAAACTGAGCATCCTAGGGATGGACCCTAAAGTTACTGATTGGGTTAGAAATTGGTTGAGTGGGAGGTGACAAAGGATTCAGGTAAATGGAGCTCACTCTGAGGAGAAGGAGGTTACCAGTGGTGTGCTGCAGGGATCTGTCCTTGGTCCGATTCTTTTTAACATCTTTGTTAGTGATATAGCAGAAGGGCTGTCGGGTAAGGTTTGCCTCTTTGTAGACGATACCATAATCTGCAATAGAGTAGACACCCAGGAAGGTGTAGATAAGATGAGGAGGGATCTAGCTAAGCTTGAGGAATGGTCTAGAATTTGGCAGCTGAGATTTAATGTTAAAAAATGCAAGGTCATGCATTTGGGTTGCAGCAATCCAAGGGAGCAATATAGTATAGGGGGTGAAGTACTTTTGTCCACTAAAGAAGAGCGGGACCTAGGCGTGATTGTGTCTGATGATTTTAAAGTAGCTAAACAGGTAGAAAAGGCAATTCTGGAGACCGCACCTTCAAAAGGATATAAACAGGCTGGAGTCAGTGCAGAGGGTGGCTACTAAAATGGTTAGTTGTCTTCATTATAAAGCATATGAGAAAAGACTTAAGGATCTTAATATGTACACCTTAGAGAAAAGGCGAAATAGAGGTGATATGATTACAACATTTAAATACCTCCGTGGCATAAATGCAAAGGAGGAGAGCCTCTTGATTGAAAGCAAGCTCTGCTACAAGGGGACATGGGATGAGGGTGAAAGGGGATAGATTCAGGAGTGATATGCGGAAATATTTCTTTACAGAAAGAGTGTGGTGGATCTGTGGAATAGTCTCCCAGTGGAGGTGGTAGAGGATGAGGACAATATCTGAATACAAAGGAGCATGGGAGAAACACAGAGGATCTCTAAAGGAAAAAAGGGGACTGTTGTAGTGATTGATATGGAAGGACAGACTAGATAGGCCATATGGTCTTTTTCTGTCGTCATGTTTCTATGTTTCTTCCTAAGCTACATTGGTTGCCCATAGCAAGCAGAATAAAATACAAATGCGTGATGATAGTCTTTAAACTCCTCAACAACATAGCCCTAATCATACCTATCCTCCCTCCTCATTACATCCTCTATCACAAGAACCAGAAGAAGCTGTTCTCAAAACACTATTGAAATCCCCATCACATCCACAACACCAATAAATCCACAAGTAATAGGGTATTCACCTACATTGCCCCAGTATTTTGGAATGTGCTTCTGGAAAAACTTAGAGCCATAAAGAATCTCCAGTTGGTCCGCAAGGAGCTGAAACCATTCCTATTCATGGAACAGTATGACAACCTGACTGAAAACCCTCAAACACAACCGACAGATATTATCTTTCTCACTTACTCCTTAGCCCCTACACTACTTAGATTTTCCATCTTCCCAATCCCCCTCATAGAACTACATTCTAAAACCTCAACCTCATTAATGTGCATTAAGCTCTGATCATCATTCCTACCAGGATAATAAATACCTAAGTACACCCACAGATAACGGAGTTCTAAGAAAATCCCTAACTGCTATTTTGTACATAAGTTAATTATAATATGTTATCCATAATTTGCTAACCAGTTGTTAACTAGTATTTTCTATGTTATAATGTAACATTACTGTGTTATGTTCAATGTAAACCGCCCTTGATCTTTGGAAGGGGTGATATAGAAAAGCTTATAAATAAAAATAAATAAAATGTATCCCATTTAAATCATTGTCTGAAGAAAATCATTGCCTGGTTGGAAGAGAACGCTCTTAAAATAAATCTCAACAACACTTCAGCTATCTGACTTATCAGGAGCCAGAAGTACCAGTGCTTGAACTCTCTCGCCCATCCTCAATGGTCAACCTATAGAACTTAAAACCTCTTAAATACTTGGGTATCTACTTGAATACTGAACTCTCTTTTCAAAAAAAAAAAAAAAAAGGAAAAAAGTTCCATGGTCAAACGTTCCTTTCTAGTTCTGCGGCAATTTTGTGCCATTTGCTCTTTCCTAGATATCTCAGCTCAAAAGACTCTGGCCCTCAGTTTCACTATCTTACATCTTGATTATTGCAATGCTGCCTCCATAAAACCGTCTGCAGCAGAATTAAAATGGCTACAAAAACTCGGCTGTGAGAATCCTTTGCCATGCCCACAAATTCAATCATGTTTCCCCAATACTAATTCAACAGCACTGGCTCCCAGTTTTTTTTTTTAAATTCACTTCAAAACTTAACTTTAGCCCATAAAGCCTTCTGGCCTTCTACACAGACACTCTGATATATCTAGCTTTCCTTATCACCTTACACGGTCCAGCCATTCCTGGAGTATATTTGTTCTGTCTCTCAGGCAAAATTAGAAAGCACCAGATGCTTGGCTTTCTTTTTTAAAGCCATAATGTCCTCCTTCAATTGTGACTAGAAGCATAAGAGTTTTAAAGCCGGCCTGAAAAAACATCTGTTCAAGGTGACATTTGGATACCAACAACAGTTGGACAGGGGAACAGCCGACAGTGCCTTGAAATTCTCTTTTTGATCTTCTTTACTATCTGAAATTGGAATTCCTTTCTATTTCTCAGCGTTTTTAGCTATTGTAAACTGCCTTGATGTGTGTTTTAAAGACAGTATAATGCAGTGGTTCTCAACCCAGTCCTCTGGGACCCCTAGTCCAGATGGGTTTTCAGGATACCCACAATGAATATGCATGAGATAGATCTGCATACACTGGAAGCAGTGCATGCAGATCTATCTCATGCATATTCATTGTGGATATCCTGAAAACTTGACTGGCCTGGGGGTCCCAGAGGACTGGGTTGAGAACCACTGGTATAATGAATACCAACAAACCATAAACTATTATTGGTATGTAGTAGGCAGGGCCTGCGCAAGGAGATGAGGTGCCCAAGGCAAATCTCATTCCTTGCACCTTTCCCATCCGCGGCGCTCACCTTCAAGCTTCCGCATCGCAGCCCCGCAGCACCAAAGCTTGAAGGTGAGCACTATGGAGCCGTTTCAAGCTATCCCCACTACGGTCGGTCCAGGAGAGGGGCAACTGCCTAGTTCGCCTAATAGTAGTGCCGGCCCTGGCAGTAGGGAGAACTTTGATATGGTCTGCAGAACATGGAAAAGGACTTGGGTTTTGTGAGGCAGCTGTATTATAAAAGTAATGCAGTTCCCGAGAGTTTTATGCATATTCTCCCATCTATCCTCCCAGTCCCTCCTTGTCCCCCAACCAACTTAATCTAACTGGTTGCATAAGCTGATCCCATTGCAGTCTCTGCTTCGGCATCAATTTTTTCTCCATGATGCTGCCTTAAATGAAACTATAGCTATTTATATTGCATTCCCTGCAGCCTATAATCTAGCTTATATCTATATCGTTCAAATGCTTGCATGGACAGCATCAAGGCCACCCACTTCTCATAAGGAGGTTCCTCCACCAATATCCAGTACTGAAGTATCACCTTTTTATGACTACCAAAATGGCCAGCAAGATAAATTTCTTCTTAGGTTTAAATAATATTGTCTTTTGACTACTTAAATTCCCACAACATTAAAAACTATAACACCACTCAACATCCACCCGCGCTTCCTCTAAGATTCTGAGGGCCTGTGTCCATAGCCTCTGCAATTTTGGAGATTCTAATATGGAGTACAACAAAGTGCCCTCTGTGAAGTAGCATTTTAGAAGGGACATCTAGTAAGAATCTGGGATGTCCAGAGAAGAATGTCCAAAAATCAGGGGGAGTGGGTACAGTGAAGGGAGGCACATATAAGTGCCTTCTGAAATCGCTACTTCTCCACACCAAAAAATTCTGAAGATCAGACCTGGCAGATAGCAAAGCCGGGTATGTGCATTTCACAAATGTGGATATCCTCAAATTGTACAGCTTCAGAACTGGGTACTTGGATGTGTCAGCAGGGGTAATTCAGAAGGAGGTGGAGGTGACTAGGCTATGAGACATGCACATCCTGGCCTGCCATTTCAGATACTCAGACGTGCAGCAGCAGGCCAGTAAAATGTTTGGTGTATGTATTCATGTGCAGGTTTCTTTGGACAGGAAATAATAACTGAGGCGATGAAAGAACATTTAGCACTTGCCCTGGAAGCATTATATCCATGAAACAAGCACTTTTTTCCCACCTTATTCGTAGTCAGGAACCAGTATAGGCATGAACATCTCAGCAACCAGGGCCCGATGTTTATTTATTTATTTAGTCAGATTTAATATACCGCTTTATCGTTAAATCAAAGCGGTTATCACAGCAAACAATCATTGGGGGGGGGGGAGTGTGAAACATCTTAGAGAGTGTGGTCGAGGGGTGTGAGTGATTTAATTGCTTTAGGTGCAGATGATCTATGTACAGCTATGCGAGACGTGGGCTATTTACAATTGGGCTATATACAGGTATAGATACAGTTCGTAAAGGCTTCAGTTTGGCTATGGTGGAGTTTCGTTCAGGTGAAGTCCTTGTAATGATCCATGAAAAGCTTTGTTTTTAGTAACTTTCTGAAATCTGTGAGGTCCATGGCAGATCTCAGCTCGTCAGGGAGAGAGTTCCACAGGGAGGGTTTCGCCAGGGACAGAGCTCTTCTTGAGGTCTCCTGTCTGGATTTGGTGAATTCTCGTGGGGTAATGATGAGGTCGGTGGTTCTCCTTCTTCTGGGTCTGGTGCATCTGTCCGCTTTGATGAGAGGTTGCAGGCTGTCTGCTGAGATGTTCTGTCTTATCTTGAATATGTTTAGGATAACTTTGTATTGTATACGGGAGCTGATTGGGAGCCAGTGGAGGTGGCATAGGATAGGAGTAATGTGGTCCTGTCCAGAGCGGCCTGTTATTATGCCGGCGGCAGTGTTCTGAGCCATCTGAAGTGGTCGGAGGGCCTGTTTTGGTAACCATAGGTATATTGGGTTGCAGTAGTCGAGTGTAGGGGTGCTGAGTGTTTGAGAGACTGTACGGAAGTGGTCCTAAGAGAGGATGGGTTTGAGGCGTCTGATGGTTCTCATTTTGAGGTAGGTGTTTTTTGTGGTTCTGGCGATGTGGGCCTGTAAGTTTAGGTCTTTGTCGAGCGTTACTCCGAGGTATCTCACTTCAGGCTTTACTGATATTGTGACGTCATTTAGTTTGATGGTGGGTGTCATTGAGAAGGTAAGCTTCTTGATATGACAAGAGCTTCTGTTTTGTTATGGTTTATGGATAGATTGTTTTCTAAGAGCCAGGCTGTCATTTGCTGGAGACAACTGGCTAGGTTGGAGTAGTCAGGGGTGTCCAAGTCTATTGGGTCACTGTTCCCTCTAAGCTGTGCGCGTGTGCGCGCGCACACACCTTGCTGAGCGAGCGCACATACTTTACAACAGAGTGCACAAAAATTATGATTCTGATTCTGATAGAAAACAACACAGACGTCTTAAAATTTAAAAGTTGTTGTGTATTTACAGTTTTCACAAGTTCTACAATATGTTCTAGTGCAATCATTGTGGTGTACATACTGTATTCTGACGTGTAGTCAAATTTTAAAGTATATACTCAGCTTCGTAGGAGGCAATTCCTGGCTCTCAAATCCAAGGTTCTGGCTCTAGGGGCCACATTCTTTTTACGCTTTCCATGTAAATGTTTGTTTGGATTTGAGGGAGCCTCTTATGCATTTACGGATGTTACTCATCTTGAGAAATTTGTGATTGACCGGTCAAGTGTAGGCTCTGGAATTAAATCTGGTAAATAATGGTAGGTTCTCTTATTGTGTAGGCCTTCGGGCCTGGTTTTGGTCTAGATTTATTTCTTTTTTGTTAAATCTGCTTGTATTATCTTGCTTGTATTTTATATGCGATATGTATTGTATTTATTTTCTTTGTATAATTTGGTGTTCTTCACTATAAATGCTCAATAAAAAAAAAAAAAAAAAAAAATTTAAAGTATATAACTCCGAGTGTCGTGGCGCACAAAAATTTAACCTTTCTTCAAAAGCTGCACAGCTGATATTTTATGTGCACACAGCCTACAGAAAATTAGAGGGAACATTGATTGGGGTGAATATCATTATGTCGTCGGCGTAGATGGTGTATTGGATCTTGTGGTTCTTGATGATGGAGCAGATTGGTTGTAGGTATATGTTGAATAGCAGGGCGGATAAGGATGAGCATTGTGGGATGCCCTGGGTGGCTTTCAGGGGCCGGGAGGTGTCTGCGCCGCATTTGACTTGTAGCTTTCTGTCGGTCAGGTATGATGTGAACCAGTTCAAGGTGGTGCCATGTATCCCAATCTCTTGTAGTCTCGCTAACAGAGTCGTGTGGCTCACTGTGTCAAATTCTGTGGAGATGTCTATGAATATCGGGATGACTCCCATTTTGATGATAGTCCGGATCAGTTTGTCGAGGAGTTGGATTAGTAGCATTTCTACCCGTGGTTTGGTCGGAAGCCGTGTTGGTTTGGGTCCAGGGGGGCGTGGGTGTCGATGTGGTCCTGTAGTTGGTGCTGGACTGCTTTTTCGATGATCTTGGCTAGGAGGGAGAGACTTGAGATGGGTCTGTAGGCAGCAGGGTCAGTTTTAGCTAGTGTGGATTTCTTTGGGATGGGGCGTATTGTAGCTAGTTTTGAGTGCGCTTGGCGTTATTCCTGTAGTGAGAGAGCTTATCTTTATCTTTATTAAAATTTGATAAACCGCTTTTCCGTCGAAACATAAAGCGGTGTACAATAAAAAGTAAGCCATGCAAAGACAAGGAAAAGAACGCCAAAGTAAAACAGAAAAGCAAAGTATAAAAGCATAGACAAATAGACGACAAAAAGGAACAACCAGACAGAGGGCCAGCATATTAAAACACATTTAACTAAAGTAATGGTTATTTTGCAGATGTCCTGGATCAGTTCCTTTTTAGCAGCTTTGATCCATGTTACGGGGCATGTATCGGTGGGGGCGGTGCTGGTGTTGAGGGTGGTGATGATGTTTGATATCTGTTCCTTGGTTGGGATGCTGAATTTGTCCCATCTTTGGTTGGGATGAGGGGGCTTGGTGCTGCTGGTTACTTTGATGTCCTTTGCGGGGGCTGTGAATTTTGTTTTGAGGTGGTCTGCGAAGATCTGTGCATCAATTTGCTGTTTGTTCCTATTCTGGGGCTCGTTGGCGTGGGTCTTTACTATGTCGAAGAGTTCGCGGGGGTTGTTGGTAGATTTCATGATGAGGTTTGTGTGGTAATCCTTCTTGTGTTGGTTGATGAGTTTGTTATATTCCTCTTGTTTTGACTGGTATAAGTCCTGTAAGAGGTTTGATTTGGAGTGTTTCCATCGGCGTTCGAGCCTTCTTAGTGCTCTCTTTGCATTGCGCATTTCCTTAGAGTACCAAGGAGTGGAGCTGGGTCTATTTTTGTATGGTTTCCTTGTGTTGGAGGTGGTGGGTCTGGTGGCGTTTGAGATGGTGTTGTTCCAGTTTTCTATTTGTTCGTTTATGTCCTCTGGGCTGTTGATGAGGAGGGGTAGGGTGTCTTGTAGGAATTGATCTTTATTGAAGCTTCTGAATCTTCTTGTCGCGGGTGGTTTGTCTTGGAGGTTGTTGCATTTTGCCGCTTGTATTTGGATTTGCAGTAGGTGGTGGTCTGACCAGGGTACTGGAGTAACTGATGGTTCTGCGATGGATTTGCTGTCTATTAGATTGTTGGGGGCGGATATGAGGTCGGGGGAGGATCCGTTTGTGTGTGGGTGTATTGATCATCTGGGTGAACTGTAGTGACTTCATCGCTGCAAGGAAGGCTTCTGCGTCCTTGTTATTTATGGATTCGAGGTTGAAGTCACCGAGTACGAGCAGAGGCTTGTGGAGGTTGTTGACTGTACATATGGCTTCCAGTATTGTAGAGAGATCTTCTGATGGTGCATTCGGTGCTCTGTAGGTGAGGCAAAGTGTGAGGTTCCTGTTTTCAATGATGATTGTGTTGCAGTGACTTGTAGATGTAGATTTATTTATTTTATTTTATTTTATTTATTTAGACAGTTTTTGTATACCGCCTTATCCTTCAATAAAAGCGGTCACAACACAATTGGGGGATACATTTAACACGCGGGGATATGAGACACATACACTAATACTTACAGGGAACATGGGCTATGGAGGGTTAAGTGGCTTGCCCAAGACCACAAGGAGCATCTGTGGGACTAGAAACCCCAGTCCTTCCGGCCCAAGGTTGCTGTCCTCTAGAGGGATTTGAACCCCCGACCTTCCGGCCTGAAGTACCTTGCCCCAACCACTAGGCTACTCCTTCCACTCCTGGAGGAGTGATCTGGCTTTGAGGTTTAGGTTGTTTCGTGTGATGATCAGGACTCCTCCTCCTCTTCTTTGTGTGCATCGGCAGTTGTATGCTGCGTGGGTGGGGGGAATTAGTTGGTTGTGTAGCACGTTGTCCATGGGGGTGAGCTAAATTTCAGTGATGCAGAGTATGTCTGTTTGCTGTTGTTCCATGTGGTCAGTGATGGTATTGATCTTGTTTCGGAATGACCTGGCATTGATGAGCTCTATGGAAATTTTCTGTGTGTAGTTTGGGGTATCTCGAGCCTTGTGAGTGGGTGTATGGGTGCTGTTTTTGAGGTTTCTTTGTTTGCTCGGTTTGTGACTCTGGTGTTGGATCTGAGAGGGTACATAGTGGTGGGTGTAGGGTGATTGCTGTGGCGGGGGTGTCCATAGTGTGTAGGGGGTGCTAATGGGTGTGTGCGTGTGATGTGGGATGAGGTGTGTGAGTAGGAGGATGACAGGGAGGTACAGTGTTGCCATGTTGGTTTACCTTGCCGTTTTTTCTCGTTCTCCTTGGTTTGATTGCAGCTGGTGTGTAGCGAGTATTCGTGCCTGTCGTCGTGCTTGTTGTTGTGCCGCGCCAAAGGGCCCTCTGGCGAGGCCCTCAGGCGCGGGCATGCCGGTCAGCGGCGCCTCTTTTTAAAGCCGTCTCCCACTGCCCCGATTGGGCAGGAGCTTCTGTGCGTGACGATTTCCCGCTCAGGCGCTCTACCCCGATCGGGGGAGCTGAGCCCGAGGTGTGTTGGCCGGAGGGAGGTGAGCGAGGCTGTTGGCGGTCAGCGACGCCTCTTTTAAAGCCGTCTCCCACTGCCCTGATTGGGCAGGAGCTTCTGAGCGGGACAATTTCCCACTCAGGCGCTCTACCCCGATCGGGGGAGCTGAGCCCGAGGTGTGTTGACCGGAGGGAGGTGAGCGATGTGCTTGTGCCATTCTGAAATCGCACTGCAACATGCATCTCCTTGATTTCACCCAGGCCATGCCTCCATCATGCCCCCATGCTACATGGATGTTTTGCACTGTGGACGTCTATATTCAAATGTAATGTGTGCCTACAAGTTAATGCTGACTCCTGGCAGCCCAGTGCCTGGGTTTTCTTGTCAAGGTACAATCAGAAGTATGGCTCCGGAGAGGTCTCCATGTTTTGCATGTTGAAGTGCCCATTTTCAGATATCCAACTCATGAATAGTGCATCTAGAATACACCCTTAGTATTTATACTTCACACATTCCACCCACTCCACCCCCCCCCCCATTACCACCACCCCCAATTCATTTGAACTCCTTTTTCCCTAGTATGATATTATTCTGTGGGTGATTTTAAATTGTGGTCTGATTTTTTCTAAGGTGACAGAAAAGAATTGTTCAATTTATAGCCCCAAACTTTTCATCTTGGTCAGCCAGTTTTTCTTCTTAAGATATCAGTTTATGGTTTTTATAATATATGAGACAAAACAAGAGAAGACGATGCTACAAGGCAACCGATCCGTTCTCAGGGGGTTCTGCTGACATTTATACGTTGATCCTTCTTTTCCCTTGTGTTTTGTATCATCAGCTGAACCTGCACTCTTAAATTATTGCCTTACAACCAAATCTCCATTCCCTATGATCCTGCTCAGTATAAATTCTGGAGATTTTGTCCCCGCATTAAGTTTTAGAACTATTATAAAAGCCCCACCTGAATAAAACATCATATCCACTGTGCATTACAAATTGTATTAAAAGTACATATGACAAATAGTAAAATGCAGTAGCAAGAATATCACAAAAAAGGAGGAAAAAAAGTATAAAAATACTAGCAAACTGCAATGATATAACAATAGTACTGTATGGGGTAATGTATGGAGTAATTTTATAATAAGCCACCTTTAGTGGGGAGGCCAAAGCAGGTGCCTAATTTTGGCTTATTTTATAAAGACACAGAGGTACCTATGTTTCTTTAAAAATGACTGGGGCAAATCAGCAAGCTATATTGCAACTGTGGACATGCAGGTGCAAATACTTGCATGTAAATTATGCAGAAATGCAGGTATTTTATAAACTACCCATGTAAATCATGACTCCACTTATGTTCCATCCCAGAACAAGCCTACACCCATGTTGCATAAAAATATGCACCTTCTCATCACTGTGAGAATACTTACGCTGTGGTGAAGAGCACCCTCCTGAGGAAATGGAGACTGAAGGAAATCCTGAAATGCAGCAGGATTTACACAGGATTTACAATCCTAAAAGGAAAAAAAAGCCCTCTTCTGGTGAGCTGAGAATGAAGACCAGCCCAAGGGAGGAGTTGAGCATTGCTGATTGGGCACACCCAGGGGTTGGACGGGGTGTGTCTGAAAAAGAATCTCTTTATGAAGCGGGGAATGACGCTGCTAAAGGGGATTAAGGGGATCAAGAAGAACAAGAAGAGAGAGAATAGCTTGAAGAAGAATTCCCAGGAGCAGAGGACCTGTGAGCAGAGGGCCTGGAAGCAGAAGCAGAATAGCTGGGAGAAACAGGAAAGCCATGAGCAGAGGACCAGGAAGCAGTTTGGCTGCACATCTGAGCCTGGTAGCAACAGAGGACCTACAAGGATCTTAACAGGTGCTTGGAAAGGAAGTCCTACGAGAAGTGGACGAAGCCCTGGTTTAGAGTCTTGGGAAAAGGCAGAGCCCTCGTGGATACAGTTTGGACCGGAGAGACCCAGAAGCACTCACAGCTGCAAAGCTTTTGAGCTACCTAAAAGGAGAGGAGCCTGGCAGAAAGACAGCAGTTTCTATAGGAGCCTGGATAGAGAAGGTAAAGTCCCATCTCCTATATTTAAGGCTGTTTTAAAAGATCCCAATTGTTACCCTGAGTCATTCAAGCCAAGAGCTGAAGGGGGAAACATTATTGACTGGGAGAAAAACTCAGTGTTGGCTGACAACTGTTTGTCAGGAACTGAACAGGCTGAATTGCTCCTTCAGGACTTTAAAGAGTTCTTAGAATTGAAAGCAGGCAGACAGTCAAAGCTGAATGAGGACAATAGCTCTGTGCAGTCAGAAGATTTTATGCAAGTGGAAAATGCCTTACCTTTGATAAACTCTGACGATAATAGCATGGACTGTTCAATATGCTGTAAGGAAATAGCAGTATAACAAAGCTTGCCTGTACCTTGTATGAAAAGAATACAATGTGGCAGTTTCTGCTGCCGTGCTCTGAAAACCTAATTGTTTGCACCTGAGTTTGAGTTCACTGTGAATGGAACAGTGATTGCATGAGGCTGCAATATATGTAAGTCACCTCTTGAGGCAGAGCTGAGTTAAGCTCCATAGAAGAAAAGCTGATCTCACTTTACGTTGTCTTATATTCCTGAGTTTCTTCCGTTACCATTTAAAGCACCATTTATGTTCATGTATCTGAATTTTAATGCGCTGGAGGAATCTCCCCAACACGAATAAAATATTCTTGCAAAGCCTTACCGTCTCTGGCGCAACTACATTTATCAGTGAGAGAAAGGAGAACAAAACTACATCTCCCATCATTCCAAGGGAATAGTTTTAATCCATTCCTCACGGGACAATAGGCCACTCTTGTCCTTTAGCCCTAGGGCGGGGGCAGGAGCGTCACAACGCACATGGAAACATTTTATAAAATTACTCCCCAAGTCTGTTATTGTTGCACGGCATCTTCATACTGTTCTATCACTTCTTTCCTCAAAGTAATAATACCTAATAGTCATTATTTCAAAACTTGTAACCAAAATCCTTTAAAACGACATTGACTCCCTGTCTTGGCAAACATTTTTAAAGACTGAAAAGGAGAATGATGTTTTCTTCAGATGTGTCCAACTAGGTCAGATCAAAGATCCATCAAGCCCAGCATCCTCACTCCAGCAATGGCCACTTCAGCTCATAAGTACCTGGCAGAATCCTAAGGAGTAGATCCATTCCTTGTTGCCAACTCCCAAGGATAAGTTGTGGCTTTCTCAAATCTACACAGCAGGAGATAGTTTATGGACTTTTCCTCTATTCATTTTTCTGAATAATTTTCAAATCCAGTTATACTAACTGCTTTGTCCACATCTTCCAGCAGCACGTTCCGCAACTTAACAGTTTATTGCGTGAAAAAATACTTTTTCTGATTTGCATTAAACCTATGTTATTAGTTTTGTGGAGGATGCTCTAGTCTTAGTATTATTTGAAAAGGAAAACAGAACCAAGATACAAGCAGAATAACTTTCTAAGGAATAGCTAAAATGCCAAAAACATTACTTTTTTAAAAATTCATACTGCTTGGAACAGAATGAAGTGAATCATTACTATTCCTTTTTCTTTCTGATATATAACTCATTTCGAAAGCGAAAGACAAATTAGAGGATTTGAGCTCCTGTCTAATTAAATGGTTCCAATGCTTTGGAACGGACAGGGCTGCTGCTGTGATGATCAAACATACCTGAATGACGCATTCTCATAAATGTAAAACATGCCTACAACGTAAACAAAGAAGGTGTTAGTATAACCCAAATCCCCCGCTTTCTTATGATTGCTCAGTTCCAGCAATTGTGCAAAATCTAAGGTAGTCTGCTGGTGTCTCCTATCAGCCCCAGTGAACTATTGACAAAGCACACTCAACAGAGCAACAAATAAGTAGCTAACATATAACTTCTAACCGTACTAATCCCTTATTATCAAAACAGTAAACTTTGCCCCGTACTGTTTCCTCCTGCCTTCTTCAGAATAAAGAGAGAACGAAGAACAAAGAGAGAAATAGACAGAACAGAACTACCCAAACAGGATTCCCCAAAATTCATACATACTTGTTAATGCATAGTTCCCTCAACTGAAGTTCCACTACCAACGACACCACCCCAGGCGGGATTGAGGACTGAACTGTCATCACTCAAGGAACTACAATTACCAGGTAAGTGTAATTATCATTTCCTTATCGTTCCTCCAGTTCAGTCCTCTACTTCTGGGATGTAACAGAGCAGTGTTCATTGGGAGGGACCCTTATAACCGGCTCGCAAGACTGCCGAACCGAAACAGGCATCATTCACTGCTAGCACATCCAGGCGATAGTGCTTACTGAAGGTATGGAGAGACGACCAGGTGGCCGCTCTACAGATTTCCCCTGGCGGAACAAAGCTGTGTTCCGTCCAAGAGGCAGCCTGCGCTCTGGTAGAGTGTGCCCGCAACCCTGACGGAACCGAACGTCCTTGTACCAGATATGATGAGGCAATCGCTTCTCTAATCCATCTAGAAATGGACGCTTTCGCAACCGCCTCACCCTTCCGAGGACCCCCGAACAACACAAAAAGACGGTCCGATTTGCGAAAAGATTCGGAAACTTTCAAATATCGCCGCAGCACCCGTTTGACATCCAGTAGACGCAAGGTGCGATCAGACGCGGAGTCTTCCCTTGAGGCCAGAACCGGAAGCGACACCATCTGATTTAGGTGAAAAGGGGAAACGACCTTTGGCAAAAAGGACGGTACCGGTCGCAAAACCATTTTCTTTCAAAAATGACAGAAAGGGTTCTCTACAAGGCAACGCCTGTAGCTCCGAAATTCGTCTCGCCGAACATATGGCCACTAAAAACACCGTTTTTAAAGTTAAATCCTTCACTGTAGCTTGAAGTAATGGCTCAAAAGGCTCCTTCATTAATGCCCCTAAGACCACATTAAGATCCCACGGAGGTACCACGATTCGACAAGAGGGCCAAAGCCTGGCCACTGTTTTCACGAACCGCAATACATCCGAATGTGACCCTAAGGGACTATCCTGCACTTTGCCCCATAGCAGGCTAGAGCCGCCAACTGCACTCTCAAAGAACTGGCTACTAGACCTTTATCAAATCCATCTTGTAGGAAACTCAACACCACGGGCACGGAGGCTGTGGCCACGCAGATTTGCCGCCTTGAAACCAATCCTCAAAAATACGCCAGATCCGAACATATGCCAGAGAGGTTGACCTTTTCCTAACTCGAAGCAGCGTCACGATTACCGATCCAGAGTATCCTCTTTTCTTCAGCCGCACCCTTTCAACGGCCAAACCGTAAGCGAGAACCGATTCACCTGAGGCATGCGGAGCGGCCCTTGGTGTAGGAGATCTTCCGAGACCGGCAACTGCCACAGCTCCCCGTCCAACAGTCAAATGAGATCGGCATACCACGGCCGCCTTGGCCAGTCCAGGGCTACCAAGAGCACTCTAGCATGATGAGCTTCGATTTGCTGCACCACGCGGCCTATCAGTACCCACTGAGGGAAGACGTAGAGAAGACCGTACGCCGGCCACGGCTGCATCAGGGCGTCGATGCACCAGCACTCCTTCCTTCCGCAGCACCACTGCCACCACCACCATCACCTTGGTGAAGATCCGCAGCGCCATTGCGAACCCAAAGGGCAACGCTTGGAATTGATAATGTCCTCATGGAAGGGCGAACCACAGCAACATCTGATGGGTGGCTCTGATTGGGATATGCAGATATGCTTCTGTAAGATACAGGGAGGTCAAATACTCCCCTTTGCATACCGCCACAATCACCGACCTCAAGGTTTCCATACGGAAATGCGGTACGCACAGACACCGATTTACCCCCTTGAAATCTAAGATAGGGTGAAGAGAACCGTCCTTCTTTGGCACGACAAAATAAATTGACTATCGTCCCATACCGTAATCTGTTAACGGGACAGGCACGATCGCCCCCATGAGCAAGAGCCGATCGAGTGTATTGCGGATCACCAAAGCTGTTTGCGGACTTCTGCAAGGAGACATCACAAAGGAATCCCGGACCGGTCTTGCCAATTCCAGCACGTAGCCCTCTCAAACTATTTCCAAGACCCACTGGTCGGTCGTTATTTGGGTCCAGGCAGAAAGAAACCCCCCAAAGCCTCCCGCCTATTGGTTGTCTTTCCACCGGGACCCGCCAGCCTTCATTGGGGTTTGCGGAAGGCCGTGGCAGGCATTGCAGAGAAGCCTCTACCTGCTCCCCGAAACCCACGAAACCCCTGGGCTCTAGAAGCAAATCTTCCCCTCTGGAAGACGCCCAGACGGGAGGCACGGAATTTTCTAAGATCCCTAAACTGCCCCCGAAAGGCCGGCGAGGACCTTCCTGGCTTAGGCTTATCCTCCGGGAGCCTACCACCCTTAGACTCCCCTAAATCCTTGACTAACTTGTCAAGATCATCCCCAAACAACTATTTGCCCTTAAAGGGAAGCTTGCTGAGACGCGATTTAGACGATCCATCGGCCGCCCAATTCCTCAACCAGAGGGATCTACGCGTGACAACCAAGGACGCCATGCTATTAGCTAGCGCTCTAATCAAGTCATAATGCACATCCGCCAGATATGCCGTGCCGGACTCCAACCTATCCAGTTCTGCCACACTCTCTTGATCCAGCTGAGGGGACTGCCTCAAGCGTTGTGACCATCTGAGGCATGCTCTTGCCACCCAAGCTCCACAAATGGAAGCCTGCAAGGACAACGCATCCGCCTCAAAGGACTGCTTCAACAAGCCATCCACCTTCCTATCCTGCGAATCCTTTAATGCCGCGATCCCTTCTACCGGGATAGTGGTCTTCTTGGTGACCACAGACACTGCTGCATCAATGTGGGGAGAACGAAACCGCTCTTTGTCCTTTTCCGCTAGGGGATAAAGCCTGTTCATAGTTCTAATTCCTCTGAGTCCTAACTCCGGTTGATCCCACTCGTCCTGCATCATCTTGTCCACCACTCGGTGGATGGGGAACACTATTTGCGCTTGCCGCACCGCTTGGATGATAGGATCTTCCATACTTTCCTCCTCCGTCAACTGTGCAGCCGCCAGATTAAACGTCTGGAGGGACTTTGTAATAAGGGCTGTCAGCTCTTCCCTCCGGAACACCCGAATGATCTTTGCCTGATCCTCCGGCTCCGGAATTTCACCTTCTTCCAAGTAGGCCATCTCAGCCTCCAGATCAGGGTCAGCCTCGTCCGTCTCATTTCCCTCCATGTCGTCGGAGGACAGCTCACGAGGCCGAGACCTCTTTGAGGGTCTCGGGGAAACACTACCCTTTCCGACCAGCTTAGGCTGCTGCGTGGATGCAGCCCGCGACGAGGTCTCTGGTAATTTCCCCTGACGCCTCATGCAGAACGCCTGATGCATGAGCAGCACGAAGTCCAGGCAAAAGTCTTTGAGCTGCAAACCAGCCCTCAGGCCTGGCATCGCCACTGGCAGCCCAACGTTGCCCTCCTGGCCACTTCCTGAGGGAGAGGCCCCCAGGACCTCCACGTCAGGCTCCACCATCTCCAGCTGTGGATCAGGGCTAGCCTTAGCCTCCATCTGCTGCTCCACGTCAGTGGACACCATAGCGCAACCTCTGCAAATTCCAGAATCTGCTACGGTACCCCTGCACGTGCCGCAGACCACACACTGAGGTCATGACGCCATCCGCAGACCTCCTCACCCCCTGGGAGACAAAGGAGGATTGTACTTACTCCTTTATTTCTTTTTTTTTTGTGTGTCTGACAGGAACGGCAAGGACAAGGAACCAGAAATATAGGGGAAATTCCTGAACCTCCTTTCTCAACTTATCTGCTTATTTAATTATTTAATTACTTACTCCCCAGGAACTCCCTCTGATCACCCCGCCAACCTCTCAAAGGGCCCGAGGGTTCCCAAGACACTGAAGTGCACTTAAGCCCCTTTAAAAGGAAGTGAAGCAGCACACAAGCCGCAAGATGAACGAGCATCCCCACCGGAGCTAATCTACACAGTAGAAGCCCCACCGGAGCCTGTGCCATGCGGCGGCCACGCTAACAAAATGGCCGCCGCTACTGCTGAGTGAAAAAAAAGGTGCCAAACGTGAGGCAGAGAAGCCGGCGGTTTTAGCGTACAGTCTCAGCCTGCCGGAGAGAAGAAGAGCCGGAAGAAACAGAAATAAAATATAGCCCAGAGAAAAAAACTCACTGATCTTCAACAGGGCTCCAGCCCGCACGGTTCTGCTGACCCCTGTGCCGAGCAGAAAACTGCCGGACGAGCCTCCTGTCAGCATGCCGCCGCTGCTGCAGGGCAGATCACAGCTGTCTGAGCAGCCGGAGGATCTCCCTTAGTTCCTGCAACAGAGCTCTCCTCCGTCCTGTCCAGGAGGAGAGATCTGAACGTTGAAGCCCACAGCCCCGCAGAAAGGAGGCAGTCAGGAACCGGCACCGGAGGCAATTTATTATTTTTTTTTTTAAAGAGACAGCGTTAAATTAAAACTTAAAGGCAAACAACCAAATTAAAATGAAAATTCAAAGTACTCTAAGCTACCCTATTGCTCCTTATCTGTTCCTCAAGTGAGCCCAGTATCTAGGCTCACTAGGTCCTCCTGCTGCATGGAGAATGGGCACACTGGGGCTGATAGGAGACACCAGCAGACTACATCCAGTGATGTCATAAATTTGACATGCCCAGTCTCCAAGCTGCAGGAGGAGGAGCACAACCCAGAGGTAGAGGACTGAACTGGAGGAACGATAAGGAAGTTCAGGTATTTCAAAACGAGAACTCTTTTGGACGTGATACATCAAGTTCAATCGGCAACGTATGGGGGGCACTTAACTTTAGGTGGCACCTGATAACAGATACAGAAGAGCAACCTCTCGAGGATATGCTGGACTGGAATAGTTATCTCCTCCTTAGGAGAGGAAGGGTACTGAAGGATTTCTAATTCTTCAGTGATTCCTTGGCAGTCGGACACAAAGATGGCACGGACACAACTGGAGTATTTTCTTTTTAACTCACTGGTCGATTTACACTTCTAAGGGCAGCATGGAAATGGAGGAGGACCAAAGGCAGGGGGTGCCTGGGGCATCTCCATTTCCACAGCTGATGGGAAACCCAGATTTTACCCCAGGACAGGAAAGAATGAGATTGTAGTTGTGGTTGGTGAGAGGGTATAAACTCATAGGTCATTTGCTGAAAATTAATGGAGAATTTCCCTCCTTTGATCAGATCAAAGTGAAATGGATATCCATAATACCTATTTGCTGCAGTATTTACAGGTAAGTCAGTACTACAACTTGCTAAACACAAAGGACTCTAGGGAATTAAAACATTCTTAAAGTTATTTAAATAAGTTGGCCGTTTGGTACAGGTTGTGTAGAGAGGAAGAGTGTGACAATTTGACATACCGCCATTTGTAAATTAATATCATGGCGGCTTATAATTTTCTGATCATGTTGGCAGCAACCTGGACAGAAGTTGTGGAAAAGCCACTGGGACCCAATAAATTAGAACAGCTGTTTGAGAAGAGTGAAGGAGTGATCGATAAAAGAAAAAGTATAAGATTATGCACAGGGCTTATCTAACCAAAGAAAGAAAAGAAAAATTGAACCTTTGGCTGGACAGTCTGTGTATGAAGAGCAAGGTGAAAGCAGAGACCCTGAAGCACACACTCATGGTGTGTATAAGGCTGAGGCCACTATGGTCCAAGGCATTAGCAGCAATTGAGGAGATAAAAGCAGAAATAGAGTGGACTTATGGACTGCTGATGTGGGAGATGAAGCCCCACACCAGGATAAGCGTGTGCAAGTGGCAAAAGGAAAAACTGTACAAGTAGCACTGCTATTGGGAAAAAAGGTACTCTTTAAACATCAGGCAGCTAAGGAAGAACCACTCGTCAGTGCTGGAAATGGCATTATTTGACTTGAGCACCCACAAGCACAAAACCAAGAAGAAACAGGAGCTATATAAATAGCTCTGGCACAAGCTTGGTGAGAGGTACCTGAAGGAGTAAAAGATAGAGGAGAGGGACAAATGTGTGGCTGGGGTTATGGCTGATGAAAGAATGAATGGAGAGCAACTTGTGAGGAAATGGAGAAGCTTTATGGAATACAAAGTGATTCAGTGGCCAGAAAGGCATATGGTAGGATCATCTCAAGGGTGGCCATAAGGTGGGGCTTTTGGACTGAACTCATTCACACAGATGTTTATTTGCCTTTTAGATCTGGAGAATAGAAATAAACACAAACAATGAGTTTCACAGCTGCCATGTATGTGAATTAAAGGGTTTAATGACTGACTGATTAATCTTAGGGAGACTTGGCCGGAAGGTCGGGGGTTCAAATCCCACTAGAGGACAGCAACCTTGGGCTGGAAGGACTGGGGTTTCTAGTCCCACAGGTGCTCCTTGTGGTCTTGGGCAAGCCATCTAACCCTCCATAGCCAATACTGTAAGAATCATATACTACAAAATCCGGTCACTAAGACATCTTCGCCCCCTGCTTGAACCTGAGGATTTTCGCACCATCTACCAGGCTCTGATCATGCCTCACTTTGACTATGCTAATCCAGGGTTCTCTATGGGGCATCTAGATGTGAGCATGTGTCACCCCTGCTAATGCAGTTACACTGGCTTCCTATACATGCCAGGATCATATTCAAAACATTACTACTTACATTCAAAGCAGTAAATAGTCTCTCCCCCACATCATTAACCGAACTCATCAAACCCATAGCCCCGAATAGATCAAGGAGATCAATTGCAGTAAATTCGCTAATGGTTCCCCGCGAACTTACTAGAAGCACCTCAGCAACAGCAAACCGGGCTTTCAGCCTTCGTGCCCCTAAACTCTGGAATGCACTACCGCCAGATATTAGAGCAATCAACAGCCTACTGCAATTTAGAAAAGCCCTCAAACACTACTTATTCCTTAAATACTTCTCAGTGAGTGCAGAGGCACGCCCCCTCTCTGTGAATCATAGACACACCGAATCACCTATTGAACCAGAATTTCCCACTTAGTATAAGGTTCCACAGACCTTTGGTATAAGGTTCTACTGGCCTGTCTTAAATCTCATCTGCGCTATCATTTAAGATGTTAATAGTTCACTGTTATATTCCGTTATTCTTAATCACATTGCTATCCAGGTTTTATGACCCCAGTTACTGATTTTACCCTGTTATCCAAGTTTTATGCCCCTGTTTATTGTAACTCAGACGCTTGCTTATGGTGCTGAATTTTTGTTCGATGTAAACCGCGCTGATGTCAAATAGTGCGGTATATAAGAAATGTAAATAAATAAAAAATAAATAAAAAATAGCCCATGTTCCCTGTAAAAATAGTTATCTCCAAGTTATAATACCCTGTTCAATGTAATTTCAGTTTGTTCAATGTAAACCGCACTGATGCAGAATAGCGCGGTATATAAGAGAATATAAATAAATAAATAAATAAATAAATAATGAACTGGTATCTGCCCAGCACCTTTTGCTCAATCACTACCTAACTGCTTCGGTTGAAATGACAGCCAATCCAGCAGTGCTGCTACAAAGTAGCAGTAGACATTAGGGATTCTCCTGCCTTCATACATTTTATACTGAAGTCGTACTTTCTGAAATGACCTTGAAGGTCTTTGCCTCCAAAAAAAAAAATTAATAATCAAATATCCTGCCTGGACCATTTTAAGAAAGCTATTTGGGAAAGTGATGAGGATCATTTGAAAAACGTAACTGAAGTTCAGATAAACTGACAGTTGGTAGTAGCTATTCTAGCCATCTAAAAGGTATTCAAAGTGATCGCCAAGCCAGATCTTGAGATAAGCTAGATAACAACAAAGCACAGACTAATGAAGAATTTTGCTCTCATGAAATCTCAGCTTCCAAATATTTTATATATTCTGTTATCCATTTAAATGGAAAAGGTTCTTTACATAAAGTTAATATACTATACGACAACTATATACTTAGGATTCAGTTTTAGGTATATTGACCCTAAACCCTGTGACTGTAAAGATATCATCCACAAAGAGATACTTGATATTAAACGACTAGATGTGGACAGTGATGCATATCTATATATTCCCTCATTTTTTCCACCAAAGATTCTATGGTTAATGCAAAAAAGAGGGAGGATAATGGACAGCCCTACCAAGTACCTCTGTCTTGGAGAAAGGTCTCAGAACAACCTCAATTGACTGATGAAAGCTAGGGAGAATATATAACATTAATCTAATTTATAAAATATTCCTAACCCATCTGCTATAAATGTTCCAATATCAAATGCCTTTCGGATCCATAGATCTCATCTTGTATTACCCAAATCAGGTTTAACAAGTATCTGATGTTGCCCGAGAACAGTTTGTTTGGGATAAAACAAGAGTGATCAGGGTCTTGAAGGACTACAAAAGGGGACTGCTACTTCTGGAGAGAGATCTGCAATAGTGAGTATATACTTCTGGGAATTTTTCTGAAGGGAATTCTTTGGATTAAAGCTGATTAATCTGTGAATCCAATGTATTTGTTAAATCAGTCAGGGCCTAGTAGCAGCAGTTTAAGTTTAAATTTAAAACACAGAAGAGAGCTTTCTGGTTAAATTTAGAACCCAGCAGAGAGCATGTAGTTTAAATTTAATACTCAGTCAGGGCCTAATAGCAGCAAAGTGCTTTTAGTTTAAATTTTAAACACAAAAGAGAGCTTTCTGGTTAAATTTAGAACCTAGCAGAGAGCTTCTAGTTTAAATTTCATAGTAGGTCAGAGCCTAGCAGCAGCAAAGAGCTTTAATTTAAACCAAATCAGACTATAACTTAGCAAAAAGGCAAAACAGGGTCAGTATTCTTTGAGCAATAAATAAAGTCTTCTACAAAGATCTTTACAAAGAGGCCTTCTACCTAGGGGGCAAGAAACCTGTGAAACTTTTTAAATAGGTGTTAAAGCCATGTGGCAAGTCAAAAGGCCATTTTGAAAGACTCCTTCTATCCAAGCAAGGACTGTTAATCACCCAGGAAGTTGGTCACAGCTTACCTCAGAAGCACAGGACAGGGTACTGTGTAGCAGCCCTCTTTTAATAGGTCTTATTTCCCTCCCTCCCCCCCCCCAACACCCACCCACTCCTGGGATAATCGTAGCTTTATAGGTACTTACACATGTTAACCCTTTCCAGGCTGAGCCCAAAACTCTCGGGATCCAAAATTCTGACTAAATATTCCTATCAAATGGTATATAATACATGACCATAGCAGAAGGAAAATCACTATTAGAACATATTGAATGAGATGGGTACAATTTTCCTGAAATATGCAAAAATTAATCAGGCTGCAGAATGTGGATTAAAAATTTAAAGTAGGCCTTCAAAGGGTTAAAGGAAAGGAGCTGCTCTCAGGTGCAGCTCTTTATCCAAATCAGTCATACATTAAGGACCTGAGATTAATTAAGCAGGTGAACAAGGTATATTAAACAAATTAGATACACTTTTATTAGTATAAGCATCCACACCAACCCTTAGTAACTAAAAGAACTTAAAGATCTAAACACAAGCTTAAAACTAAGATGCAAACAGCAGTCCAGCTGTGGATCCAGTTGGTGAGAGGTCTTACGTGTGCACTAGGTGCAAGGAGCTCTTTGCTCTCAGGGAACGAGTCCATTCTCTAGAGGCTAGAGTAGCAGACTTGGAAGACATAAGAAAGACAGAGAGGTACATAGATGAGACCTACAGGGATATAGTCCTGAAGTCCCACCTCCAGTCTGGCAGTATCCCTGTTTCCATGGAGGAGAGAGGTCATGTGACAGCAGAGCATCACCCTGGTGTGGCAGGAAGTGATCCTGTAACTAGGACTTGTTCTCCAGGTGATGTAAAACCCTCTCGCACCTAGGAAGTTTCTCCAGGGCCATGTGCCCATGATGGAAGGGTTAGGACAGCCGTTATAGTTGGTGATTCGATCATTAGGCATGTAGATAGCTAGATGGCTGGTGGACGTGAGGATCGCCTGGTAACATGCCTGCCTGGTGCGAAGGTAGCAGACCTCACACGCCACCTAGATAAGGTCTTCGATAGTGCTGGGGAGGAGTCTGCTGTCTTGGTACATGTCGGTACCAATGACATAGGAAATGTGGTAGGGAGTTTCTGGAGGCTAAATTTAGGCTTTTAGGTAGGAAGTTGAAATCCAGAACTTCCAGAGTAACATTCTCTGAAATGCTTCCCGTTCCATGTGCAGGACCCAAAAGGCAGGCAGAGCTCAGGAGTCTCAATGCATGGATGAGACAATGGTGCAAGGATGAGGGTTTGGGGTTTGTTAGGAACTGGGGAACATTCTGGGGAAAGGAAGGGCTCTTCCGAAGGGATGGGCTTCACCTTAACCAGGATGGAACCAGGCTGCTGGCATTAACCTTTAAAAAGGAGATAGTGCAGCTTTTAAACTAGATAATAGGGGAAAACCGACAGTCGCCCCAGAGCGCATGGTTCGGAAGAATGTATCCTTGAAGGATACTACCAAAAGCAGAGAGGTTCGAAAAAAGGGTAAAGTAGCCCAAATGTCCTTGAGTATGGTGCAGACAGAGCTTAAAGATTCCAAATTACCCATGCCTACCAATAGCCAGATTAATATGAATAAAATACAGTCTCTAAAATGCTTGTATGCAAATGCTAGAAGTCTAAAAAATAAGATGGGAGAATTAGCGTAGTTACTCACCTGTAACAGGTGTTCTCCAGGGACAGCAGGAATCAGTCCTCACATATGGGTGATCTTGGCGCCGACGGAGCCCTCATGCGGAGCAATCCCCAGCTTTCAAAGAAATCCTTTGGGATTGCATCACACATGCGCAGTCCCCTTCCCGCCCAAGGGTGTCATTTTGCTCAGTCAAATGACATAGCTAAAGAGACGGCAAAAAGAACAAAATATAATAACAGGACTGCAACTCCAGGGGAGGAGGGAGGGTCGTGAGGACTGATTCCTGCTGTCCCTGGAGAACACCTGTTACAGGTGAGAAACTACGGTTTCTCCAGGAACAAGCAGGAAGTCAGTCCTCACATATGGGACTCCCTAGCTATAGGCTACCGAGAACCCATAACTAAAAATAGGTTCCCTCTAGAAGAGCCGCAGCAGCAATGATAGGAGTTCAACCGAGAACGTAACACTCCAGTAGCCTAACACTAAAGGGTCGGAGGGTAGGAGTTGCCTAGACCTCAAAGAGATTCAGGAGTACAGCCTGGTCGAAAGCACTGTCCCATTGGGACTCCCTATCCAGGCAGTAATGAGCCACAAAAGTCTGGCTTGAAGATCAAGTTGCGGCCCGGCAGATGTCTGCCAGCGGAACAGAGCGGAAGAGAGCCACTGAAGCCGCCTTAGCCCTGACCCAGTGGGCCGTGACTCGACCCTGCAATGGGAGGTCGGCCGCCTGTATGCCCAGGCGATGCAATCCGCCACCCACGTGGACAACGTATGCTTGGAGACCGGCATCCCCAGCTTACTAGGGTCATAAAAAACGAAGAGCTGAGAAGCCCTTCGATGTCCCCGCGTATGCTCCAAGTAGAAGGTCAGAGCCCTCTTACAGTCCAGGGTATGCAGAACTGCTTCTGCCCGGCTGGCATGAGGCCTGGGAAAGAAGGTCGGAGTACCACCTCCTGGTTGAGGTGGAGTGAGGATACCACTTTCGGAAGGAACTTGGGGTGAGTGCGAAGCACCATCCTATTCCTATAAAACCGTGTGTACGGTCTATTGGAAACCAGAGCCTGCAGCTCACTCACTTGTCTGGCCGATGTGAGTGCCACCAAGAAAAGCACTTTCCAAGAAAGGAAGCGGAGATGGAAGTTCGCCATTAGCTCAAAAGGTGGGCGAGTAAAATGCTCTAAGACCATATTCAAATCCCATTCGGTTGCCGGAGGGCGAACCGGGGGCTTTAGCAGATGCAATACTCTCAAGAACCTGGACACCAAGGGGTGTACAGAAAGAGGTTGCCCTTCCACTGGAGAGTGGTGCGCTGATAAGGCACTAAGGTGGACTCAGACAGAGTTTGACTTAAGGCCTAAATCTGAGAGGTGAAGCAAGTACTGCAACACCACTCACACTTGGCAGGAGAACGGGTTCTCACTCTGCTTATCACACTACACCTCAAATCTATGCCACTTAAATGCATAGGTTTTCCTAGTCGATTGCCTCCTGGAGGCCAGCAGCACATCCTCTATCCTTTTAGGGAGGAGAAGAGGTGCAAGGACTACCCTTTCAGCAGCCATACCATCAGGTTGAAAGATCTGAAATTGGGATGCAGAAGAGAGCCCCTCTCCTGCGACAGGAGGTTGGGTTGTAATCCCAGAGGAATTGGAGCCTCCGCCGCCAGCTGAAGGAGCAGCGGAAACCACGGCTGTCTCGGCCACCTGGGCGCTACCAGGATGACCGAGGCTTTGTCTTGAAGTATCTTGAATAACGTCCAAGCCACCAGGGGCGTGGGAGGAAACGCATATAGGAGGCCCACAGACCATGATATTAGAAAAGCATCTGAAGCCACCCTATGTGGGTGTGGCTGTCTGGAGCAGAAGCGGGGCAACTGGTGATTCTGCGGGCTCGCAAACAGATCCATGGATGGTCGCCCCCAGCACGGAAAGAGCTGCTGGGCTATGTTTGGATTCAGTTGCCACTCGTGTGGCTGGAGAATTCTGCTTAGCCTGTCAGCCAAGAAGTTCTCCTGACTTGGCAGGTAAACTGCTTTGAGGGACAAACCCTGGTTGACCGCAAAGGAGCATGGGTCCAGGGTCTCTTGACATAGGATGCGAGACCCTGTGCCCCCTTGCTTGTTCACAAAGAACATGGCCACCTAGTTGCCTGTCTGAATTAAAACAGTCTGATGAGCCAGGGCTTGGCAGAAGGTCCGAAGAGCTAGGCGGATCGCTCAAAGCTCTAGGAGATTGATTTGTTGTGTGCTCTCCCATGGAGACCACACACCCTGAGTGCCGACCTCCTGGCA
The DNA here is from genome assembly GCA_033557465.1 of Ichthyophis bannanicus. NCBI lineage: Eukaryota > Metazoa > Chordata > Amphibia > Gymnophiona > Ichthyophiidae > Ichthyophis > Ichthyophis bannanicus. The sequence goes on from CM066032.1 coordinate 1,187,116,750, forward strand.
ATGAGCTCCCCAGCCCAACAAGGATGCATCTGTAATCAGCACTCTCGAGTGTGTGGGAGGCTGGAAAGGCACTCCCTCCAGAAGGCTGTGGGGCTGAAGCCACCATGTCAACGACTGCATCAGTCATTTGGACACCTTGATGCTGTCTCAGAGGCTGCCTGTGGCTTGCGTTCACTGGTCTCTGAGGGACCACTGAGCTGTTCTCATGTGGAGTCGGGCATTGGGTGTCACATGCACCGTAGAGGCCATGTGACCCAGGAGGCGCAGAAAGTGTCTTGCTGAGATCTGGGATCTGTGACTCACCTGCTGTACTAGGGCCAAAGGTCTTTGTGCCCTGTCTTCTGGTAGGTAAGCTCTTGACTGAAGGGTGTTCAACCTTGCCCCTATGAACTGCAGTCCCTGCGTGGGAACCAGAGTGGACTTTGTGAAGTTGATCACAAAGCCCAGGTGCTGGAGCAACTGGATAGTGCGGGAAGTGGCCTGTTGGGCTTCTGGAGCTGACTGGGCTCTGATGAGCCAGTCGTCCAAGTAGGGGGAAGCATAGTTCCTCACCTGTAATAGGTGATCTCCGGGAACAAGCAGGAATTTAATCTTCACATATGGGTATCGTCGGTACCTGCGTGGGAACGCTCCCCAGTATCCAATAGGAAAGCTTTTGGGAACATCGCACAGCGCCTGCGTGCTGCCTTCCCAACTGTCCCTCTCCAGTTTAGTTTAAAGCTAAGACAAAGAGAGAGGGAAAGAGAGAAAGAGTGAGAGATAGAGAGATACAAGTCCTAGGGGAGGTGGGTGGGTTGTGAAGACTAAATTACTGCTGTTCCCGGAGATCACCTGTTACAGGTGAGTAACTATGCTATCTCCAGGAACAAGCAGGAATGTAGTCTTCACATATGGGGACTCCCTAGCTGCAGATGCCAGGGAGAAGGCCCCAGAAGTTGTGTGCCCCTGTGAAAGGGCTCCACTTCCCCCCATGGATCTCTGGCATCCTACCAGGGATGGTGGGTAGGAGTTGATTAAGTATGGAACAGGTGTTGAAAAACAGCCTGACCAAACAAGGCATCCCGGTGGGAGTCCTTGTCTAAGCAGTAATGGGCTGTGAAGGTATGAACTGAAGCCCAAGTAGCTGCTTGACAGATGTCGTCGATAGACACAGAGTAAAGATGAGCCATAGAGGCTGCCATGGCTCTCACACTATGAGCTGTGGCATGGCCTTCAAGAGGAAAGTTCTTACTCTCATAGGCAAAAGAAATACACTGTGCAATACAGCTGGACAGTGTTCTCTTGGAGACTGGAAGTCCCAAATGACTAGGATCAAAAGCAACAAAGAGTTGAGAGGACTTTCTATGTTGCTGTGTCCTTTGCAAGTAAAAGGCCAAAGCCTTTTTACAGTCCAAAGTATGAAGATTCCTTTCTGCATTTGAGGCATGAGGCCTTGGGAAGAATACAGGAAGGTAAACCGCTTGGTTTAAATGAAAAGGTGACACCACCTTTGGCATAATGTGTGGATGAGTCCTAAGGACTACCTTATCATGATGGAACCTCGTATAAGGAGGATCAGCCACCAACGCTTGCAATTCACTGATGCGACATGCTGATGTGATTACAATAAGAAAGATGACCTTCCAAGAAAGGAATTTCAAAGAGGCAGTAGCTAATGGTTCAAAAGGCGGCTTCATGAGTTGCCCAAGAACCAGATTTAAGTCCCATGCCACCGGTGGTGGCTTAATGGGAGGCTTAGTTAAAAGAAGGCCTCTCATAAATCTCTCTATGAGGGGTGTGATGTAGAGACCCCTACCGAACCCATGGAAGTAGAGAGAAAGGAAGATTTCACCTTTAAAACTGACAGGCAGCTAGAGCACATGGCTCACTGTTTACAAAGAAAAGGTAAACAGAGAAAGACAGGAGCTGATTGGACAAGCCCAAGCCCTGACGTAATTGCAAGCCTCGAGCTTGATCAATCACACCTGTTCAGGGTGAGAGCAGAGCCAAGCCCAGGGGAACAGAATTATAAAACCCCGTCATTAGCTCCCAGGAGGGGAGAGGTGGAGGAAGGAGAAGCAAAGGGAAGAAAAGACAGGAGAGAGGAGAGAACTCCTGTAAGACGTGCTGGGAGAGGCTCAGAAGCTCCAGAGAATTGGATACCGGGTAAAGAAATTACCTACAGGTCTGGGAGAAAAGCCAGCAGACCAGGAGGAGAGAAGGCACGCCCTGTGACCAGGAGTTGGCTGGAACAGAGAGAGCAGGGAACCCTTCAGTCAGAAGGAAGCCTTCACAGTTTGCACAGGTGGGAGCCCAGCACAAAAGCATTCCCTTATAACTGCCAAGAATTAGAAGAGAGCCACAGAAGAAACTCCCGAGCAACAGGTATTTTAAACCCTTGCTGTTTTGAGGTGTATAAAGGGAAAACACCTGAGTTTATAGAGGGAAGTTACCTTAAATCGCTTAGTAACAGTTTGCAGACAAACACTGTGAGCCCTGAAACAGAAGATCTGCAAATAGACTCTAATGTTGATGATGTAGCAGATATGCGAATGGATTGCACGCTGTGTTTAGCTGACAACATTGAGTCAACTGTGTTGAAACCTGAAAGTAAAAATGTTGAGTTAACAGCAAAGAAAAAGGAGTTATTTTTCTTTGCTACAAAGAAGCTGTTTGTCTTCATTTTGTACTTGCAACGAGCACTGCATTGTTTTGGAACCAGGGAGTGAATGAGCCATTACCTTAGTTATTGTATATAATCCTCATGCTGAACTCCTGGAGACTGTTCTTATTTGTTCTGCACAAAAGTTCTAATTGTGAGGGGAATAAATCCTTGTCATTTTGCCTTAAACACTCAGACTACAATTGCTTCTTTATCAGAGAGCTAAAAAGGGACTACAAATCCCAAGAGGCCTTGCAAGAGCCACAGCTGTAGTCTCACTTTCTGATTAGAGAAATTATCATGGCAGACCAACCCTAGGCGCCCTAGGCGGAGGGCTGGCCACGTGGTGACAGGGGATGAGAGGAAATAGGTTGTCCATTTAGAGCAGTGGTTCTCAACCTTTTTTGTACCCTGACCCCTTTTACCATTGGTCAACTTGTGGTGACCCCCAATGATAAAATCAAATGCGTTTCTCTTCCTTTACCGTTAATGCATTGTCGCTGTAATCATTTGTTGAATTACACAGGTACACTACCAAAAAACTGCCTCCAGTTTTGCAACTGATTCCTATAGATTTTGGGGTGCGGAATCCAGGAAAAATAGCCAAAATGTTCCATCACGTCACGTTTTCTTGCAAAATTAGATTTCTTACCCATATAAGGAATGTTCACATAATTTCTTTTTAGCCGACTGCAATTTATTTTACATAAGAACATAAGATATGCCATACTGGGTCAGACCAAGGTCCATCAAGCCCAGTATTCTGTTTCCAACAGTGGCCAAACTAGGTCATATGTACCTAGCAGTTTCCCCAAGAGACACAAGTTCCACAATGCTTGTACTGGGTCAAGCATTGATATCTTCGGTCACTTCTTAATAATGGTTTATGGACCTTTCCTCCAGGAACTTGTCCAAAACTTTTTTAAACCCAGCTACACTAACAGCCTTTACTACATCCTCCGGTAACAAATTCCAGAGTTTGATTACACGTTGAGTGAAAAAATATTTTCTTTTATTAGTCTTAAATAGTTTACCCTGTAGCTTCATTGCATGTCCCCTAGTCTTTCTATATTCTGATAATGTAAACAATCGATCTACGTTTACCCGTTCCATTCCGTTCATTAATTTATAGACTTCTATCATATCTCCCCTCAGCCGTCTCTTTTCCAGTTTAAAGAGCACTAACCTTTTTAGCCTTTCTTCATAGGAGTATCCTTCCATCCCCTTTACCATTTTGGTGGCTCTTCTCTGAACCTTTTCTAAAATCGCTATATCCTTTTTAAGATACGGCGACCAGAATTGCACACAATATTCAAGGTGCGGTCTCACCATGGAACGAAATAGAGGCATTATAATATCTTTTGTTTTATTTTCCATTCCTTTCCTTATCATACCTAGCATTCTATTTGCTCTCTTGGCCGCCGCTGCACACTGGGCCGAGGGTTTTAACATGGTATCCACAATGACGCCTAAATCTTTTTCCTGGGTGGTGGTTCCTAATGTGGAACCTTGCATCGTGTAACCATAGTTTGGGTTGTTCTTCCCTAGGTGCATAACCTTGCACTTGTCCACATTAAATTTCATCTGCCATTTTGATGCCCAGTCTTCCAATTTATCAAGATCCTCTTGGCCCAAAATAGAGGTTGTAATGGTTAACTAACTAGAAACACTCCCTCATGATATTTTAGAGTGTTTTGTATTCATTTTATACATTAACAGGACAATTGGGAGGCGGGGGGCTAAATCCAGTACTCGCGCTGGCGCATGTTCTTTCCTGTTCGCCTCGCCTCGTTCGCTCGCTCACTCAAACACGGTGGTTGCGACATGAACGTTCCTGTCAAATTTCAGTTTCTTGCAAGTTCATTATTACCTTTTGTTTGCTCAGTCGTAATCCAGCTTTATTCCGAAGTGGTTCACTACAGTTGTAGTTTGCAGTGCTGTGTATTTGTGATGGCTCACAGAGCCAGAGGTTGCGTCAACTCTCCGGACAGTTTTTGTTTTATTTGTGGGGAATATACCGTGAAAAAGCGGCAGAGGAACATTTCTGCATTTATTAAAAAAGTATATTTCGCCTATTTCGGTTTGAAGTTAGGCGATCAAGACAAACCGTGGGCTCCTCACAAAGTGTGCAAGACATGTGAGGAAGATCTACGCTTATGGATGAAAGGTAAAAAACAAGCATTTCGTTTCGGAATACCTATGATGTGGCGTGAACAAAGAGACCACAGCAGTGACTGCTATTTTTGCTCTTGCATTGTGAAGGGATACAACTTAAAAAATAAGAACGTAATAAGTTACCCCAACCTTCCCTCAGCAATTAGGCCTATGCCTCATAGCAACGAAGTACCTGTGCCTGAACCACCAAAATCTTTGGATCATATTTGTGTGGACGGTTCTGATCATGATGAGACTCATCAGATGGCTTTTCCCGATGAGTCCAGTACTTCCGAGTTTGAAACTGAACCAGATCCGAAACCTGAACTTTTCTCTCAAGCTGAATTGAATGATTTAGTCCAGGATTTAGGACTCCCAAAAGATGCTGCCCAACTGCTAGGTTCTCGGCTTAAACAGAAAAATCTATTGTCACCAGGAACAACTTTTTATTGGTACCGCAACCGCGAGACACAATTTTTGAAGTATTTCAGCAAAGAGGAAGATTTGGTATTTTGCAACGATATATACGGAGTGATGGAAAAGTTTAAAAAAGTTTAAACTCAAGTATGATCCTGCTGAATGGCGGCTGTTCATTGATTCGTCAAAAGACAGCATAAAAGGTGTTCTTCTTCATAATGGCAACACATTCGCTTCAGTTCCTATTGCTCACTCTGTTATTCTCCAAGAAAAATACGAGAATTTGGCCCTGATTCTTCAGAAGATTCGTTATGATGAGCATAAGTGGATGATTTGTGGAGACTTTAAAATTCTATCCATGCTATTAGGGCAGCAATCCGGTTTCACCAAATATCCCTGCTTCCTTTGCTTGTGGGATAGCCGGGCCCGCGACCTACACTGGGGGAAAAAAGACTGGCCAATTCGGGAGTATTTGAGACCCGGTGAGAAAAATGTTCTTCATGAGAGCTTGGTACCTCGTGATAAAATTCTATTACCACCACTCCACATTAAGTTGGGTCTCATTAAGCAATTCATCAAGTCCCTTCCAAAAGATGGTGAGTGCTTTCGGTACCTTTGCTCAAAGTTCCCCCGACTTTCTGAAGCAAAGCTAAAAGAAGGAGTGTTTGTTGGCCCTGATATAAGGAAACTCATTTCAGATGAAACGATGTCTGAGAAGGAAAAAGAAGCCTGGGATTCCTTCAAGGATGTTGTTCTCAAATTCTTGGGGAACAGGCGGTATGAGAACTATAAGGATATTGTTGTCAGGATGCTCAATGCCTTCAAAGAACAAGGCTGTAACATGAGCCTGAAAGTCCATTTCTTGCACTCCAATGTGAACTACTTTCCCGAAAACCTGGGGGCGTACAGTGAAGAACAAGGTGAATGGTTTCACCAGGACATCAAGGACGCAGAGAGAAGGTACCAAGGAAGATGGAACACCACTATGATGGCTGATTTCTGCTGGTTGCTGCTGCGGGAAACCCCAGATGAAAAATACGCCAAGCAGCGCACCAAGAGAAGCATTCGGGGGAAGAAGAAACGGGGCCCACCAGGAGATTGATTGACCCAACAATGACTTTAAAATCTAAACTGTGTTGACAAATATCGTGTTTTTACTAAACTTTGAAATAAAAATTTGCTAGTTATTACCACAGTGTCGGATCACATTTATTAGAATTTTATTTTCACACCATCAGGTGTTTGTCTTCATGTATTGCAATGGTGCGGTTTGCGTTTTCTATTCTTATATACATACCTGTACAACATTTTTTGCACATTTCTTTGCTTTGCTTTGTGTCTAACCTCGCTCTTATATGCTCAATGTTTGTGCACATGTATGTGGCTGTTTTAAGTGCAGACAATTTTGCTACCATCACAGTGTGTTTTGTTGACATTACTCTATTCTTATGTGCTGCCTTGTTACAATTTTCTTTATTCTTATTTGAATAACTACTAAACAATTAGTATAAAGAATTCATCCAAGAAACTTTTATCTCGATCGCACTCAATCTGAAACGTTCACCTCAAATTGCTAACCCAATGTAGCAAAAAATCTGTACGTGATGGAGCAAATTGGTTACCAGATTTGGATTCAGCGCACCAAAAAACGTAAAAATCAATCGAAACATTAGAGGCAGTTTAAAAAAAAAATTTTTTAGTGTACCTGTGTTATTAATATATTATAGGCCTTTGCAATATGTTTTTATTTATAAAATTTACTTATTTAAACCACAATTAATCACAATAACAAGTAACAATATTTGATTTCAAAATTATGATGATTTTGTAGTCAAATCACTAATATGAAATAAAATTATTTTTTCTATCTTTGTTGTCTGACCAATTTATTCTCTGATCATGCTGGTCCCGATCTGAGGCTTCTGCTTTCCTGTCTTCTCTTAGCTCTCTTTCTGTGGTCTATGGTCCACCTGCCATTTCTTATCTCTTCTTTCGTTTTCTTCACTTCTATCCATCAGCCTATTTCCAGTCCCGGTAACCATCCCCAGTATCAGCCCCTTTCCAGTCCTCACTCTCAGTACCTTCCAATGTCAACTTGCATTCCCTTGACTGCCACTGGTGTCCATTCCCTTCCAGTCCCCCTCCTTCCCCACTGACCAGTCCCTTCTAGTACAAATACCATGGCAGCCCCTCTCAGATCCACTCTCTTCCAGTTCCATTCTCCCATCCCCTCGTATCAGCCCATTTGTAGCCTTAGCCCCCAGTTTTCTTCCAGGGCCAGCAGCTCTATCCTCCCCTCCCCACAATCAGCCCATTCCCAGTAAAAGCCCCCCAATCAGCTCGCTTCCAGTGCTAGTCCCCCCTCAACCCCATTACCAGTGCTAGCCTCCCCTAATCAGCCCAATACCAGTCCTACCACCCCCCATCAGCTCATTACCAGTCCTAGCCTGCCCTAAGCAGCTCATTTCCAGTGCTAGTCCCTCCTCAAACCCATTACCAGTGCAAGGCTCCCCTAATCAGCCTATTACCAGTCCTACCCCCCCCCCCCCCATCAGACCATTTCTAGTCCTAACCTCTCCGATCAGCACATTACAAGTCCCAACCCCCCCCCTTGATCAGTCCATTCCCAGTTCTAGCCTTCCATAATCAACCCATTACCAGTCCTAGCCCCCCCCCCCCATCTGCCCATTATAATCCTAACCAGCACTGTCTCTCTGAAGAGCTTTCAGAGTCTTCAGACTCATCCGAGGATTCGAAGTATCTCCGATCCGGGTGATCGTGCAAGGCATGGTACCGGTACTGATCGAAGTTGGCATTGGAGTGGTCCGGTACCGACCTGTCGATACCGGATGGATACACATGACTCGGTCCCGGTAGAATACCTGCCAATGTCGATGCAGTCGGTGCCGGTACCGGAGTTGGTGCCGGTACCGGTTGAATTGTCTGAAGCAGTTTCAAGGGCATCAAGGCCTTGAGAAGAGCCGCCAGACTGCGTTCAATAGCCAAGAATCTCTGGTCTATCGACGCTGCCGATGCTTGAGTATCAGTACCGGAAGAAGCGGCCGGTACCCCAGAGCATGGCACAAGTAGTTCTGCCGATGTTGAAACCTCGAGAACATCCTGGAGCCCCGTTAGTGCTTTGGAAGCCGAAGCCTCCCGCCGGGGCAATTTTGCCGGTGAAAGTCCCTCAAGGGCAACGCCAGAGGCATCTCGCTGTCTAGAAGGAGATCTACCCTTTGAGGACCGGCTAGATTTATGTTTAGTTACCTGAGATCCATGGGAGGAAGACATCAATGCCACGGAGGCTGCATCGGAGAGAAAAAGGGTGCTAAGCTTAGCAGCTCGGTTCTGCCGGCCCCTTTTCGACATCATCCCACAGGCAACACACTCTGAAATAGAGTGGTCAGGACCTAAACATTTGAGGCACCACTCATGGGTGTCGGTGACGGAGATGGTACCGCCACACTTAGAACACTTTTTAAAACCCGACGTGGGTTTTTCCATTCTGAAGGAAAAGTTGGGCCTAGTGCCCAAAAAGCGCATGGCACCTGAGAAAAAATTACTGGAAAGACTCCAGAAGAAAGTTTGGTTTTTTTGAAGAAAAGAAATAAGAAGAACCGGCGGTACCAGTGTAGTGTCGAGGGAAGGCAGACGCGACCACAAAAAAGAAGAATAGAAGAGATTTTTTTTCTGCGGTGACAGGATGTGCGACCTGTCGGCTCCACGGAAAACAAAGAACTGGAGAGGGACAGTTGGGAAAGGCGGGAAGGCAGCACGCAGGAGCTGTGGGATGTTCCCAAATGCTTTCCTATTGGAGCTTTCCTATTGGGGAGCGTTACCGCGCAGGCTCCGTCGCTAACGACGATACCCATATGTGAAGACTACATTCCTGCTTGTTCCTGGAGATAACGATTACCCCCTGAGTTCTTAGGAAGGCCGCCACCACTGCAAGGCACTTTGTGAATACTCTGGGTGCCGAGGCTAGGCCAAATGGAAGTATTTTGTACTGAAAAGGGTTTCCTCCCACTACAAATCTTAGATATTGTCTGTGATCCGGATGAATCAAGATGTGTGTGTACGCATCTTTGAGATCTAAGGAGCATAGCCAGTCTCCCTGGTGGAGGTAAGGCAGCAATATTCCAAGGGAAAGCATCTTGAACTTTTCCCTCACCAGGAACTTGTTTAGGTTTCGCAGGTCGAGGATGGGTCTTAGGCCTCCAGTTTTCTTTGGTATCAGAAAGTACCTGGAGTAGAAGCCTTTTCCCTGTAGGTGGTGGGGCACCGGTTCTACCACCTGATCCTCGAGAAGACCTGCTAACTCCTGCAAGAGGAGGTCCCTGTGAAGAGTCTGAGAGTCTCCCCTGAAAATTAAGAGGGAGGTGCCTGGGTGAGATGTAGCCGATAGCCCCTTTGGACTATCTGGAGAACCCATGTGTCTGTTGTGATGGCTGGCCACCTGTGGGCATACAGGGGCAGCCTTCCTCCTGTGCATGGCCTTGCTTCCTTGGAGAGAGGGACTATGCTCTAGGAGTCAAAAAACCCCTCCAGGCTGGGCTGGAGCTGGAGCCTGGGGCTTGGGAATCTTTTTCTTACGCGGGCCATGCCCCTGTCCCTTGGACTGCTGCCCCTCTTGGAGAGCTGGGGAGGCCTGATATGTGGGGAAGTTTTGGTAAGCCATACCTTTTCTCGGGAAAAAGGGCTTCTTACCCGAGACCTTCTTCTTAGAAGGGGCAGAAGTCTTCTTCTCGAGTCTTGTCCAGGTCAGGTACTCGGACTCGATCTCGGCAGCCTTCTCTGTCATGGGCTCGCCAAAGAGGTTTTCACCCCAGCAAGGGACATCAAACAACTTGTCCTGTACTCGTGGCTCCAAGTCCGACGACTGTAGCCATGCCTGGTGGCGTTCACCGATGCTGGCCACAGCTACCCGGGCCGAAGCCTCGAAGCCGTCATAGGCTGCTCGAGTCATAAACTTCGAGCACTCTCGGATCCCAGTGGACAAAACTTGGAAGCGCTGCAAAGGTCCCTCGGAGAGACCAGCTGAGAACCCGGTAATCTCCTTTGCCAGGTCTCACAGGTACATGCCCATGTACAGCTGGTACGTCTGGATTCGGCATGACAGCATTGAACCCTGGGGTAACACTTCTTGCCGAGGGCATCCATGTTGCGGGCCTCCCTGCCAGGAGGCACCGAGGCGTGCGTCTTCTGGCTCTTGAGCTGGCGCATAGCCGATTCCACAACCATGGAGTTGTGCAGCAGTTGTGCTTTTTGGAACCCAGGGCTCTTGCGAAATTGATAGATGGAATTGATTCGCCTGCTGATGACCAGCATCGAGGCCGGTGTCTCCAACATGCGGAGCACCAGCCATTCCAGAATAGGAGGCACCGGTAAAGTAAGGGCTTCCTTAGGAGGAAAGTCATATTGGAGGATCTCGAGCTCCTCAGCTCGAGGCTCCTCCTCGGCCTCCACCGGGAAAGACAAAGCCTTTGCCATATCCCGGACATAGTCCAAGAACCGGGTGTCCTCCGGGGTTGAGCTTCTCCGCGATTCGGATCCGGGGGAGTCTGACGGGACGTACTTGGTCCCGTGGGGGTCCGGAGACTCCTCATCCTTTGTTTCCCAACCGGACCCTTCCGAAGAGGAATCGAGCAGCTCCAGCCTCGAGGGCTTCGGTCTCGACCACCCCGACATTAAGGGAATCGGCGTTGATGACCTTGGTCGCAAACGGGAGGTCGAGGGGGCCGAGGATTGACTTGAGTTCTTAGTGTCTTGAGGATGCGCTCGGCCTCCGGGGTCGACTTGGACATCGAAGTCCCGGTGGTCGGGGCGGACGGACAGGTGAGACCAGCCATCAGTGCCCGCTACTAGTCCATGAAGGCAGACACGCAGCACTCCAAGGCCGCCAACCTGAGACTGAGCTCAGGAGACTCCGCAGCTCCAGGATCGGGTCCCAACGGCGGCACTCCCGGAGGAGAGTCAACAACGTTCAGTGCTTACCTGCGTCAGTGTCTCCAGTTCCTTACGAGGGAGTGTGGCAGGCCTCTATGACTCCGAGGATCCAGGGAGGTGAGCCGTGCTCCACAACAAAGACCGCGAGGGACCAGGCCACTTGGAGCCATCAGACACTGCCCTCACGGATTTTTTCTTCCTCCGGTGTTCCAGCGAGGGAGACCCCCATTCAGAGGACACTCGACCCTGCTCGGGGTCAGAGAGCTCCCGAGAGGTCGAGGCCTCTGACAAGGTCCGGGCCCGGACAGGTGCGGACTCGGGAAAAATCCTATCATGTTGCTGCTGCCTGCTCCTCAAGGCCTTAGAAGACATCTTCTTACATGGGCCACAGACCTGGGGCCATGGTCAGGCCCGAGGCAATGGAGGCAGCAGTCTTGTCTGTCGGTGAGAAACATCAACCTCATGCACCGATCACACTTTTTAAACCCGCTGGCAGACATGGGGGAAAAAAGGGCCCCTGCGAGGTCGAAGGACCGGACTGCCAGCTAAAAAGAAAAAAAAGAGCGCGAACGCTAGTCTCTAAGGACAAAAAACAAAAAACTGGACCGGATTCAATACCGGTGTACCAAGCCGAGGCGGGAAGGGGAACCGGCTTCGAACCGGCTAAGTAGAAAATAAATTTTCTAACTTTTCACTACTTTTTCCACGGGGGAACAAGGACGACATCCATTGGGCTCTGCGGAAAAAAGGAGACTAAGCAAGATGGCACCCTTGGGCGGGAAGGGGACCGCGCATGCGTGATGCAATCCCAAAGGCTTTCTTTGAAAGCTAGGGATTGTTCCGCATGAGAGCTTTGTTGGCGAGGTCACCCATATGTGAGGACTGACTTCCTGCTTCTTCCTGGAGAAAGAATATATAGCACTAAATGAGAGGTTAGATATGATTGGAATCTCAGAGACATGGTGGAAGGAGGACAACCAGTGGGACACTGTGATACCTGGGTACAAACTATTTATTTAGACAGACTTATATACTACCTTATCCTACAATCAAAGTGGTTACATCACGTAATGATAGAACTGATCAAATTGGTGGAGGGGCTGCACTCTATGTTAGAGAGGGCATTGAGTCAGAAAGGATTAAAGTTTTGCAGGAAACAAAATTTGCTGTAGAATCGCTATGGATTGAAATTCCATGTAATAAGGGGAAGGCAATGGCAGTGGGGGTGTACTATCGACCGCCTGGCCAGAATGAACAAATGGATGATGAAATGCTCAAAGAAATCAAGGAAGCTAAAAGTTACAGCACAGTAATAATAATGGGTGATTTCAATTATCCCGGTATCGATTGGGTCAGTGTCACGGCAGGACATGCTAGGGAGATAAAGTTCCTAGATGAAATAAATGACTGCTTCTTGGAGCATCTGGTTCATGAACTGACCAGAGGGGAAGCCATTTTGAACCTAGTCCTTAGTGGAACACCAGATCTGGTGCAAGAGATAAGGGTGTTGGGGCCACTTGGCAATAGTGATCATAGCATGATCGCGTTTGATTTAATTAGTAGAGGAGGGATGGTAAGGAAATCCACAGTACTACCTTTTAACTTTCGAAAGGAAGACTATGATAAAATGAGGAAAATAGTTAAGAAAAAACTAAAAGGAGCAGTTGCAAAGGTTAAAGACTTACATCAAGCTTGCGTGGTGTTTAAAAATACTATCTCGCAAGCCCAGACCAGCTGTATTCCATGCATTAAGAAAAGTGGAAGGAAGTCCAATACACTGTCAGCATGGTTTAAAGGTGATGTCAGAGAGGCTGTTGTTGCCAAAAAAGCATCTTTCAGGAAATGGAAAAAAGAGCCAAATGACGAAAGCACTGGCAAGTTAAATGCCAAATGACGACAATCACTGGCAAGTTAGATGCAAGGCATTGATAAGGCAGGCAAAGAGAGAATTTGAGAAGAAACTTGCTAGGGAAGCAAAAACGTGTAACAGAGTTTTTCAACTACATTCATAGCAAAAAACCTGTGATAGAGTCAATTGGACCATTAGATGATAGATGGGTAAAAGGAGCAGCAAGAGGGGACAAGGCTATAGCGGAGAGACTGAATGACTTCTTTGCTTCGGTCTTTACTGAGGAAGATGTAGGGATGTTACCCATGACTGAAGTGGTATTTAAAGGTGATACTGCAGAGGAATTGAAAGAAATATCGCTACATTGGAAAGATGTATTACAACTATTTGATAACTTTCATTAAAATCATCTGTAATACCTGAAGATTGGAGGATCGCCAAAGTAATGCCAATTTGTAAAAAGGGTTCCAGGGGTGATCCGGGAAACTACAGACCAGTGAGCCTGATGTCAGTACCTGGACAAATGGTAGAAACCATCATAAAGAACAAAATTACTCAGCATGTAGATAGTCATGGCCTAATGGGAGTCGGGCAACATGGCTTTAGACAAGGAAGATCTTGTCTTACTACTCTGTTATGGGTTTTTTTTAAGGTGTGAATAAACAGGTAGACAAAGGTGAGTCGGTTGATATTTTATTTTATTTATTTATTTAACATTTCTTATATACTGCCTTTCATGATATCAAGGCGGTTTACATTGAAAAAACTGAAATTACATTGAACAGGGCATTATAACTTGGAGATAACTATTTTACAGGGAACATGGGCAATGGAGGGTTAAGTGGCTTGCTCAAGACCACAGGGAGCACCTGTGGGACTAGAAACCCCAGTCCTTCTGGCCCAAGGTTGCTGTCCTCTAGTGGGATTTGAACCCCTGACCTTCCTGCCTGAGATACCTTGCCACTCCTCCCTCCAGATATACAGATATAGTGTATCTGGACTTTCAGAAAGCCTTTCACAAGGTCCCTCATCAGAGACTTTTGGCAAAACTAAAAAGTCATGGGATAGGAGGCAGTGTACTATTGTGGATCAGGAACTGGTTAAAAGATAGAAAGCAGAGGGTAGGGCTAAATGGCCAATTTTCCCAATGGAAAAAGGTGAATAGTGGAGTACCCCAGGGATCTGTGCTGGGTCCGCTGCTTTTTGACATATTCATAAATGACCTGGAAAAGGGAATAGCAAGTGAGGGTATCAAATTTGCAGATGACACAAAACTATTTAAAGTTGTTAAAACCCAAGAGGATTGTGGAAAATTGCAAGAGGATCTTGATAAATTGGAAGACTTTACATCCAAATGGCAGATGAAATTTAATGTGGACAAGTGCAAAGTTATGCACCTAGGAAATAACAACCCAAACTATGGTTACACGATGCAAGGTTCCACATTGGGAACCACCACCCAGGAAAGCACAGTTACTTACCTGTAACAGTTGATCTCTGGGAACAGCAGGAATTAGTCTTCACATATGGGTACGTCGATACCGACGAAGCCTGCACGGGAATGCTCCCCAGCATCCAATCAGAAAGCTTTTGGGAGCTCCCTCGCGCCTGCGCGATGACTTCCCGCCTTTCCCACTGCCTCTCCTCAGTTGAGTTTCATAGCTGAGACAGAAGGAGAGAACGAGGAAAGGAGATAGATAGATAAAACTCCTAGGGGAGGTGGGAGGGTTGTGAAGACTAATTCCTGCTGTTCCCAGAGATCACCTGTTACAGGTAAGTAACTGTGCTATCTCCAGGAACAAGCAGGAATGAGTCTTCACATATGGGGACTCCCTAGCTATGGATGCCAGGGGAGATCCCATAAAATGCGTATTCCTGGAACAGGACGGCCTTTCCCAAATCTGGATCCCCGGCATCCCCTGAGGGATGGGGGGTAGGAGTTGAATAGAGAAGAGCTGCAAGGAACAGCAAATCTAAAGACTACAGGGGAGAGGAGTCTTTAGAAAGTATGTCAAGTATCATTAAATACGTAATGAACTAGTACAATATAGAGCTTACCTACTGTATTGTAGGAAGTAGAACTGTGATGGGGTGTACTGTAGATGCAGTAGCGGAATCTTCAAGGTAACTTCACAGCAGTGAGGATGAAGTTCCAACCCAGGAATGGGCAGGTGACCCAGGTGTCAATTGGGGCAGGAGAAGAATGGCAGGCCTTCAATGGAAAGCTTTATGGGAAAAAGCTGAAAACTCTTTTAGGTACAGAGTTATTAACATTGAGGACTAAAAGAAGAAGACTGACCGATCTGGAGAATTAGCCCAGTCCGGAAGGGAAGAGGGGGTATGGAAAAAGGCCCCAGTCCCAAGGAGAACAGGAGTGTACTCAGAAATACTGAAGATGTACACTATCATTCCTAGCTGGTAAGAGATAGGAAGACCATGAAGTTTGATACTTCATGGATAGGGAGATCTACAACAATAATAGAAGTTGTTGATGTCACAGCAGTAATTATGTGTATAACCGCTCCCATTTACTGAGCCGTATGAGAATAGGTAAGTTGACTGTCTGGACCCCTTAAGAAGGTAAAAACCTTATAGCACAGACAGTTAGGGAGATAGTAGGTAATACCTAGTGTCCTATGGACATCTCCCAGAGGGCACAAATATATATATATATATATATGGAGATACATACATGTCTATATATATATGTGCATATATGTCCAGATATGTGTGATATATAGATATATAGAGGTATAGATATATATATACACATATATAGATATATAGATATAGATGGGCATGGCTTATGCCCATACAGATTACAAAAATATGTATGTATAGGACATATACATACAGGAATATGACTCTGAGAATACATGCCTGCAACTGAACCACAGAAAAACATTCACATGGGGAATGTGATGGGAAAAGATTTCATCTAATGATAAGGGGGTGAAAACCACCTGAAGATATATAGAGAATCTATTTCTGTGGTGCAGGAATGTAGTTCAGTGGAAAAACCAGTATGGTTGCGAGAAAAACAGAGGATAATAGTAGTCTGGTAAGAGCACGTCAGGAGTACTTTAGGACTCTGACATGTCCAAAGGACAAGAAAACGCATAGACTAAGACACCAGGAGGACCCAGTCAAGGGACTCAGAGGTATCATGTACAGTAAAAGAGTATGCGTTGTCCAAGTGGAGTAGAAAAGATAATGCCAAGCTGTAAGGAAAAAAGGGGTAGATTCCTGCCAGATTGGGAACTCCTTGGACATTCACG
The DNA here is from genome assembly GCA_033557465.1 of Ichthyophis bannanicus. Taxonomy (NCBI): domain Eukaryota; kingdom Metazoa; phylum Chordata; class Amphibia; order Gymnophiona; family Ichthyophiidae; genus Ichthyophis; species Ichthyophis bannanicus. The sequence continues at coordinate 1,187,133,035 of CM066032.1, forward strand.
CAGAAAAAGCTTGTCTTCTGTATAAAGAACCTATATAGCCATGGATGACTATATAAGCTTTTCCTATTATATGGAAAACCCTCAGAGACAAAGTTCAATGCTCTACAGCAAGGGCCCATAGTGGAAAGCTTCTCTGATGATTGCAGAGAGCATTGTGCAGGAAAATTATGAGATAAACTGACAGCAGTCAGATGTGGTGCCACATCCTAGATAAGGATATGGCAAGAAGAAGATAACCTGCAGTGAGTAGTATCATGCAAGATAGTTGAAAGTAACTTGCAAGAAACATTAAAGTAAGCACTGGAGTTCTGCTTGAACAGCAACTGAACAAAAAAGCAGAGGGGATCTCCCTGTATAAAAACAGGGAGAAAAACAGACAGAGGGAGCGGAGATATTCCCGTCCCTGTCTGATGAGTTGTTCAGAGCATGCAATGAAGGATAGCAAAAAGTCTACACTAGAAAGAAAGAGAAATGTTTCAGTATGGTACCAACTCAAGCAGGGGAAACCCTGGAAGAGAGGGGCTTGGAAGGTGACATACCATATGGCAAGTCAGCTGAAGGAAAAAATGTCCCTGTAGGGACAGAAACTATCATGGGATAATTGTAATCTCCCTTTAATAAAAAGAAAGGGAGAATTCTGTAACCCATGTACAAAAATATCCGAATAGGTTAGCATACTGAAAAGAAAACCCAATGTAGGGTTTGAAGAATAACTTCTGGTAAGAAGAAGTTAACTGTAGATTGCAACATACAGGAACCTACGGTTGCTGGCGATGATTAGCCTGGTTAGAGTCTGGAGACTTCAGACAAGGATGAGATGTCCCTTGCTTGGGTACATCTGGAGGATGGGCAGAGGAAGGATGAAACTTCCTTTTCCTAGGGAAAGAAGGTTTGGTAGGACATTTCCTACGCCCTGGGGAAAAAGAAGGCTTAGGACGGTTTCCAGAACTAGGAAAGTCAGTGGAGCAATGAGCAACCTGACGTAAAGCCTCTTTATTGAAGAGATTTTCTCCAGTACAAGGAGAATTACCCAGTGTATGTTGTGCCCATCTGCTCAAGTCTGAAGCCTGGAGCAAGGCTGTATGACGTGCTCCAATGGCAATAGCAGAGGATCTGCTAACAGACTCAAAAGAGTCTAGAGAAGCACGAGAAAGGAACCAAGAGATATTCCTGCTATGATTGAGAAGCAAGGAATAGTCAGAGGCCGTAGGTTCTGACAAAAAAGGAGACAAAAGAGATAATTTCTCTGTGACCTCCTGAAGTGTCAGACTCATATAAAAAATATATGAAATAATTCTTGAAGCCAGCATAGAAGTTTGGAAGGTTTGACGTCCAAAGGCATCAAGTGCTTTAGATGCACGACCTGGCGGATAAGAAGAATGCTTCTTCTTGCTTCTTACCTTCCTCATTGCTGATTCCACTACAATGGAATGATGTGGAAGTTGGTTTTTCTGGAACCCTGGAGAGGGAGGTACCTGATACAGAACGTCAATGGCTATAGAAGGCAAAGGAACCTTTAAGGGTGATTCCCATATCCTCAGAAGAAGATCCTGTAAAGAATGATGTAAAGGAAGCATTATATTTTCCTTTTCTGCAGGATCTTGATCAAGAGAAACACCAGGAATAGGAATGGCAAGGAAGGCTGCCATGTCAAGGAGAAACTTCTGAAAAGAAGGATTTCCAATATGAACTAATCCTGGGCAAGCTGAGGTTGAAGGAGCAGCTTGAGCACCAGAAGATATACTGGACTGGTGCAGAAAAAGAATCCTGCTCGATGGACTGTGATACTGACAGTTCTGATTGGAGGCAGTTAGTACTGCATCGTCAGTGCCTGGTATCGATTCCAAACTAGGCATAGCTTGGATCGATGGCACTGATGGAACTGTAGGAATCGATCCCGACACCGGTACCGGTATCGGAGATAATGTCATCGAAGCAGTAATCGAGGGCTGCTGAAGCGGTACCGAGGTAACCAGAGAGCCTTGGTGAATATCCTCGGTACTGCGTAGCCGGAAACGATATGGATCAGTTCCGAAACTCGTCGGTACCAAGTCATCTAGACTGAATATCGATTCTAGACTCGGCATCGAAGTGAGCGAGTCTATCGATGCATGTCTAGAAGGTACCAATGTTGGCAGTGGTATCAGCGATGCCGATACATGAAAGTCAATTGGAATCTCATCGAACGGCACCGAAGGTACTGAGGACGTTCGAAGATGATGTTCGGCGACAAGAGGAACACTCGACACCGGCACCGATGTCGGGGTATCGGTACCGCTCGAAGTCGGTACCAACCCCGAGTACGGTGAAGATATAGGAAAGTCAATCTGTGTCGAATCGATCGGTCCCAAAGGTACCGAGGATTCCAGATGACGATCCCAGGTAAAGAGTGGAACACTCGATACCGATGCCGATACCGGGGTATCGGTACCGCTCGAAGCCGGTACCAACCCCGAGCATGGCTGGAAAACAGGAAAGCCAATCCGGGTCGTATCGATCGGCCCCGAAGGTACCGAGGACACCAGATGACGATTCCTGGTGAAGAGTGCAGCACTCGACACCGATGCCGGTGCCGGGTTATCGATACCGCTCGAAGCGGATACCACCCCCTGGCAGGGCTCAGGTATGTTCTGTGAGGGGTGAGCCCCAGGAACAACCTGAAACCCCGTGAATGCTTTGGAGCCCGAAGACTCCCGCCGGGGTTTTATTGCCAATGGTATCTTGAGGGCAAGGCCGGAGCCGTCATCATGCTGTGCATGAGACTTACCCTTCAAGAATTGGCTAGTCTTAACAGACTGTTTGTGGGTTACCTGATCCTGGAGAGAAGAATAAACCGGTGTCCTCACCTCAGGAGGAAAAACGGCATCGAGGGAAACTCGAAAAAGGGAAGGTCTTCTCCCAATAATATAGCCTGAGGTATCAGGGGAAAAAGGGTCAGGACCAAAACAGGTTAGACACCAAGCATTGGAGTCTAAAAAGAAAACCATGTTTCCACAGTGAAGGCACTTCTTAGGGGAAGAAGGCTCCATGTTGGAAAGGCCTGGTAGGCCCAAAAGTTAAAACAAAAAACTGAGGAGAAATATTTCTCTAAGTTTAGAAAAGAAAAAGAATAAAGCACTGGTGGTACAGGTATCGGCGGGAAATACAGCCGCGACCACAAGAAAACAAGAAAATAAGGATTTTAAAGTAAAAAATTTCTGCGGTGACAGGAGGACGTCCTGTTGGCTCCGCAGAAAAACGAAAACTGAGGAGAGGCAGTGGGAAAGGCGGGAAGTCACCGCGCAGGCACGAGGGATGCTCCCAAAAGCTTTCTGATTGGATGCTGGGGAGCATTCCCGTGCAGGCTCCGTCGGTACCAACGTACCCATATGTGAAGACTCATTCCTGCTTGTTCCTGGAGATAAAGATTTAGGCATCATTGTGGATAACATGTTAAAACCCTCCGCCCAGTGTGCAGCGGCGGCCAAGAGAGCAAATAGAATGCTAGGTATCATAAGGAAAGGAATGGAAAATAAAACAAAGGATATTATAATGCCTCTGTATCGTTCCATGGTGCGACCGCACCTTGAATATTGTGTGCAATTCTGGTCGTCGTATCTTAAAAAGGATATAGCATTATTAGAAAAGGTACAGAGAAGAGCCATCAAAATGGTAAAGGGGATGGAAGGCTACTCATATGAGGAGAGGTTAAAAAGGATAGGGCTCTTCAACCTGGAAAAGAGACGGGTGAGGGGAGATATGATAGAGGTGAATAAATTAATGAATGGAGTGGAACGGGTAAACGTAGATCGATTGTTTACGTTATCAGAATATACAGGGTGGCCCAAAAAATGTAAGAACATCTCGTAGCATATAGGTTATTTAAAAATTCAAAAAGACAGATGTAAACAATTGACAAATTAAAAAAAAAAAAAGATGGCGACCGGAAATTGTTGAAATAAAGACGTTATATAGCTAAAAACGGTAAATAAGTAAACTATTTCAGCTTTTCATTTACAAGATGTTCTCACTTTTTTTGGGCCACCCTGCAGAAAGACTAGGGGACATGCAATGAAGTTACAGGGTAAACTATTTAAGACAAATAAGAGAAAATATTTTTTCACTCAACGCGTAATCAAACTCTGGAATTTGTTTCCGGAGGAAGTAGTAAAGGCTGTTAGTGTAGCTGGGTTTAAAAAAGGTTTGGACAAGTTCCTGGAGGAAAGGTCCATAAACCATTATTCAAAAAGGGACCCAGGATATCAGTGCTTGACTCAATACAAGCATTGTGGAACCTGTGTCTTTTGGGGAAACTGATGACCTAGATTGGCCACTTACTTGTGACCTAGATTGGCCACTTTGGAAACAGGATACTGGGCTTGATGGACCTTGGCCTGACCCAGTATGGCATATCTTATGTTCTTATGGTACACCAGTAGCAGAAGCAGAGTTTGAAGCCTTTCAGGTATCATTTTGGTTAGAATCTTTCTATATAGCTGAGTGAGATAATGGAATCTTCCCCCTTTTTGAATATAACAGTAATACTAATTACAGCCACTGAAGCAAGGAGACATCCATCTAACAAAAGGGAGTTAAACAGCTTAGAGGTGATTTGAGAAGGGTTAGGCTCCATTCAGGGGCGGCCCAAGGGGGGTGCGGGGCCATGTGCAGAGACTGGGTGTGGGGTCTCATTTGCTTAAGGGACCTCATTTGCATAAATATTTGCATACTGTTACCATACACTAACTTTTAGTAAACATGCCTCTTAACACTAAAAGCCCCAAAAGGAATTTTACCTAGAAACCTCAAAGTGCGTCAATTGACGCATTATCACAACTGCGTTTAGCATGAAATGCAGATGTGAATTAATGTGAAGTTACTTATTTGTTAAATACGTGCAGTATGTGATGTCATTACATGACGTCATCGTGTGTTTATTGTTTGTAATGTTGGAGTAAACTGTAAACATTGATTGAGATGCGCCACCTAGTGGGAACATGAATTTATACCTAGAAGCCCCAAAGTGCATCAATTGACGCATCCAAGACAATTGAGTGCGTCAATTGACGTACTTTGGGGCTTCTAGGTATAAATTCATTTTCCCTTTAAATGGTGCATCTGTCATTAATTTTCGATGCACATATTTGAATATCTTGACCTTACCAACAAAGTCATGGAACATGACTGACATGGTTCTAGCAGTGGCGCTGGTATACAACTTCAAAGATGGATTTGCGTCAATTGACGCACTTTGGGGCTTCTAGTGTTAATGAGTGTATGGATAAAGAAAGACTAAAAGATTTCTACATTACTATAATCCAGTGCCAACTGCCAGGCACATTAGGAACTACTACAAACACTGCCCATTTAGAACCCATAGCAAACCCGGTGTATCGTAACAGCACTACCAGGACTCACAAAACACCAGACCCTACCTATCAAAAGGCAACACTGCAAATATTAAACCAATACATTTCAGAGAATAACAATACATGACCTACTGGGGAAAGAGAACAAGTGGCAATGTCAAATAGGAATACCTCAGCTCAGTTACACATGCAGAACATAGACCATCACCAAACAAGGAATCACAATTTAGAAACAGGAAGACAATAATCAAACTGGGAACCCCAAAAGCCAAACTTGGAATGTACAACAACACTGTAGAAATAAAACTATACATTAATTTCCTCTTGTACTACACAAAGTTAATGATGCACATTTCCCAGAGCTGACATATTCCAGTTAATAAATTCAAAATAAAGAGATATCTTTCTACCTTTTGTGCATTTTTTTTCAGTTGCAATTGCTCCAGCTACTTTTTTCTGTTTTTTTCGTATCTTCTGCTAACTTTCCATTGTCTGCTGTCCATTTGTCCTTTCTTCTCTCCTAGTTTTTTTCCATTCTCTCTCTACATCTGCTTTAACATACTAATCTTTCTTATTTTGCTCTTTCCTCATTCCTATTTCATCCACTCAAATTTTACCCCTCCATCCTCAATCCCCACTTACTCTCCCAATACCCGGCCAATTGTAGATTTTTCTTCCCTCCCACACAATATTTTTTCCCTCTCCATTTCACTCTCCCAGCCCCATCCCATTCTAATCCTCCCCCAACATCAGCTCCCTTCTAGTTACAGCCCCATCCAGTATCCGCTCCCTTCTAGTCCCCGCATCAGCTCATTTCCAGTCCTAGCCCCCCATCAGCCCATTTCCAGTCCTAGCTCCCCCATCCATTTCCAATCCTATCCGAGTCCCTCCATCAGCTCATTTCCAATCCCAGCCCGCCATCAGCCCACTTCTAGTCCTTTCCTAGCCCCACCATCAGCCCATGTCAAATCCTAGCTCCCCTCCACTCAGCCCATTTCCAATCCAAGCCCCCCATGAGCCTACTTCCAGTTCTAGCCCCTCCATGAGTCCATTTCAATCCAAGCCCCCACCACAGCCCATTTCCAATCTTATCTCCCCCCCCAACAGCCCATTTCCAGTCCTATCCTAGCCCCTCCATCAGCCCATTTCCTGTCCTAGCTCCCCCCCACTCAGCCCATTTCCAGTCCTAGCTCTCTCCCCTCACAGCCCATTTCCATTCCAAGCCCCCCTCCCCATCAGCTATTTGTAGTTCAAGCCCCCCTTCCACTCAGCCCATTTCAATCCCAAGCCCCCGTCCACCCCAAGCCCCCATCCACATCAGCTATTTGCAGTTCAACCCTCCCCTTCAACTCAGCCCATTTCCAGCCAGCAACCCCCCCAACCCATTACCAGTCCTAAGTCCCCCATCAACCCACTTCCAGTCCTAACCCCCCATCAGCCCATTTTCAGTCTTAGCCCCCCCATAGCCCATTACCAGTCCTAACCCCCCCATCAGCCCACTTCCAGTCCTAACCCCATCAGCCCATTTCCAGTCTTAGCCCCCCATAGCCCATTATCAGTCCAAACCCCCCATCAGCCCATTTCCAGTCCTAATACCCCATAGCCCATTACCAGTCCTAACCCCCATCAGCCCACAGCCCATTACCAGTCCTAACCCCATCAGCCCACCTCACGTCCTAATCACCCTCCCATAGCCCATTACCAGTCCTAACCCCCCATCAGCCCATTTCAGTCTTAGCTCCCCCCCATAGCCCATTACCAGTCCTAACCCCATCAGCCCACCTCAAGCCCTAACCCCCCCATCAGCCCATTTCGAGTCCTAGCCCCCCCATAGCCCATTACCAGTCCTAACCCCCCCATAGCCCACTTCCAGTCCTAACCCCCCCCATCACCCCATTTTCAGTCTTAGCTCCCCCTCTCCATAGCCCATTACCAGTCCTAACCCCCCCATCAGCCCACAGCCCATTACCAGTTCTAACCCCCCTCCCCCCCATCAGCCCAGGGAAAGTTTAAAATAAAAAAAAGAAAAACTGGCTGCTGCCGCTGCGGGGTCCCCCCTGCCTGGCAGAGCCCTCCCTCCCTGCATCGGTCCCTTCGGTGCTGCTTTCAGAGCCACGAAGGGAGAGTTTTTCCCCTCACTGTTCTGTTAAGCCCGCCGGGGCTGATGGGAAACGGGCATTTCCTGTTTCCCATCAGCCCCAGCGGGCTTAACAGAGCTGTGAAAGGGAAACTCTCCCTTCGCGGCTCTGAAAGCCACGTCAAAGGGACTGATGCGGGGGGGGGCCCCCACGGGGACACTCGATTATGCTGCTGCCATGGCAGCAGAGGCAGCAGCCAGCTTTTTTTAAAATTTACTTTTAAAGCAGAATGTTGTTTGTGCCGGGCCGCCTGAAACGCGGGGCCCTGTGCAAAAAACATTCTCGCTCAATGGACGACCAGCCCTGGCTCCATTTAACAAGCCAAAAGCTTTTGTGAATATTCATAAGATGCCATTTTAGAAAAAGCCCCATCTACATGTGGAAGTGGATTTAATGCAGGTATAAGGATGTATTTATATTTTTTGGTTTTGAAACAGAGGATTTTCATGATCGGCGCTATGACATTTTGAATACACAGACCAAGTAGAGTATCACCTTTGTCGCACAATGTAAGTCAGAATTATTTGACACGATACCATCTATTATACTTGACAAGTACATATTGTTTGTCTTAGTGAATTATTCAAATTCACCTTTCTCGGTGTTTTGAAAAACAACACTGCTGTTCTTTTAATAATGTAACAACTAAGGTTATATGTCATAGTTGATGAGATGTGAAGAGTTTAATGTTTGATTATATGGATTTACTTTTAATTGCAGTAAAGATGCACTATACTTGACTACTATTCAGAGGTTTACTTTAGCAAAAGGTGCAAGTAAGTGGATATATATATATTACATGATTTTTATTTCCATGGGTATTCATTTTTCAGTTTTTTATTGCAATGTTTGTCTTTTACAACTTATTGATCTATGTCATTACTTTTATTGATTTCTGTCCTGCGTTTATAATTTTTATATGGAAGTTCTATTGCTTTTCATATTATTTGACTATTTATATATATCTGTTTGGATATTATGTATGGGGCTTATTATATTATATTATTTTATTTGTATATTTATTCAGTTTTATTTTATGTTTTTAAGCTGTATACCCCCTGAAGAAGGCGCTTCCGCCGAAACGCGTTGGGGTCTCTGTGAATAAACAACTTCTTAACCATCCCTTGATGACTCTCGTCTCTTGCCTTTTGTGTATCCTGGTTGGTTTGCAAGAGCGCTGCTCCTTGTTGTGTTGTACTTAGAAGGAAGCCTACACAGCAGCGGTGACAGCAGCATGACAAACTTACTTTATCACTTTTGTCGTGCTGCTCTGCTCTTGTAAATCTGCTGTGGGCCCAGCAACTGTTAGTCACCGAGCTGAAGTCTCGGAATAACAGACACATTGCGAGACTTCGGCCTCGTGGTAAACAGCCACTGGGCCCACAGCAAACTTACAAGAGCAGAGCAACACGGCAAACAGAATGAAGTACGTTTGCCACTGCCGTGATAATGGGGTACCACTCAGGAAAATTTTGCTTGGGGGCCCCTCATTGTAGCTTATATCACTGGCAATATGATTTGCAGGAGAAATATTATCAGGTGCCACTTAAAGTTAAGTGCTATGAATGCATGAAAATCATGGTTATTTTAGTAATCTATGCACATAGACAGACATTTTCTGTGCATACAGTCATGGTCAACATTAATGGAACCCTTGCATTTTAAGTATGTTGTGTACAATATCTTGAGAAATAATTGGAAATATTCCAAATGTGTCATCATAATATTTTAATAGTATGTTCGAAGGTTTATAACAAAAAAAGATGTCTGTGCAACTTAGACGTAGTAATTTCTGAGAAAAAAAACCAAAATATGACTTATTTATTTACATTCTCTTAAATACCGCGCTATTCTGCATCAGTGCTGTTTACATTGAACAAACTGAAATTACATTGAACAGGGCATTATAACTTGGAGATAACTATTTTACAGGGAACATGGGCTATGGAGGGTTAAGTGGCTTGCCCAAGACCACAAGGAGCACCTGTGGGACTAGAAACCCCAGTCCTTCCGGCCCAAGGTTGCTGTCCTCTAGTGGGATTTGAACCCCCGACCTTCCGGCCTGAAGTACCTTGCCCCAACCACTAGGCCACTCCTCCACTTGGACAGGATTAATGACACCCTTCACTAACATTTGATTGTACAACCTTTGGCAGTGATGACAGTCTCCAAACATTTCTTGTAGTCATCTATAAGTTTGGTTCATCTGTCTGCTGGCAGTTTCTCCCACTCTTGAACTATGATTTGTTCCAGCATTCCTTTTAACAATAACAAATTTCAGCTCTTTTCAAAGGTTCTCAATTGGACTGAGATCAGGATTCATTGCTGGTCAGTTTAAAACAGTTGATTTGTTCCTTTTTAACCATTCTTTTGTACTTCTGGATGTATGTTTTGGGTCACTGTCCTGCTGGAGGACCCATGAAATTTGAATCAGACCAAGCTTTCTGACATTAGGTAGCACATTTCTCTCCAAAATACCTTGGTAGTCCTCTGACTTCATGATTCCTTTAATATGTTCCAGGCCTCCAGGTCCTGAGGCAGCAAAACAACCACACAACATTATGGAACCTCCACCATATTTAACTGTAGGAAGGGTGTTTTTTTCCTTGTAAGCTTCATTTCTTCACCTGCAAATGTATCACTAGTCTACATTGCCAAAGAGCTCAAGTTTGGTTTCATCTGTTCGCAGAACCTTTTCCCGGAAGGATTGTGGTTTCTCAAGGTGGTTTTGGGCAAAGATCAGGTGTGCTTTTTTTACATCCATCTTTGAGTAGTGGCGTCCTCTTTGGCCTTCACCCATGAAGTCCTTCTTTGTTTAGTGCGTGGCTTATGGTGCGAGCTGAAATCACCACTCCAGATTGTTCCAGGTCAGCCTTAAGCTCTTTGGATGTTGTACATGATGTTTTCCCAACAGTCCGCATTAACCTTTGATTTCTTGGATTCGTTTTCTTCTTCCCACTATGTCCTGGGAGGTTCTTGAAAACCTCTTAATAACATTGCGAACTGTAGACACGGGAATCCCAAGATCTTTGGAGATGGCCTTGTACCACTTTGAAGTTTGTTGATAAGGGCTTTTCTGATGGTTTAAGGCAGCTCTCTCTTGCCTTCACCATTGTGAAAATGGAACAGGGAGTGAATATCTCCTGAAGGGATAATTAGTCTAAGTGTGGATTTCAGGCCTGCTCTATAGGTTTGCTTTGTATGGTTGCACCCTTACCTGCCTGAAAATATACACAGTAATATATGATTGGCACAAGAAGACACGCATGTGGGCTAGTGAAGCAGAGTATTTTGCGGCCTTGTATGGGAGAGTTTGGGGAACTAGACACTTTGGACGAGAATGTGCAAAGTGTATAGGCCCAGAGAAATACAGGCCAACCAGGAAGCATACTCTGAGCCCTGAAGATAACAGACAGTGCCAAGAGATGGAGTTCCAGGAAATGGAAAAGCATGAACACAGTACAGGCAGGGGGGGCTGTGACCAGCTGATAAGCGGACCCTGAGCAGACTTTGAAATACAGACCCTGTTGAAATACCAACTGTTGTTTGGTGATAAACATGGGAGGGTCCTGAGGGAAGAGCATTCGCAGAAGTTCATCTGACCTTCTGAACCTGCAGGTTTTTTGCAAGTTTTTTTCATTTTCAAATGACGTCAGTAATTCAAGCAGAATTCACTGGAACTTTGGGACAGAGAATGTGACAGAGAACATATGTAAGAGAGTGCCTATAGAGATTCAGCGGGCAGCCTTCTTTCCCCCACTGTACCAGAGGTTAAGAACGTTGCCTGCACCTGGGTCCCTCAGACAGACACTTGTGTATCTGTGCTTGCAGGTTTTTGCTTGTACTGAATAAAGGAATTTTGCTGACAAGTGACTGTGATCTAAGTTCTTTTATTTTCCTGGTGTACGGCTCCCATGTACCCAGGCAATCTTGGTGATTATTAGGGATGCTTTGTAGGTAAGAACCCGCCTACACTCCTACTATTTTCTTTTTTAATTGGCCTGGTTTTATTTGATTCTTTTGTGTGTCATAGGGTCTTTCCTCCCTGATTGGTGAGTAAACTTGCCTTATGTCTATTGGTTTAGACTTTCTTTTGGGCTGACTTATCATCTATGTCAGACGCCGGCTTTTTTAAGCCAAACGGCTCTGTCTTTCTGAACATTGATGGCTCTGCCTTTTGAAAATTGAAGTTTTTCAACTACAAGCCTTCCATTCTACCTGATGCAGGGTCGAAAAATCCTTTAGACCCGAAACGTGCCACGTCATACATGTTGGTTTCTGTGGTGAAATGTACATTTTTGTTTCTGTGGTGAAAAGGAGCTCGGGGCAGACTGCAGCTAAGTGAAATAACTTTATTTGATAGTTTACTTTTTCAAATGATTAAAATGGAGTGATCACGGCGAGAGGGTGGTTTTGCTTCCACACACTTTTGGTGAACTATACTCTGACAAAAAAAAGATAGAGGGTCTTCTTATTATTCTTTTCAGAGTTCAATTTTTTGGATGTTCTTATATAGGAGTGGCCTAGTGGTTGGGGCAAGTTACCTCAGGCCAGAAGGTCGGGGGTTCAAATCCCACTAGAGGACAGCAACCTTGGGCCGGAAGGACTGGGGTTTCTAGTCCCACAGGTGCTCTTTGTGGTCTTGGGCAAGTCACTTAACCCTCCATTGCACATGTTCCCTGTAAGTATTAGTGTATGCGTCTCATATCCCCTCGTATTAGATGTATCCCCCAATTGTGTTGTGACCACTTTGATTGAAGGATAAGGTGCTATACAAAACTGTCTAAATAAATTATATATATCACTTCCTTATTAATATACTATCATCCCCTATGGCGGTACAGTTTACATTGTACTCCAGTCTGCGCAGCCCTGCAAACCATTTAAATGCTGCTCAGCAGGATATTCAGCAGTACTAACATGGTTAGTGCCACTGAATATCTGCGGGTGTCACCACTGCACACCCTGATGCTAAGTATTCTCAGGGATGGCACCCTTACCCAATATTAAGCTGCTGCCTGGTTATGGCTACGTGCTGAAAGTCAGGTGCATCAAAGGTTGGCTTAACTTTCACAGTGAATGACAACCAGGCAGCAGCTGAATATTGCCGCTGCCTATTTAGATTCCAGCAATCTGGGTAAGCCAAATATTCAATGCCAGAACTGGATATGACCCTGGCATTGAATATACGGGTATAAAATTCAGTGACGGCAGCTACCCATGTTAGATTGGCTAGCCACGTCCGCTGAATTTTGGGCCTATGTTAACTAGGCAAAACTTTATAAAGTTCCCTCATACTAATTTATACATAGGCATTTACACCTGGTTCGAGTCATGCATGTTGTTGTTAAGTGCTGTCGAGTCGGTGTCGACTCATGGCGACCCTCTGGATAGTTGTCCTAAAATGTGTTCGGTCTTCAGTCAGGTGGCTCATCGTTGACAGACTGGTACCTAAAGAAAGCTTAGGTTTGATCTCCTCTAGTACTGACTGGTTTGTTTTTCAGGCAGTCCATGGTATACACAGTATTCGCCGCCAGCACCATAATTCAAAAGCATCAATTTTCTTCCTATCTTTTTCATTATTCAGCTTTCACATCTTTATTCAGCTTTATTGAAAATACCATGGGGCTTGAACAAGTCAAATCTTTGGATGGAGAGACACGTCTCTGCTCTTGAGAAACCTTGTCTAGGTCTTTCATAGCCATTCTGCCAAGAGCAATGCATCGTCGGATTTCTTGATTGCTTGTTGCTTCTTTATTGATTGTGGACAACTTTAACCTACTTGGATCAACTATTTCAATTTCTTCTCCTTCAATAATGAACTTGTTGATTTTACCAGTTGTCATGATCTTTGTCTTCTTTACATTAAAGTGCAGGCCCATTTTGAGACTATGTTCTTTGATCGTGAGAATCAAATGTTTCAGATCATCTTCACTTTCAGCCAGTAATGTGGCATCATCAACATAGCGAAGGTTGTTGATGAGTCTTCCACCAATCTTCACACCTCTGTTGTCTTCATACAATCCTGCTTTTCTGATGATTTGTTCTGCATATACATTAAACAGGTAGGGGGAAAGTATGCAGCCTTGTCTTACACCTTTGCTTATTTTAAACCATTCTGTTTCTCCTTGTTCCGTTCAAACTGTTGCTTCTTGATCAATGTACAGATTGTGCAAGAAAACGATCAGGTGTACTGGTATACCCATGCGTCTTAACGTGGCCCAGAGTTTCTCATGGTTTACACAGTCAAAAGCCTTGCTATAGTCGATAAAGCACAAATAGATATCCTTTTGGTATTCCTTAGTCTTTTCAAGGATCCATCTCACATCCGAGATGATGTCTCTCGTTCCTCGCCCTTTCCTGAACCCTGCTTGCACTTCAGATAGTTCTTGTTCCAGGTATGGTTGTAGTCTCTGTTGAATAATCTTCAGTAGAATCTTTCTGGCATGTGGGATCAGAGCAATTGTGCGATAATTTCCACAGTCAGTTGGATCACCTTTCTTTAGTATTGGTATAAACACAGATCTTTTCCAGGAAGTTGGCCATGATGTTGTCTTCCAAATTTCTTGGCATAGCCTAGTAAGTACAGTAACAACTGCATCAGATTGCTGTAATACGTCTATGGGAATGCCATCAATGCCTGGTGCTCTGTTCTTTGATAAGGCTTTCAATGCTGCTTCAACTTCTTCTTCCACGTCTACGAGTCACGCATAACCCTTAGCTAACTGCTAAGGTTTAGATGGATGCTTGAGGGGAAAACACTGCTTATCTATCAGGAGTTTAAAATCACCTTATTTATTTATTTGTACATTTTTATATACCGCCCCTTCCAGCGATCAGGGGGCAGTTTACAGCGAACAGAAAGATAATAATAATAAAAAGAATTATTATTATTATTATTTACAAAGAACGGTTTTAAACATGTCAACTATTTACATTGAACATTATAATGTAACTTATTAACTTCATAACTAATTACATGAAACTATTTACAAAAAGTTTGAATTTCACAGCTCAGCTTCTTAAATGGCTCTCCTCGGATGTGCTGTGCTACAATATCCACCACTTATACATCTAAGTAGCAAATATAAGAACACAAGACATGCCATACTGGATCAGACCAATGGTCCATCAAGCCCAGTATCCTGTTTTCAACAGTGGCCAATCTAGGTCACAAGTACCTGGCAGGTTCTCAAAAGGTACACAGATTCAATGCTGCTTGTCCCATGAGTAAGCAGTGGATCTCCCCGGTTCTCTTTAATCATGGTTTATGGACTTTTCCTCCAGAAACCTGTCCAAACCTCTTTTAAATCCAGCTACACTAACAGCTTTTAGTACATCCTCTGCTAACAAATTCAAGAGTCTGATTACGTGTTGAGCAAAGAAATATTTTCTCCGATTAGTCTTAAATGTGCTACTCTAACTTCATTGTGTGTCCCCTAGTTTTTCTACTTTTTGAAGGGGTAAACAACCAATCTATATTTACCTGTTCTACTCCATTCATTATTTTATACACCTCTATCACATCTCCCCTCAGCTGTCTCTTTTCCAAGTTGAACAGTCCTAAACTTTTAAGCCTTTCTTTGTAGGGATATCTTTCCATCCCCTTCACCATTTTTGTTGCTCTTCTCTGTACCTTTTGAAATTCTGCTATATCCTTTTTAAGATATGGTGATCAGAACTACACACAATATTCAAGGTGTGGTCGCACCATGGAGTGATACAGAGGCATTATAATCTCCTTTGTTTTATTCTCCATTCCTTACCTTATGCTTCCTAGCATTCTATCTGCATTTTTGGCCACTGTTGCATACTGGGCAGAGGGTTTCTACGCATTATCCATGACTACGCCTAAATCCTTTTCCTGGGTGATGGTTCCTAAAATGGAACCTTGCATTGTGTAACTGTAGTTTGGGTTGTTCTTCCCTAAGAGCATAACGTTCACTTGTCCACATTAAAAGTCATCTGCCATTTGGATGCCCAGTCTCCCAATTTATCAAGGACCTCCTGCAATTTATTTTACAATCCTCTTGTGTTTTTAACAACTTTGAATAATTTGGTGTCATCTGCAAATTTGATCACCTGGATTACTCCACTATTCACCTTTCTCCATTGAGAAAATTGGCCATTTAGCCCTACTCTCTGTTTTCTATCTTTCAACCAGTTCCTAATCCACAATAGTACATTGCCTCCTATCCTATGTCTTTTTAATTTCCCCAAGAGCCTCTCATGAGGGACTTTGTCAAAGGCTTTCTGAAAATCAAAATATAGTGTTACAACTGGCTCACTTTTATCTACCTGTTTATTCACTCCTTCAAAAAAAATATAAAAGATTGGTGAGACAAGATTTTCCTTGGCTAAATCCATGTTGGCTTTCTGCCATTAAACTATGACTATCTACATGTTCAGCAATTTTTTTTTCAGAATGGTTTCTACCATTTCACCTGGTACTGATGTCGGGCTCACTGGTCTGTGGTTTCCCAATCACCCCAGAACCCTTTTTTAAAAAGTGGCATTACATTGGCCACTTTCCAATCTTTAGGTACTATAAGATGATTTTAATGATAGATCACAGATTACTAATAGTAGTAATATAATCTCATATTTCAGTTCTTTCAGCATCCTCAGATGGATGCCATCCGGTCCAGTTTTTTTGCTGCTGTTTAGTTTATCAATTAGTTTATTACATCTTCCCGGTTTATCGAGATTTGTTTCAATTCCTTTGATACATCACCTTTAAATATCTTTTCTAGCATGGGTAAGCTTCCTACATCATCTTCAGTAAAGACTGAAGCAAAAAATTCATTCAGTTTCTCTCAGTGCACCTTTTACTCCTCCATCATCTAATGGTCCAGCTGACTCCCTCACAGGTGTTTTGCTATGAATATAGTTGAAAATGTTTTATTATGCACTTTTGCTTCCATGGCAAGCTTCTTTTCAAATATTTTCTTTGCGTACCTTATCAATGCCTTGCATTTAACTTGCCAGTATTGATTTTGTGTCCTGTTTTCATCATTTGGCTATTTTTTCAATTTTCTGAAAGATTCTCTTTTAGCTGTAACAGCTTCTCTGACCTTATCTTTAAGTCATGCTGGTTGTCTTTTGGCCTTCCTTCCATCTTTTTTTAAGCATGGAATACATCTGGTCTGGGCTTCCAAGATACACCCTAGCCTGATGTAAATTCTTAACCTTTGCAGTTGTTCCTTTTAGTATTTTCTTAACCATTTTCCTCATTTTATTTAGTCTCTTTTTTGAAAGTTAAATGCTAGCACAGTCAATTTCTTTGCTATCCTCCCTCCATTTATTAATTCAAATATAATCATGTTATGATCGCTATTGCCAAGCGACCCCAAAACAGTTACCTCTTGCACTAGATCCTGCATTCCAATGAGGACTAGGTCTAAAATAGCGCCCCCATGTGTCTGTTCCTGATCCAGCTGCTCCATGAAGCAGTCATTTATTTCATCTAGAAAAACTATCTCCCTAGCATGTCCTAATGTGACATTGACCCAGTCAATAATGGGGTAATTCAAATCTCCCATCATTACTGTGTTGTAAACTTTGCAAGCTTCCCTAACTTCTGTTAGCATTTCATCATCTGTCTTATTCGTTCTGTTCAGGAGGAAGGTAGTACACCCTTCACTGCCATTCCCTTCCCCTTTTTACATGGAATTTCTATCCATAGAGATTCTACAGTTTATTTTGTTTACTGCAAAACCTTTATCCTGTTTGACTCAATGCCCCTCTTTAACATATACAGCCACCCCTTTACCAATGTGAGCTACCCTATTCACTGTGATATAGTTTGTTCCTAGGTATCACAGTGTCCCATTAGTTATCCTCCTTCTACCTGGTCTCTGAAATGCCAGTTATATCTTTCATTCATCGCTACATATTCAAAGTCTCCCATCTTATTTTTTAGACTTCTAGAATTTGCATACAGGCATTTCAAAGTTTGTTTTGTTTTTGGTAATATTAATAGTCTGGTTATTTGATGACAGTGTTAATTTGGAATCTTTCAACTCTGATTTTTACTTAAAAGGCACCTAGGTTACTTTTATCTTTATTCAAACCTCTCTAGCGGGATGTCCTGACTTCCTTGTTTTGCTAGTATCCTTCAAGGCTACATTATTTTGAATCATGTGTTCTTGGGTGACTGTCAGCTTTCTCCCATTATCTAGTTTAAAAGCTGCTCTATCTCCTTTTTAAAGATTAATGCCAATAACCTGGTTTCACCCTGGTCAAGATGGAGCCATCCTTTTGGAAAAGCACTCCCCCCCCCCCTCACCAGAATGTTGCCCAGTTCCTAACAAATTCAAAACCCTCTTTCTTGTATCACCATCTCATCCATGCATTAAGGCTCCAACGTTCTGCCTACCTCTTGGGTCCTGTGCATGGAATGGAAAGCATTTCTGAGCATACTCCCCTGGAAGTTCTGGATTTTAACTTTCCACCTAAAAGCCTAAATTTGGCTTACAGAACCTCCCTCCCACTTTTGCCTATGTCATTAGTACCAATATATACCAAGACAGCAAGCTCCTCCCCAGCACTATTTAAAACTTTCTCTAGGTGTGCATAAGGTCCGCTATCTTCAAACCAGATAGGTATCTTACCAGATGATCCTCACGTCCATGAGCCACTTACAATACATACCTAATGATCGAATCACCAACTATAACAGCCGTCCTAACCCTTCCCTCATGGCCACATGGCCCTGGAGACATATCCTCAGTGTGAGAGGGTATTACATCACCTAAAGGGCAGGTCCTAGCTACAGAATCACTTCCTACCACACCAAGATGATGCTATCCTTTCACATGACCTCTCTCCTTCATGGCAGCAGAGAGACAAAGGAACAGTCAGGAGACGTGGCAGATGATTAAGCCTTTATTATTCCACGGATCAAGCGTGCCAACCCGACACTGGCCGTGTTTCGTATTACACTTCTTCAGGGTTCTACGGCTCACTAGGGTTAAATACACATAAACATCAAACACACCACAAATAAATTACTTATTCAACATAGTTGAAACAACGTTAAAAAATAAATTAAATTCATAACATTTAAAATGTGTAAAATAAAGCATAACTAAACTAAATAAAACATATTAAATAAAGAAAACCATGATAACCAATGATAAAAGTATCTATTTAAAACTATGAACTATCTAAAAACAATAATAAGTAAGTATACATGTATATTAACAAAAACATCATTATTATAAACACCAGTGAATAAAAACCACAAGTATTGTTGTAACTAAATAGTTCAAAATGGAGAGAGAGGAGGACAAACAACTTCATCTGGTGGAGTGAACAGATGACCAAACAAATATATAAAGATAAATAGGTGAATGGATACTTGTAAAACTTTCAGACTACGTGACTATTAAATGAGATACTATTAAAACATGGGAGACATGACATAAAAATTGTACGTATTATAAATCAAATATTCTCATACCGCTGTAACTTCCCGTACAACACGGGAGTACTCCTGATCTTGTTGAAACACCAGAGGAATCTGGTCTACATACAATATGATTAGATTGTCTAATGGAGTAGATAAAAGAAATGTATATGATTATAAACATACACACAATATATCTAATTTAGACAAAACTATTTTTCCTAAAAATAGATGGCAGAATATGAAATAATAAAAGAATAGAGAAAGAAAAATCAACCACCCGTGTGTTACACAGGAACAAATACAGCATACCCAGAGTATGCTTAAAGACCTTTAAATCGCAAAAGTGAATACTATAAATACTGAGATCAACACGATTAAAAGCGTAGTGGTTAAAACATATTTATTCGTTGTGCTCTATTCAACCGACTTCACATGGAATCATGTGAAAAAATCTTTTAAATCCGGAAAATCTATGAGCTACTAACTTGAACTGTGATGCAAATCACTAAACGGGGTCATATTATTATTTGTGCGACCACCCAGTTTGATGGTATTTAAAAAAAGCGAGCTAGATTACTTATCTTGTGTCTAATAAAATATCTGATCTAAAAAATTAAATAAATAAATATTTATCTAAAACGCACCTATGTTAAGAGATAAAACACGCACCTATCTCAAAAAATCAATAAGAATTTAAAATACAATGATGAACCTTACCAGCTAATCACACATATAATGCTACTATTACCGATGTGAGGGGATAATGTAACATCAAGGTTACTTTTTAGAGAACTTTTCGAAACCGATGAATCAACAGGGAACACAATCGTTAAAATCAAAATTGCCAAGGCTCACGCGTACGAACACAAAATATATAACTTTACACAGTCCATAATGCAATTCCCTACATCATGTCATCATATAAAACCATTTTAGAAATGAAAACTAGCATTTACCAACCTATGAAAAATACAAAGAGAACTCCGCACACTTGCGGATTGCCAGCTTCTACACATAGAAACGCCCACACATGCGCTGTAAGACTTTAAAGTGCGGCTTGGCGGGAAGTGTACTAAATAAACTGTTTCTTTTACGTATGCAGAAGCCATATGTAAGCAGTTTGAAAATTGTATGAATGAATAATGGTTACAAACTGTTACATAAGGAAACCTATTTAGACTTCCCAGAGAGACAAGTTATGCTTTAGCGATATTTAAAAATTCCCGTGAGGGATATATTGTTTTCCTAATATTTATCGTGGAGTGAAATTTAAAAAAATGACAACATTTGCGTACAACGATCTTGGGACAAATATGATAGTAATAACTAGAGTATACAACTAACTAGATACAGTCAAACCTCGGTTTTCATGATTAATCTGTTCGAAAAAGTCTGGCTAAAACCGAAACGTATGAAAACTGAAGCAATATTTACCATAAGAAATAATGTAAATCCAATTAATTCGTTCCAGACACCCAAAAATATTCACAAAAAATACATTTTATAGAGAATAACTATATTTTTACATACAGAAAACAATGAGAAATAAATATAAATGACTAATGAAATGGATAAATGAACATTTAACATCACTGAAAGCAAGCTAAGTACAGTACTGTACAGTGCAGTATGTTAGCATCTGGCCTTAGCCACCCCTGACAAGCTGCTGTGCCCAGCTCTCTTCGGAATCACATTGGATTCAGCCCATTAAAATACCTTTACAGTATCAGCTCAATGCTTCAGAATGGCAGAAAATCTTAATGATATAGCTTCAGACGTACCCTGCAAGAGAAAGAACTGCCTCCCACATTCATGCGACAGCTTTTCTTCCCTGCTACCTCTGAGCCTGAGGGGGCGCTCCAGAGAACGGGCAGGCGGTGGATGAGATCGGGGCCTTCCTCTCTGCGCAATCCTTGCCTCTCTAACTCTGACCAGGCTCGAGGATGTGTTTCATTTACGTGCTCAGCTGGCTTTCACTTCTCATCACGCTGGCGATCGGTGAGTCCGGGGGGCAGTGCTGCCGGGACCGGGCGGGCGTTCTGGCAGTGTATACAGACCGGTGTGCAGCGTGAGGGTGTATGTATTTACAGTACTGTACTTTACGAAAACTGAGGCGATGTACGAGAACCGGGACAAAATCTCAGTCAAAAAAGACGTTGAAAACCGAAGCGATGTATGAGAACCGGGACAAAATCTCAGTCAAAAAAGACGTTGAAAACCGAAGCGTATGAAAACCGGGGCAAATGAAAACCGAGGTTTGACTGTATAACAAATCAAATCTCCCGATTGGTTTGCAAAAACACACATGGAGGATAGACTAGCCCACTTTGACTTAAAACATGCCTAGTTACAAAAAAAATATATAACCATTGCTTGTGACTTGTCACAAAACTTTAGAGGCTCTGTCGGCAATTTGATTTGTTATATCTAGTTAGTTGTATACTCTAGTTATTACTATCATATTTGTCCCAAGATCGTTGTACGCAAATGTTGTCATTTTTTTCAATTTCACTCCACGATAAATATTAGGAGAACAATATATCCCTCACGGGAATTTTTAAATATCGCTAAAGCATAACTTGTCTCTCTGGGAGGTCTAAATAGGTTTCCTTATGTAACAGTTTGTAACCATTATTCATTCATACAATTTTCAAACTGCTTACATATGGCTTCTGCATACGTAAAAGAAACAGTTTATTTAGTACACTTCCCGCCAAGCCGCACTTTAAAGTCTTACAGCGCATGTGTGGGCGTTTCTATGTGTAGAAGCTGGCAATCCGCAAGTGTGCGGAGTTCTCTTTGTATTTTTCATAGGTTGGTAAATGCTAGTTTTCATTTCTAAAATGGTTTTATATGATGACATGATGTAGGGAATTGCATTATGGACTGTGTAAAGTTATATATTTTGTGTTCGTACGCGTGAGCCTTGGCAATTTTGATTTTAACGATTGTGTTCCCTGTTGATTCATCGGTTTCGAAAAGTTCTCTAAAAAGTAACCTTGATGTTACATTATCCCCTCACATCGGTAATAGTAGCATTATATGTGTGATTAGCTGGTAAGGTTCGTCATTGTATTTTAAATTCTTATTGATTTTTTGAGATAGGTGCGTGTTTTATCTTTTAACATAGGTGCGTTTTAGATAAATATTTATTTATTTAATTGTTTAGATCAGATATTTTATTAGACACAAGATATGTAATCTAGCCCGCTTTTTTTAAATACCATCAAACTGGGTGGTCGCACAAATAATAATATGATCCCGTTTAGTGATTTGCATCACAGTTCAAGTTAGTAGCTCATAGATTTTCCAGATTTAAAAGATTTTTTCACATGATTCCATGTGAAGTCGGTTGAATAGAGCACAACAAATGAATATGTTTTAACCACTACGCTTTTAATCGTGTTGATCTCAGTATTTATAGTATTCACTTTTGCGATTTAAAGGTCTTTAAGCATACTCTGGGTATGCTGTATTTGTTCCTGTGTAACACACGGGTGGTTGATTTTTCTTTCTCTATTCTTTTATTATTTCATATTCTGCCATGGTGTGGGGCAGTTGAGGTTTCCCAGGCCTACCCACAGCATTACTGCTGATCTGCCACTGCCCCAGTCACAGGTATGGCTCTGGCCCACCAACCCTGGAGGGCTGTCACTTGCCAGCAGGACTGGGGTTGCTGGACCTACAGCCATTCCTAAGGGCTCAGGCACCTGTCCCTCCACTCCCTCACCTACAAAAAGGGTGATTGTGGGCCCTTTGGGGTATATAGTGTATAACACTTTGACCCGTAGAGGCAGTGCTACATAAACCTCATGCGAGTCTAGACACCCCTCTGCCCTGATAACAGGTGCCCATGGCAGCCAGACCTTAACACTGGTTACGCACTAATATGGGTGGTGTCTGGTCCCAGAGGGCCACATGTGACTGCAGGATACAGATGGACACCGAATTACCTTCAGCTGCACTGCAAGGAACACCTGTCACACACTGGCAGTGATAGGGATGTACAGCAGGGCCTATCTCTAGCACCACATGTACTGCGGACCTAGTGCTGGGCACCCATCCTATCCCTCAGGGAGAACACAGAACCTGCACAATGGCATGGTCTGTAGCTACTCTGTGCCAGTATCATGCACTGTCAGTCCATCTTACCAAGCAGCAGTACCGGAGAGGTGCAGACCCCATTTGGTGATCAGCTGTAGACTGCTGTTCTGCATGTACATTGCATCATGGGTGCTGGTGGGGTTACCCTATCCTGGCATACAGAGCAGATAGTTTGTGCGGTGACCTGCAGTCCTTCTGTACCCAGCCATTGCTGTGCAACAAGCCATAGAGGTATAGCCTACTGGTTAGTTCAATGACGTTCTAGGCAGTGGTCATGGGTTCAATTCCTCGTTGTTCCCTCCATTCATGCCTGTTCAACTCAAATATTTTGCATGCCCGTAACAGTCATATCTTTGCAGATCTGTGCTACCAGCCCATAATACCCTCACCACAGTTGCCAACAATCCTTCAGTCCATTTATCTGCGTCTGTCAGCTGTGTAGAGTCCTGTCTTCCTGTGCAGGCTGCCACCTCATGTCCTGCACTGGTACCCTTTCATGCATTGCACCTCTTTTTGCTTGCTTCACCTGTGCCTGAGCGGCATGGCACCACCACTCCTCTATACACCCTTCATTGTAACTATCCTGCCACCTCTGCCTCCACTGGGGGACACATATTCCCACCATCTGCCACCCACTGTCTTTCCAGTACTTTACATTGCCAACACCCTGTGCTGTGGTACAGCTGCCCCCAACATGTTTGTCAACATTACTAGCAGCCACATGGGATGCCTTCAGATATGACAGGTCCAGCAGCTCCCAGCTCTCCCTCCTTCAATCACCTGTTCATTGCCTTTCCTCAGTGCTCTATCCAGTGTTAGGGTTACATCTGTTTCTATGCCTAACAGGTCATGCATATCAACCTGAAGCACCTTGCAACCCTTAGGGCACACTATCCTAGGGCACCGTAACATTGTTAGGGCCACCTTAACCTATGGTACCATATTCCAAGGTGCTTAAGATGCCTTTAGCAAGAGTGCCTAATAAGGCACCTAACCTAAGGAGCCCTATAAGGTGCCTTATGCTAGGGCACCCTATAGCCCTTAGGGCGCCTTATATTAGAACGCCTTATAAGGCACATCAGCCGACTGTGCCTTATAAGGCGCCTTAGCCTAGGCACCCTATGAGGTGGCTTATAAGGCGCCTTAGCTTAGGGTGCCTTATAAGGCGCCTTAGCCCAGGGTGCCCTATAGGGTGCCTTCTAAGGTTGCGTTAACGCGTGGTAGATACAAGGCGCGCTGTACCGTGTGTTAGGCACCTTGTAACGCGCGTTACCTGACACGGCTTGCCTTAACGATGCACCGCCCACTCCTTTATATGGGCATCTGTAACATTACCGGGGCACTTAACGATGGTAACATTACCACACTTTTGTAAACATACCCCAGAGTCTTAAAATGGGCCTGCACCTTAACATTAAGAAGACAAAGATCCTAACAACTGACAAAATCGATCATTGATGGAGAAGAAATTGAAATAGTTGACAACTTTAACCTATTTGGATCAACAATCAATAAAGGAAGGACAAGCAGTCAAGAAGTCCAACGACACATTGCTCTTGGCAGAATGGCTATGAAGGATCTAGACAAGATATTCAAGAGCAGTGACAGCGTAGTTACTCACCTGTAACAGGTGTTCTCCAGGGACAGCAGGAATCAGTCCTCACATATGGATGACGTCGGCGCCAACGGAACCCTCGTGCGGAGTAATTCTCCAACTTTCAAAGAAAGCCTTTGGGATAGCATCACGCATGAATGGTCCCCTTCCCACCCAAGGGTGCCATCTTGCTCAGTTAAATGACATAGCTAAAGAGACGGCAAAATGAACAAAATATAATAATGATAAGACTGCAACTCCAGGGGAGGAGGGAGGGTCATGAGGACTGATTTCTGTTGTCCCTGGAGAACACCTGTTACAGGTGAGTAACTACGCTTTCTCCAGGAACAAGCAGGAAGTCAGTCCTCACATATGGGACTCCCTAGCTATAGGCTGCCGAGAACCCATAGCTGAAAAATGGCTCCCTCTAGAAGAGCCGCCGCAGCAGCTGTGATAGGAATTCAACAGAGAACTCAAGATCTCCGGCAGCCTGACACCAAAGGGCCGGAGGATAGGAGTTGCCTATACCTCAAATAAGTTACGGAGTACCGCCTGGCTGAAAGCACTGTCTCGTCGGGACTCCCTATCCAAGCAGTAATGGGCTGCAAAAGTCTGGCCCAAAGACCAGGTGGCGGCCCGGCATATGTCTGCCAGCAGAACAGAGCTGAAGTGAGCCACTGATGCGGCCTTAGCCCTGACACGGTGGGCCGTGATTCGACCCTGCAAGGGGAGGTCGGCCGCCTTGTACGCCCAGGCAATGCAGTCTGCCACCCAGGTGGACAATGTGCGCTTGGAGACAGGTAGCCCCAGCCTACTGGGGTCAATATTAGAATATTATTGACCCAAGAGACGAAGAGCTGAGTAGCCCTTCGATGTCCCCGGGTACGCTCCAGGTAGAAGGCTAATGCCCTCTTACAATTGAGGGTATGCAGGACTGCCTCTGCCTGGCTGGCATGCGGTCTGGGAAAGAAGGTTGGAAGAACCACCTCTTGGTTGAGGTGGAACGAAGAGACCACTTTCGGAAGGAACTTGGGGTGGGTGCGAAGGACCACTCTGTTCCTATAAAACCTTGTGTACGGTCTATCCGAAACAAGAGCTTGCAGCTCACTCACTCGTCTGGCAGATGTGAGTGCCACCAGGAAGAGCACCTTCCAGGAGAGGAAGTGCAGATGGCAAGTAGACATCGGCTCAAAAGGTGGGCGAGTAAGCTGATCCAAGACCACATTCAAATCCCACTCGGTTGCTGGGGGACGAACCGGGGGTTTCAGTAGAAGTAGACCTCTAAGGAATCTGGACAAGGGGTGAGCCGAAAGAGGTTGTCCTTCTACTGGAGAATGGTGTGCTGACAAAGCACTCAGGTGGACCCTGATAGAGTTAGACTTAAGACCTAATTCTGAGAGGTGAAGCAGGTACTGCAGCACCACTGGTACAAGGCAAGCGAAAGGGTTTTCATTGTGCTGGGTGCACCACACCTCAAATCTGCACCACTTGAAGGCATAGGTTTTCCTAGTGGACTGTCTCCTTGAGGCCAGTAACACTTCTTCAACATTCTTAGGTAGGAGGAGAGGCGCCAGCACTACCCTTTCAGCAGCCATGCCATCAGGTTGAAGGACCCGAGGTTGGGATGTAAAAGCGAGCCCTGCTCCTGGGACAGGAGGTCGGGCTGCATCCCCAGAGTGAGTGGGGTCTCCACTGCCAGCTGGAGGAGAAGCGGAAACCAAGGCTGTCTTGGCCATCTGGGGGCTACCAGAATGACAGAGGCCTTGTCCCGAAGGATTTTGAACAGAGTTCGGGCTACCAGAGGTGTGGGAGGAAACGTATACATGAGGCCCCCTGACCAGGAAATCAGAAAAGCATCTGCAGCCACCCTCCGAGGACGTGGCTGTCTGGAGCAAAAGCTGGGCATCTGGTGATTTTGCGGACTGGCAACGAGATCTATGGACGGATGCCCCCAGCAGTGGAAGATCTGCTGGGCCACTTCCGGATTCAGTTGCCACTCATGAGGTTGAAGAATCCTGCTTAGCTTGTTTGCTAGGAAGTTCTCTTGACCTGGAAGGTAAACTGCTTTAAGGGTCATACCCTGCCTGATTGCAAAGGAGCAGAGGTTGAGTGGACGGATGCCCCCAGCAGTGGAAGATCTGCTGGGCCACTTCCGGATTCAGTTGCCACTCATGAGGTTGAAGAATCCTGCTTAGCTTGTTTGCTAGGAAGTTCTCTTGACCTGGAAGGTAAACTGCTTTAAGGGTCATACCCTGCCTGATTGCAAAGGAGCAGAGGTTGAGTGTCTCCTGACCTCCCTGCTTGTTCACGTAGAACATCGCTACCTGATTGCTGGTCTGCACCAAGACAGACTGATGTGAGAGAACATGACAGAAGGTTTGAAGAGCTAGGCGAATCGCCCGAAGCTCTAAGAGGTTGGTTTGGTGTGTACTCTCCTGAGGAAACCACAACCCCTGAATGCATGATCCCTGACAATGGGCTCCTAGCCCAGCAAGGAGGCATCTGTCGTCAGCACTCTTGTGTGCAAGGGAGGCTGAAAAGGCACTCCCTCAAGCAGGTTGGGTGGCTGAAGCCACCACGCCATCGACTTCATCAGTCATTTGGACACTCTGATCCTGTCTCAGAGTCATCCGGTGGCTTGTGTCCACTGATCTCTGAGGCACCACTGAGCTGTCCTCATGTGGAGATGGGCGTTTGGGATCACATGTACCGTGGAGGCCATGTGGCCCAGGAGGCGTAGAAAGTGTCTCGCTGCGATCTGAGACTTGTGGCTGACTTGGTGCACCAGTGCCAGAAGCCTCTGTGCCCTGTCCTCCGGCAGGTAAGCCCTTGACCGAAGGGTGTCTAATCTTGCTCCTATGAACTCTAAGTTTTGAGTGGGGAGCAAAGTGGACTTTGCTTGATTTATGACAAAGCCTAAATGCTGTAGCATGTTGATAGTGTGAGCTGTGGCCTGTTGGGCCTCCTGAGGCGACTGGGCCCTGATGAGCCAGTTGTCCAGGTAAAGGAAGACAAAAATCCCTTGGTTCCTGAGGAAGGCCGCCACAATCACCAGGCATTTGGTAAAAACTCTGGGAGCAGAAGCTAGGCCAAATGGTAGTACTCTGTACTGAAAATGATTTCCTCCCACTACAAATCTGAGATATTGTCTGTGGTCTGGATACATGAGGATATGTGTGTAGACATCCTTCAGGTCTAAGGAGAATAGCCAATCTCTCTGGTGGAGGTATGGCAGCAATATTCCAAGGGAAAGCATCTTGAACTTTTCCCTCACCAGGAACTTGTTTAAGTTTCACAGGTTGAGGATGGGTCTGAGGCCCCCTGTTCTCTTTGGTATCAGAAAATACCTGGAGTAGAAGCCTTGTCCCTGCAAGTGGTGGGGCACCAGTTCCACCACCTGATCCGCTAGAAGACTGGCCAACTCCTGCAAGGAGGAGGTCCCTGTGTAGAGGGGGTCTGAGAGGCTCTCCTGGAAAGAAGGAGGGAGATACCTGGTTGAAGTGGAGCAAATAGCCCCTTTGGACTATTTGAAGGACCCAGGAATCTGTGGTGATTGTTGGCCACCTGTGGGCGTACAGGCTCAGCCTTTCTCCTGTGCAGGACCTCACCCCTGGCTGGAGAGAGACTATGCTTTGGCAGTCAAAATCCCCCTCCCAGCTGGGTTGGAGCTGGGGCTGGAGGCTTGGGGGTCTTCTGCTTACGCAGGCCATGCCCCTATCCCTTGGCCTGCTGCCCTCGTGGGCGAGCTGGGGAGGCCTGCTGAGTGGGGTAGTTGCGGTAAGCAGCACCCTTCCTTGGGAAAAAGGGCTTTTTACCCGAGCCCTTCTTTTTAGAAGGGTCAGAAGTCTTTTTGGATAGTCTTGTCCGGGTCAAGTACTCAGACTCAATTTCAGCAGCCTTCTCAGTCATAGGTTTGCCAAAGAGGTTGTCACCCCGGCAAGGGACATCGATCAACTTGTCCTGAACCCATGGCTCCAGGTCCAACGACATTAGCCACGCCTGGCAGCGGGCACCGATGCCAGCTGCGGCTACTCAGACCAAGGCCTCGAAGCCGTCATAGGCTGCTCGAGACAAACTCCAAGCACTCCCAAATTCCTATGGACAAGTTCTTGAAGCGCTGCAAGGGTTCCTCAGAGAGGCCAGCTGAGAACCCGGCAATCTCCTTTGCCAGGTCCCGCAAGTACATGCCCATGTACAGCTGGTATGTTTGGACTCGGCATGACAGCATCGAGCCCTGGTGGCATGACAGCATCGAGCCCTGGTAGCACTTTCTGCCGAGGGTGTCCAGGTTCCGGGCTTCCCTGCCAGGAGGCACTGAGGAGTGCGTTTTTTTGGCTCTTGAGCCTATGCATGGCCAATTCCACAACCATGGAGTTGTGCGGCAGCTGTGCTTTCTGGAACCCAGGGCTCTTGCGGACTCGATAGATGGATTTGACCCGCTTGCTGAGAAGCGGCATCGAGGCCGTTGACCCCCACATGCGGAGCATCAGCTGTTCGAACATCGGAGGAACCAGTACTGTAAGGGCTTCCCGAGGGGGGAAGTCATACTGGAGGGCTTTGAGCTCCTTGGCTTGAGGCTCCTCCTCGGAGTCTGCCAGAAATGCCAAAGCCTTGGCCAGGTCCCTGACGAAATCCGAGAACTGGGTATCCTCCGGGGGAGGGGGGGGACCTTCTCCGAGGCTCAGAACCCGGCGAGTCCGATGGGACATACCGAGTCTGGTGGGTGTCCGGGGACTCCTTATCTTCCGTTTCCCATGCCGAGTCCTCCGAGGAGGAATCGATGGACTCCGGCCGTGAGGACTTCGGTCTCGACCACCCCGATGCCAAGGGCACCGGCGTTGATGACCTCGGTCCCGAACGGGAGGTTGAGGGAGACCTCGGCTGAGGATCGACCCGAGTCCAAAGAGTCTCGAGGATCGGCTCGGCTTCTGGGGTCAACTTGGACGTCGAGGTCCCAGTGATCAGGGCAGATGGATCGGTGAGACCGGCCATCAGCGCCCACTGCTGCTCCATGAAGGCAGACATGCTCCACTCCAGGGCCGCCAACCTGAGACCGAGCTCAGAAGGATCTGCAGCCTCCGGGTCGGGTCCGACGCTGGTTCTCCCGGAGGAGAGTCAACGAGGACAACAGCAGTTACCTTACTTGGTGTCTCCGGCTCCGGCGAGGCACCTTTGCAGGCCGCTCCGACTCCGAGGACCTGGGGCGGTGGTCAGGACTCCGCAACCTGGTCCGTGAGGATCCAGGCCGATCAGAGGCATCCAACGACACCGCCCTCACAGGTTTCTTCTTCCTCCAGTGTTCCCACAAGGGAGACACCTGTTCAGAAAACCCCCGACGATGCTCGGAGTCAGATAGCTCCTGAGACGTCGAGGCTTCTGAAGAGGTCCAGACCCGGGTGGATGCGGACTCGGAGAAAATCCTTTCACACTGCTGCTGCCTACTTCTAAGTGCCTTGGAAGACATCTTGCCACACGGGCCACAGACCTTCGGGTCATGGTCGGACCTGAGGCAGCGGATACAGCAGTCGTGTGTGTCAGTGAGAGACATTAATATTTTACACCGATCACATTTTTTAAACCCACTGGCAGCCATCGGGGGAAAAAGGGCCCCTGCGAGGTCAAACAGCCAGGCTGGCAGTGAAAAAGAAAAAAAGAGCACGAACGCTAGCCACTAAGGGCAAAAACCGAAAAACTGTGACCGGACCCGATACCAGTGTACCGAACCGAGGCAGGAAGGGGAACCGGCATCAAACCGGGCCGAAGAAGAGAATCTTCAGTAGTTTTGACGCACTTTTTCTGCGAGGGAAGTTGGACTACGTCCGTTGGGCTCTGCGGAAAAAGAGAGACTGAGCAAGTGGGCGGGAAGGGGACCGCGCATGCATGATGCAATCCCAAATGCTTTCTTTGAAAGCTGGGGAATTGCTCCGCACGAGGGCTCCGTCGGCACCGACGTCACCCATATGTGAGGACTGACTTCCTGCTTGTTCCTGGAGAAGTATCTCTCCATACAAAGATTTGACTTGTCCAAGCCATGGTATTTTCAACAACATCATATGGATGTGAAGCTGGACAGTGAAAAAGATAGACAGGAAGAAAACTGATGCCTTTGAATTATGGTGCTGGCGACATATACTGTGTATATCATGGACTGTCCGAAGAAAAAAAACAGTCAGTACTAGAGGAAATCAAACCTAAGCTTTCATTAGAAGCTCAGATGACAAGACCTTGACTTTCATATTTTGGAGACATCATGCGAAGAGAGAGATAGTTAGAGAAAGACACAATGCTTGGCAAGGTAGAAAGTCAATGAAAAAGAGGAAGGTCACCAATGAGATGGATCAATACAATAACAGCAGCTATGGGTGCCACTCTATCAACAATGAGCTGCCTAACAACCGAACACAGTTTAAGTCAATTATCCAGATGGTTGCCATGAGTTGACAAAGATGCTACGGCACTTAACAACAATATAGAAGACAGGGTGTGCACAGAGATATGCAATCTAAAATTGACAAATCTCTGCCTCTGAAAATGGTTGACCCTTTACTAAAAATGGACCCAAACAGAAGGAAAGACTATCTGCATGTAGTGGGGAGCCATTTCGGAAACATGCACATGCGAAAAATTAACAGGGAAATCTAACAACTTACACATATAAGTGTCAACATTTTACAGTGTGCATGCATAAATGCTGCCCCTCACACAGGTAGCCAAACCATTTGGAAACGCAGTTGCGCAGCTGCTCTTAATCAATGTCAGAGGATTAGATGTTTATCTCATTTTGAATTTGGACGGAATAAACATTGGGGGATTAAGGGGGATATCCCCCTTTTATCCTCACTGTAAAAGGTTGGCTGAAACAAGCACTTTTTAAATGCTTGTTCATGTCACGGAGCGGGTATAAATTTGGATGTGGACGATTGTAGCCTTAAACATGTGCCCCGTATATGAAATGGGAAATACATGTGTATCTTTTTGTCCCACCCAGACCACACCCCCTTGCAACTTGGACATGATTGGGGCAGGCATGTGCAAAATTAGACCCTTCTAAAATGGCTGTGTGCATGTGGATGTAATTTCCACATTTATGTGCTAGTACATCTACATGTAAAATGTGAATAGGGCTTCTAAAATAACCCCCATAACTTTTAAGCTCCTAAATTAAGATGAATTTTCTTTACAAACTTAGGACCCCAAGCATGGCTGAAAACAGGGCATGATTTTAGGAGCTCAAATTTGGGAGTTCAGCTTTTTTTTTTTGGACTATCAGGCCCTCATCTTTCAGCTTATGGAACACTGTTTGGCAATTATGACATTTCCATGTTCAATTTCTTTCTAAATTGACCTTAAAAACTAGTACACCCACTACAGAGCTAATGGAGATCTAAGAAAATGCACACTATCACCTAGAAAATCTTCCACTTCTCCTCAGTTTATCAATAAAGCATCTCAGGTCAAGTAGCCATCAAGGGGTTGCTTCTGAGAATTGTGACTCCATCTCTGACTGCTCACTGAAGAGGAGCCAAGAGGGAGCAGAAAAGCATGGTTGGCTAACATTTGCTTAGGTCTCAAGTCTGTAGCTTAAACAGTTTTCATTTTCCTGGTCCATTTTGAAAAAAGACCAAGAAAATGTCAGCACTCGTACTGAACCTTCTATATGCTGCAGATTTACTGTACTTTTGCAGGAGAAGCAGTGGTTTTAAATATCTTCTCTAAATGGCAAGTCAGTGCTAAATGTGAAATGATAAACAGTTCTACAGCAGAGTTACAAGAAGTTCCACTGAATATGTATCAGGTCCCTGCTGTAAAGGCTGCACAGTCATTACTATCTTCTAGAGCTTTTAATGAGGCCGCCTCAGTAAGTTGCTGACAGACTAACTGTTAGAAAGCTTTAAATAAATTTTGAGACAGACTCATTTATTCACAGTATTTTACATGTCGAAAAATTGAAGACTAAGTTGCATACAAGGCTTCTGTCTTGATCTAGCTTTCTCAGTCAACACGTTTGCATAAAAACTAAATATCCTATGTTTCACTTATATGGATTATGACTTGAATCATGTTTATGAATCAAAACTTTAAATTACAGTCCTGCTTTTAAGTAACAATCAAATAAACCTACTGCAAAAAGATTCCATTATATGTATAGACTTCATTAAAAAAATCACAATTGTTTAAATTTTTCCGTTTTGATAAAAACCAAAATTGAGATAATCTGAATAAACTGATAACTGAAGATGCAATACCAGTGTTTCTCTCTAGTATTTATGTATCTATTTATTTATTTAACAGGGTTTTTTTATAATGATCATTTCAGTCAAAGCATTATGGTGAAATTAGGCCTTACCTGCTAATTGGCTTCCCTTAAGGAACTCCAGTCTAGTCCCGGACCATAGGGTAGTGCACCTCTTCCAGCAGCTTTGGAGACTGAGCATGTCACAACTTTGATGACATCAGGACACATAGGCAGCTGGCACCACCCCCAGCCTTCCAATAACGTACTGTCAAAGGGAACTCACAGGAGCAACAAAGAAGAAGTAAATTTCATTAAAAAAAACATGTTCTAACCCACTCTAAGTCTCTTTTGCTATGCCTTTGCTAAACAGATATGTAGCTACTCACTAATACTCATAACTTCAGTTTGTACTGATAAATTTCTAATCTTTAAACACAACACCACGAACTCCAACCCTGATATCACCCCCCGACGGAGGGAACAACCAAAGGGAAAAATCCAGTTCCTGTTACCGAAACTCTTCTTCCAGAACCGGGATAGCTAACGTGAAAAACCACAGAAGTACAGAAGGAAGGGTTCCGGGACTAGACTGGAGTTCCTTAAGGAAAGCCAATTAGCAGGTAAGGCCTAATTTCACCTTCCTTATCGTCCCTCCAGTCTAGTCCCGTACCATAGGGATGTAAAAGAGCCCCTTAACTACGGGAGGGACCAGCAAGCCCGGCCTGAATAACCACCGAGCCAAAATTTGCGTCCCGCCTAGCCTGCACATCCAACCGATAATGCTTCACAAAGGTATGTAAGGAAGACCAGGTAGCCGCTTTACAAATATCTACCGGTGCCACTAAATTACATTCCGCCCAAGAAGCCGCTTGAGCCCTAGTGGAATGGGCCCGCAAGCCCTGAGGAACTTGTTTTCCTTTCAGCAGGTACGCCGAAGAGATCGCCTCCTTAATCCATCTGGAAATGGACGACTTCGCCGCTGCTTCGCCCTTGCGGGGACCCCCAAACAAAATGAACAAGCGCTCCAACTTGCGAAAGGAAGCCGTCCTCTTTAAATAGCGTTTCAGCAGCCACCGGAGATCTAGCAGCCGAAGCTGCGGATCTGTCGCCAAACCGGAGAGCACCGGCAATACCACCAGCTGCCCTACATGAAAAGGTGAAAGCACCTTAGGCAAAAAGGATGGAACCGTCTGCAAAACCACTTTTTCTTTAGAAAAGACCAAAAAGGGTTCCTTACATGACAAGGCCTGACACTCCGAAATTCTCCTTGCCGAACAAATCGCCACCAGAAATACTGTCTTCAAAGTCAAATCCTTCAAGGTACAAGAAGCCAATGGCTCAAAGGGATCCCCCACGAGCGCAGAAAGGACGACACTAAGATCCCACGACAGAACCCAATGCCTACCAGGAGGGCGTAACTGCTTAACCGCCCTCAGAAATCTCAAAACCTCTGGATGCTTACCTGAAGCAGGAATCAACAGGCAGTAGGCCCTCACACCCCCAGAAGGAAACATACACAGACAGACTAGTATGCAAACAAGATCTTTTATTGTGTACACAGTCTCAGACAGAGCCGGCACCCTGGACAAAAGATCTGAGCCCCTAAATGACGTCCAACTCTGTCTTATATACAGAACAGTTTCCCTAAAACCTGTCACTTTCTCATTTGTCTCAGATATCTCCTCCTCGCCAATCAGCAGCTCTTGGGGGGGGGGCTTTCACAAAACATTCCTGTGTAGTCTGTCTAGACTGGTATGCTCTGGTCTGCTGGTTTCAAGGGGAAAGGTTTGTGCTTACGTTGCACTGTGGCGGCTCAGGCTCGGTGGGGGAGGGAGGGGTGCTTTCACTGCTACCTTCCTGGCTGCCTCACTCCCCCCTTTTATTGTGTGGCCTCTACCGCTATGGGCGGTAGAGGGCAGTACTACCAGGAGCAGGCTGTAGAGGGGTATATTGGGTCAGGGCCATGACAGAGGTAGCTGCCTTGCGCTCTACTGAGGTGTCAAGGGTGGTGGTAAAGAATAGGGATACAGCATGGTAAGAGGGCACATACCAGGAAAAGAAGAGAACCCCTATAGCTAGGGTTCTAAGGCCCCCTATCCAACCAAACAATTTATAGAGCTGTATGATAATTCAGCGTTAGACATATTAAATCCTCTTTCTTTGGCATTTACAAAAGGGAAACAATCAGTAGCATTAAGAGGAGAAAGGAATCTGGTTACAATGAGCTGAGGTAGGTCGGGTGACTCCAAGAAAGTAGAAAAAGGTAGAAAAATAAACTCCAGGCTGTTTACAGTTTAGATTATTAAGTATAGTAAAATCCTGCATTTCACATAAACTAGAAGGCACAGCAATGAGACAGGTTGACAGAAAACCCCCTGCTTGCAAAGAATTACGTATGCAAAAGTCTGTCATATTTAAGGCAGTTCGGGAGAGTAATATTGCTGTGTTAGTGGTCTTCGTGCTTGGCTGGGAGCAGGTCCACAACAAGGGAAGGAGAAAAGCCAAGGCACCATTATTCATTCTGGTTTGGAGTATGAGGTGGTTGTTAGTCTCCCGAGCAGTATAGAGTCAGTCAGCTGTCCGATGATGAAATCAATCTTTGGGCAGAAGTGTTCTAAGTTTTCAACGCAGGGGCTGGTTTGGAATCGGGATAGAGGTCCAGGCTGGAACAGATTCTGGTGCAGCGGCCTTGACACGGGTATGATGGATCCACGGAGCAACCTTGATAGCCATAGGGGTGGCCAGCAGAACAGTATACGGGCTTTGCCACTGAGGAGTCAGCGGATCCTTCTTCCACTCCTTGACCCACACTCGTGAACCAGGATGATGTGTATGGAGTGCTTCTGTCAGGTTAATGGGGAGCCGCTCCTGAACCCACTGGTGCAATTCCTGCAAAACAGTACTAAGAGCCAACAGTTCCTGTTGGGTTATTTCTGAGACTATCTGAATCAAGTCTCCATGGACGCATAAGGGGTGCAGGGCGGCCATACACAGCTTCAAAGGGAGAAACACTGATACCCTTACGTGGGGCTGATCGTATACGAAGCAGGGTAACAGGGAGCAATTGGGGCCACTTCAATGAGGTCTCCTGACACAGTTTTGTTAAATGCATTTTTATGGTACGGTTCATACGTTCTACCTTCCCTGAACTCTGCAGACGGTAAGCTGTATGCAGCTTCCAATCAATCTGCAAGGCCTTGGCTACCTGCTGTACTATTTGGGCCACAAATGCAGGTCCATTATCGGATCCCATTACTACGGGAAATGATTTCATGTAATAGTACCTTAGTTACCTCCCTGGCTTTTTCTGTACGGACAGGGAATGCCTCCACCCACCCCGTAAAGGTACAAACCGTAACTAACAGATACCGGTATCCATTTGCTCGAGGCATTTCTGAAAAATCAACTTGGATGTTCCCCATGGGTGTGACCCCATACGACTGAACTCCTTGGGGTTGGCGGGGACCCCTGACGGTCATGGAGAGTGGCAAAGGCATATCGGGAATCTTTGTATATGTTTACATGAAGGTTAGTCCCAAGGGTCAGGGCTCTGGTAAGGGCAATGAGTTCCGCCTTTTGTGCGGATGTACCAGAGGGCAAAGGCTAAGCTTCGACTATCACTTCCATCGTCACCACCGTGTACCCTGCACACCTATGGCCCTCCAGCACCAGACTGCTACCGTCCACAAAGTAGGTCTCATCCGGGTTGCTTAAGGGTACGTCTGTTAGATCAGGGCGACTGGAGAATACCAAATCCATTACTTCCAGACAGTCATGATCAGGTGGTCCCGGGCCGATAGGCAGGAATGTAGCAGGATTTAAGGCTTGGCTAGTTGTTACTCGCCCCCTGGGATTTCCCCATAACATGCTCTGGTATTTTAACATTCGGGAACCAGTAAACCAGTGATTTCCTTTATGTTCCAGTAAGGTTTGAACTGAATGTGGGACAGTAACTAAGAGGTCTTGGCTCAGAGACAGTTTATCAGATTCTTCCACCAGTAAGGCTGTTGCTGCTATTGCCCTCAAACAGGGTGGCCCCTTGGCCACCGGATCCAGTTGTTTAGACAGGTAGGTGACTGGACGTGGCCAAGATCCCAGTTGTTGAGTCAAGACCCCCAATGCTGTTCCTGCTGCTTCGTGCACATAGTGAAGGGCTTAGTGACGTCCGGGAGGCCTAGGGCTGGTGAAGATAATAACGCCCTCTTCAACTGTTCGAAGGCCCTCTGATGGTCTGGTCCCCATTCAAGGGGACTCGTCTCTGGGCCTCTTGTAGATTCATAGAGGGGC
Organism: Ichthyophis bannanicus; assembly: GCA_033557465.1. NCBI lineage: Eukaryota > Metazoa > Chordata > Amphibia > Gymnophiona > Ichthyophiidae > Ichthyophis > Ichthyophis bannanicus. The sequence goes on from CM066032.1 coordinate 1,187,170,155, forward strand.
TTTGCAATCCTGGCGAAGTTGGGAATCCAGATGTGACAGTACCCTGCAGCCCCGAGAAAAGCGCGTACCTGCTTGTGAGTTGTTGGCACAGGGATCCGGCATACTGCCTCCTTCCGTTCTCTCCCCAACTGTCGACTTCCGTCGGAGAGATGGAATCCCAGGTATTTCACTTCCAGCTGGCATAACTGGGCTTTCTTCTTTGACGCGTGGTCGCCTGCATCATACAACAATTGTAGAAGCTCTGTGGTTGCCAGTATACACTCAGCCTCAGAATCAGCAGCGATTAACAGATCATCAACATACTGCAGGAGTGCTCGCCTGTCGAGTTCCCCTGGGAGAAAACCAGCAAGATCCTGGGCCAGAGCAGTGCTGAAAATGGTGAGGGAGTTCTTGAACCCCTGTGGCAAGCAAGTCCAGGTCACTTGGGTCTTCCTGCCCATGGCAGGGTCCTCTTTCTCAAAGGCGAATAGGTGTTGGTTCTCAGTGGACAAACGTATACAAAAGAAGGCATCCTTCAAGTCCAGCACTGAAAAATGGGAGGCTGCCGCCGGAATGAGACCCAACAGTGTATAAGAATTTGGCACCACTGGATGCAGAGTCACAGCAGCCTCATTGACACGACGGAGATCCTGCACAGGTCAGTAGTCGGTAGTACCTGGTTTACGAACTGGCAGCAAAGGAGTGTTCCATGCTGATTGGCAGGGCCACAGGATACCGTACTGTAGAAGCCATACCAGATGATGATGGATTCCTTCCACAGCTACCCGTGGCGCATGTGTACAGGGGAGGCTCCTGGTTTTAATTCAATACAAATAGGAGGGATATTGATGGCCATTCCGGGGGGGTTACCTTCAGCCCAGACTCCTGGGGGTACTGAATCCCATTTATCCAAGGCAGTCACATCAGACTCGGGTTTATCCTCGTACAACCGCCATTCTTCTTCCCAGGGGACGGACAATATCAAAACTGCTGGGCCCATGCTGGGTATTTCAAGTTCAGCCTGGCCCTCAGGCCCGAAGGATATCTGGGCCTGAAGTTTAGCCAAGACATCCCTCCCTAACAGGGGTATTCAGGCATATACAGGAACTGGTGGGTGATAGCCCATCCCCCCAATTGGCACATGCGGTTCTGCAGAAAGGATCTTTGGGCTCTTTCCCCCGTGGCTCCCACGACAGTTACTGATCGGGAGGAGACCGGGGCCACCTGTTGGGTAACCACTGAGTGTATTGCTCCGGTATCGACCATGAATTGCATTTCTTGGTCCCCTAAGTTCATCTTGACCATAGGCTCCTGGGGACCCAACAGAAACTTGGAGCCTGGTCTGGCCTAGTATTCATCCGAGTCGCAATGTTCCACCGCTGCAAGGCCTTCAAGGTCTGGTGGAGGAGGCGGGAAGGTAACATGCTGTGCTGAATAAGGTAGAAAGCAGCTGTCTACAGTCCGACCAAGTAGGCTGGTGTATTTGCATAATAGTGGTCATAAGGTCTGTCAATTCCTGAGGCTTTTCAGTATAGGAGGCATAGTGGCTTTTCCAGTTCAGCAAGTCAGTGGTAGAGAAACGTACGTATATCAGACTAGAAGGTCCTACTGCCACTTGTCCAGCGGCATCGAGGATAGGGAGTCCCTGTACTTGTCGTAGTGGCATTTGGAAATCCAGCTTCAATAGCTTATCAGCGGCAGACCGTAGGCGGTGGGACAACGGGGTACACGATTTAAGCTCAGCCGGGGTGCTCCCAGGGGGTGAGACTGTGGCACTGGAGATAGTACTGGGAGCGGGAGGTGAGGAGGCTGATGATGGACTCAGTCCATGGGACGCAGGGTTCTGAACGGGTGTATCACTGTGAGGAGAAGAATCTGAAGAGCTGGAATCTGCAGAAACCTCCCTAAGCCCTGCACTATCTTCCCCGGGGGACGGTACATCTATCGGGGGAGGAACCTGTAGTGGCACGGGCGGGACAGGGTGATAAAGCAGATTGGAGGGGCGTGTAGGAACCTCTGGAGAGTCCCGCCCCTGGTAGATGGGGGCAGGCGTTCGTCCCTTCCGGCGGCTGGCAGCTGCCACCATTATCCCACACTGATCCTCATGGCAGCGCTGCAGCCATTTCGGCTGCTTCTGGCATACAGCCAGCCATGCATCAATGTAGGGAAACTGATCCGGGTGCTCCTTTACTACAATCTGGTGGACTAGGGACACAGTGGGCCACAGCTTCACCAAAGCGGGCCACTCCTGTTCACATAAAACAGACAATCGAGAGGCAGAGTGTGAAATCCCGTGATCCTCTCCAAACCCAGACTTAAAATTACAGAGCATGCACTGCAGGGGTGTCTGCTCTTTAGACCCCATGCTCTAATCACAATATGCTCTAATCACAATCACAATTCTCAAAGCAGTAACCCTGACGATATTTCCAGCTCACTCAGGGTTAAACCGGCAAACAGACACACTGAACACCGAACAGGACATTTGAGAGGAGAAGAAAAAAAAGAAATGCATGCCTGAACCTGAACTCCGCCTCCCCAAGGGGAGGAGGGAGCACTTGGAGAGCCTAGTTGCTCAGAACTCACGCACAGGACAACAAAGGAAATGAAGGGAGAAGGGGAGGACAGAAACACATTAACAACAGGTACACATAGACGTACACAGATACCCTTCCTTCCCTCCCCCCCCCCCCCCCGCAGCACAGACTGGACGAGCGGTGGTTTCAGAACCCCCCCCCCACCTGGGGTCCTTACTCGGACCGCTCGTGCGGGTGATCAAGCCGCTACAGGTTTACAGATTACCAGGATTACCAGAATTACAGAACTACCCAAAACAGAAAGGCAGTAGCACTCATCAGACCTCCGGCCAGAGAAAGTTTGGATGCCAGTCTATCCTGCCGGATTTCAACGGAGTAATCAGCCCGCCGGGACCGACCAGCCAGACACGTTAAGGAGTCCTTCCGGAGCACAAGGGTCTGGCGGCGCCGAGGACCTGTCGACGACCTGGGAGCCGGTCCCCAACCGGTCGAGCCCCGGTACTGCACGAACGCAGAAGGATTCCTACCGTGGGTGCGAGGGGTAAAGTTCCCGGCCAATGCACCAGAAAAATGAAGCAGGAATCAACAGGCAGTAGGCCCTCACACCCCCGGAAGGAAACACACACAGACAGACTAGTATGCAAACAAGATCTTTTATTGTGTAGACAGCCTCAGACAGAGCCGGCACCCTGGACAAAAGATCTGAGCCCCTAAATGACGTCCAACTCTGTCTTATATACAGAACAGTTTCCCTAAAACCTATCACTTTCTCATTTGTCTCAGATATCTCCTCCTCGCCAATCAACAGCTCTTGGGGGGGCTTTCACAAAACATTCCTGTGTAGTCTGTCTAGACTGGTATGCTCTGGTCTGCTGGTTTCAAGGGGAAAGGTTTGTGCTTACGTTGCACTGTGGTGGCTCAGGCTCGGTGGGGGAGGGAGGGAGGGGTGCTTTCACTGCTACCTTCCTGGCTGCCTTAACCTAAGGAATCTCCCTGTATCCTGCCTTGATAACAGGCTAAGGCCGTGACCTGAACCCTTAGGGAATTCCACGCCAGACCATTTTCTAGCCCTGCCTGCAAAAAATCTAGCACAACCGGAACCGAAGCCGAAAACGGACTATGAACCTTTTGACTACACCAGCTCTCAAAAACTCTCCACACCCGAACATAAGCTAGGGAGGTAGACCTCCTGCGTGCCCTCAGGAGTCTGGAAATCACCTGCATAGAGAACCCACGCTTTCTCAACCTTGCCCTCTCAATAGCCATGCCGTAAGCGAGAACCGATCCATCTGCGACATGAGAATTGGACCCTGTAGCAACAGATCGGGTCGGACAGGCAGTTTCCAGGGCTCGGCCACCTTGAGCTGTACTAGATCCGCATACCACGGTCTCCGAGGCCAATCCGGAGCAATGAGAATCACCAGTCCCCCGTGCGCCGCCACCCGTTGAATCACGCGACCGACGAGTGCCCACGGAGGGAAAAAATACAGAAGACCGTCTGTCGGCCACTGCTGAACCAACGCGTCCAGACCCTCAGACATCCTTTCTCTCCGACGACTGAAGAAACGAATGGCCTTTGCCGACCCAAAGGTCGCCATCAGGTCCATGATTGGTTCCCCCCAGAGACCTACAATCTGTTTGAACACCTCGGCGTTTAACTGCCACTCGCCCGGGTCCAGACGCACCTGACTGAGAAAGTCCGCCACGACATTCTCCTTTCTGGCCACATGCGCTGCCGAGATAGTCGGGAGATGCAGCTCCGCCCAAACCATCAGCAGCTCCACCTCTGCCTCCAAACTGGCACTCCCTGTGTCTCCCTGCTGGTTAATATATGCCACCGAAGTAGCATTTTCTGAAAAAACTCGCACCTCGTGAGCTTGCAACTGCGGTAAGAAGTCCTGCAGGGCTCTCCGTACCGCCCGCATCTCCAGAAAATTGATGGACCACTGCTGCTCTTCCGCTGTCCAGAACCCCTGCGCTACCTTCCCCTCGCAGTGGGCTCCCCAGCCAGAAAGGCTGGCATCCGTCATGAGAGGCACCCAGCTCGGAGCTTCCAGGGGAACTCTGACCGACAAGTTCGCCTCGTTCAACCACCAACGGAGCGACTTCCGTACCTCCCTGGGGCAGACCAACCGATGATCCAGAGGCTGACGTTGATGGGACCATCTGCGTAACAGCGACCTCTGCAAGGGTCTCATGTGCGCCCTTGTCCAAGGTACCAGGTCGATCGTCGCCGCCATAGTGCCCAAAAGCTGCAGATAATGCCAAGCCGACGGGCTGGTCATACGGATAAAACAGCGCACTAATCGCCGAAGAGCCAAGGCTCTCTTCTGCGGAAGGAACATCCGAGCCGCCCAGGTGTCGAACCATGCCCCCAGGTGCTCGAGATTCTGTGAAGGTACCAAGCGACTCTTGCTTGCATTGATCACCCAAGCCTAACTCGGCCAGGAAGTCAACTACCCGTCGCGTTACTTGGACACTTTCCGCTTCGGACTTCGGCCGGATAAGCCAATCGTCCAGGTACGGGTGAACAAGGATACCCTCGCGTCTTAACGCGGCCGCCACCACCACCATTACCTTGGTGAACACGCGCGGGGCCATCGCGAGACTGAAAGGGAGCGCCCGAAACTGAAAATGACCCATCGGGACTGCAAAGCGTAGAAACTGATGGAAGTCCGGATGAATAGGGATATGCAGATAAGCCTCCATGAGATCCAGAACTCTCCTGCTCTGACCGCCACCATCACCGACCGTAGCGTCTCCATATGAAATCGAGGAACGCGCAGACACCTGTTTACTCTTTTGAGATCGAGAATTGGCCGAAAAGAACCTTCCTTCTTTGGCACAATGAAGTATATGGAGTATCGACCTGCACTGCACTGGTCTGCAGGCACCGGCGCTACTGCTCTCAACCGCAAAAGACGTTGTAGCGTAGTTTGCACACCCTCCAGCTTGACCTTCGCCCGACATGGGGATCGCACGAAAGCTGGCGCTAGAGGCTTGGCGAACTCGAGTGCGTAACCTTCTCATATCACACGGAGAACCCACTGATCCATTGTGACCCGGACCCAAGCAGGGTAAAACTCCCGTAACTGCCCTCCTACGGGACATACCCCTACCTGGGGCCCCCTCACTTCATTGTTGCTTGCGCTGATTCGGGGCAGAGGCCGCGGTGCCATAATATCCCCTGGCTGAACCGCAAAACCCCCGAAAAGGCTGATTCCGCGAAGTAAAACGGCCCCTCTGGAACGGAGAAAACCTCACTGATTGAAAACGTCGGAACTCCCGGGACTGACCCCTAACCGGACCAGGAACTCTACTCTGTTTTGGTTTATCCTCTGAGAGACGACCTCCTTTGGTTTCCCCCAAATCCTTAACCAGTTTATCAAGGTCCTCTCCAAACAACTGCCTGCCCTTGAAGGGCAATTTACTTAATCGGGTCTTAGAAGACACGTCGGCAGACCAATTCCGGAGCCAGAGGTACCGCCGCGCCACCACAATCGACCCCATGGTGTTCAAAAGCGTCCGAATCAAATCATAGAAAGCGTCCGCTAGGTAAGCCGTGCCCGACTCCAGTCTAGCCACCGCTTCCACTGCGTTCCCTGGCTCCACTGCCTCAGGCAGTCCCTGCGCCCAGCGCAAGGAGGCACGGGCTACCAACGCCGCACAGGCCGAAGCCTGGAGTGATAACGCACTGACATCAAAGGCTTGTTTCAATAGAGTATCCAGTTTCCTATCCTGAACATCCTTGAGCGCAGCACTACCCTCCACTGGGATAGTGGTCTTCTTCGTTACTGCCGAAACCGCCGCATCCACTCTCGGTGCACAAAACATATCCTTATCCTTCTCTACCACCAGATACAAACGAGACAAGATACGAGAACCCCTGAGCCCTGCCTCAGGCGTTTCCCACTCATCCAGGATCATCTGCTTAATCACCCTATGTAAAGGGAAAACCTTTTGGGGCTTCCGGACAGCCTGAAGAATAGGATCCTCCAACGCCTCTTCTTCCGCTGCCCCCGCCGGAGCCATATGAAGCACTTTAAGGGACTCTGCTATGAGGGCCGCCAAGTCCTCCTTACAGAAAACCCTAACAATCCTAGAGTCCTCTTCCGGAGGGAGAGCATCTTCCTCTCCCTCTTGATCTTCCAGTTCCACTTCCTCTGAGGAAAGCGAATCCCCCTCAGCCACTCCCTGGTCCCGCCGACGAGCCTTAAGGACCGGCTGAGAGGGACCCGGCTGTTCCTCCAAAAACTCCTCCAGCGCTCTTTTCTTGGCAGGGGCAGGAACCCTAGCCTCCCCCTGCTTCAGACAAAAGGCTCTATGCAGCAGTAAAACAAACTCCAGAGAAAAAGCTTCCAAAACCAGCTGTGCAGCCGCCTGCTCTCCCGAGACCGCTGGCTGAGCATCAAGAGGAGACAATGGGCTCTCTGGACCTGCCTGAGAGGAACAACCCGGCCCCTGCTCCTTAGAGGAGGCCCCGGGAATAGCCTCCTCTACAGCCCTCTGATCCGCAGAGTGAGCTTCCAAGGCACATCCCTTGCAAAACCCCTCTGCTGACAGAGAGCTCCTTTTCTGCCCACAAGCTCCACACTGCGATTTATTAGGCATAACTAGCACTAAGCAATACTCCTTCACCGTCAAAATTCAAAGTCTTAAATTTCTTAAAATGGAGGGCAGAAAACAATTGCCAGCCACTTAACTACCTAATGCCAGACAAACCACCAGCGCCACGCTGTCCAAAACGGCTTGTAAACATAAGAATGCTGCCGCGGTTCCGTTTCCCGCGCTAACCAAAATGGCACGAAAACACTGAAAAAGGAACTCCCGAGGTTCTAACAGACCCGCGGGTCCCATAACGCTATCTCACGAAGCCGGGCAACCCACTAGCTGATCGCCACAAGCCAAAATCGCCGACGCAAAAATCCGATGCCGAAGACTCACCTCTACCACCGGACACTGGAAACAGGCCCCAGAGCACCTCTCTGCTGCTTGCTGGACGCTCCTCACCCCACAGGAGAGGTTCGGGAGCAGAGCCAGACCCAGATCGCTTGGCCGGTACCACCTCGGCTCTTGCAACCCGGTCTGCCTGCCCACGCTGCTTTCTCTGCTTTGGCCCGTCTGTCTTCTGTCTTCCCTTCTCTTTTCTTTTTAAACTTTACTGGTAAGACCAACCTGTCCGAAATTTAAAGGGATCAAAACCCCCCAAATTACAGATTCCAAGGAAAAAACCCTAAACTAAAGCCTTCCTAGTTGTTCCTTCAGTGAGTCCCACTGAAAACACCTGCTCCAGCTGCTAGGAGACTGAGCTTACTGGAAGGCTGGGGGTGGTGCCAGCTGCCTATGTGTCCTGATGTCATCAAAGTTGTGACATGCTCAGTCTCCCAAGCTGCTGGAAGAGGTGCACTACCCTGTGGTCCGGGACTAGACTGGAGGGACGATAAGGAAATGTTCTTACATTCTAACTTAAACTTGGTAATGTACATTAAATAGAGACATTGATAACTTGGATTTTTCTGAGGAAATGGAAGGTTAAGTGACTTGCCCAAGGCCACAAGGAGTGCTAGTGGGAATCAAACCCTTGTCTCTTGGCATCCTAGGCCAGTGCTCTAACCATTAGGCTAGTCCTAATTCTTTTTACATTTTGTAAACGTCATAAGTATTAGTTCAAGAGCGTTATATTCAGGTAGAGTAGGTATTTCCATGTCCCTGGAGGACTTAAGTTTGTACCTGAGACAATGGGGGAGGAGGGGATTAAGTGACTCGTCCAAGGGCACAAGGAGAATCAATGGGATCTGAATCCTGGCTTCCCTAGTTCTCAACCTACTGTTCTAACCACCAGTCTACTAATCCTCTCTCTCTCTCAAGTTTATTCGTTAGCCCCTGTCCATAGTTCACAATGTATATAGCTCACCAGTTAATCAATCACACTACTCATCCACACCACACAAGTCAGTATATCCACTGCATGTATTCACCCTCCCACTCTTGATTGTTTGATGTGCTAACCGCTTTGATTTAAAGATAAAGCAGTATATTAAATCCTTTAAAATAAATAAAATAAAAATAAACTATCAGTCACTCGAGAGGTCTGACATATTGTTGGACCAACTTTCTACGGCTTTATTCTACATTTTAATGCCCCTTGATATGTAGGCCAACTTCTGCAGTGGCAGATCTTCCTCTAGGAGATTCAGGTGGCATCTCCCTCCAGAACCTTGTGTAGGTGCACTCTGCTTCTAACATAATGGCTGGCACGCCTCTTCCTGCTATACTAAATTTGATGTAGCTACTGGAATACCAGTTGGGTTCAAAGAGGGCTGTAAGTGCCGCCTCAGCTAGCCTGGATTAGAGGAACTGAAGCTCAACCTCCTTCATGGCCAAGCACAGCACTACCACTTCAGTGTTGTATGGTGGAGTAACCAGACAAAAGTCATCATAAAAAGCACCGTATCTCATTGCAACAGGTATTTTCTGCAAACACCAGGATTAATCAGACCTACAAATGGGTAATGTCATCCAACAGTACTCGGATGGAAAAGCCCGCACCCACCCCATAATACCTCAATGGAGAAAGGTGAATAGGATAGTCCCCCAGGGATCTGTACCAAGCCCACTGTTTGGGGGTTTTTTGTTGGTTTTTAACATGTTCATAAATGAGTTGGGATTGGGAACAAGTGGGGTGAACAAATTTGAAGATGACAAAAATTATTCAGTGAAGTTAAATACAAGAGGACTGTAAAAAAGTGCAAGAGGACCTTGAGAAATTGGGCATCCAAATGGCAGATAAAATTTAATGTGGACAAGTGCAGTTATGCACTTAGGGAAGAACAACCCAAACTATAGTTACACAATGCAAGATTCCACATTAAGGAGTCACAAGTTGAAATCCTCTGCCCAGTGTACAGCAGCAGCCAAGAAAGCTAATAGAATGCTAGAAATCATAATGAAAGCAATGGCGAATAAAACAAAGGAGATCATAATGCCTCTGTATCACTCCATAGCATGACTGCACCTCGAGTATTGTGTGCAATTCTGGTCCCTGCATTTAAGAAAAAAGACATAGCAGAATTTAAAAAGGTACCGAGAAGGACCACTAAAATGATAAAGAGATTGAAGGATATCCCAATGAAGGAAGACTAAAAAGGTTAGGGCTCGTCAGCTTGGAAAAGAGACAGCTGAGGGGCGATATGACAGAAGCCTATAAAATAATGAGTGGAGTGGGAACAAGTAAACATGAATTGGTTGTTCACTCCTTCAAAAAGTACAAAGACTAGGGGGCACACGATGCTACTAAGCAGTACATTTAAGATTAATCAGAGAAAATATTTTTTCACTTAGCATGTAATTAAGCTCTGGAAGTTGTTGCCAGAATATGTAGTAAAAGCTGTTAGTGGAGTTGGTTTTAAAAAAATGGTTTGGACAAATTTCTGGAGGAAAGGTCCATAAATCATTATTAAAATGGATAGGGGCATACATAGAAACATAACGACAGAAAAAGACCACATGGCCTATCTAGTCTGTCCTTCCATATCAACAACTACAACAGTCCACTTTTTACCTTTAGAGATCCTCTGTGTTTGTCCCATGCTTTTTTGAATTCAAATACTGTCCTCATCTCTACCACCTCCACTGGGAGACTATTCCATGCATCTAAAACCCTTTCCGTAAAGAAATATTTCTGCATATTACTCCTGAATCTATCTCCCTTTCACCCTCATCCCATGTCCCCTCATAGCAGAACTTGCTTTCAATCGAAAGAGGCTCTCCCCCTGTGCATTTATGCCACGGAGGTATTTAAACATTTCAATCATATCACCTCTGTCCCGCCTTTCCTCTAAGGTGTACATATTAAGATCCTTAAGTCTGTCCTCATATGCTTTATCATGAAGACCACTAACCATTTTAGTAGCCATCCTCTGTACTGACTCCATCCTGTTTATATCCTTTTGAAGGTGCGGTCCCAGAATTGCACACAATACTCCAAATGAGGTCGCACCAAAGACTTATACAGAGGCACTATCACCTCCCTTTTTCTGCTAGCCATTCCTCTCCGTATGCACCCAAGCATCCTTCTATCTTTTGCTGTTGCCTTTTCTGCCTGTTTAGCTTATCCCTGGGATATTCAGCATGGAATCTGTCTACCTTTTGGGATCCTGCCAGGTACATGTGACCTACTCTGGCTACTGCTGGAGACAGGATACTGGGCTTGATGGACCTTTGGTCTGACTCAATATGGCAAATCTTATGTCCTTATACCTGTTACAAATGAGAAACTGCACTTTTCTGTTGACACAGAAATATGACGGCAGAAAAAGACCACATGGCCTATCTATTCTGCCCTTCCATATCAACTACATTAGTCCCCTTTTTACCTTTAGAGATCCTCTATGTTTGTCCCATGCTTTTTGAATTCAGATACTGTCCTCGTGTCCACCACCTCCACTGGAAGACTATTCCACGCATCTACCACTCTTTCCGTAAAGCATAGTTACTCACCTGTAACAGGTGTTCTACGGAGACAGCAGGAATCAGCCCTCACATATGGGTGATATCAGCACTAACGGAGCCCGTGTGGACACATCTCCCCAGCTTTCAAAGAAATCCTTTGGGAGATGCACTAGGCATGTGTGGTCCCCATCCTGCCTCAGTCTAATGATATAGTTAAGACGGCAAAAATAAAACATGGTAGAGCAGCAACTCCAAGGAGAGGAGGGGGTGTTGTGAGGACTGATTCCTGCTGTCCCCAGAAGACACCTGTTACAGGTAAGTAACTAAGCTTTCTCTGGGAACAAGCAGGGAGTCCGTCCTCACATATGGGACTCCCCAGCTACAGGCTACCGAGAACCTGTACAAAACACCACAGGTGACCAGAGAAGATGGGCCGTGAGCTGCAGCACTTGAGTCCCAACTGAGAGACTCTTGCAAGACCCAAGTGTCCGGTGGGGAACCAGCACTCCGGTAGCCTGAACATGAAAGGGTCAGAGGACAGGAGTTGCCTATATCCTGAAGAGATTATGTGAAGAGATTCTAGGCAGTATTGAGCTGCAAAGGTATGGACCGAAGACCAGGTGGTGGCCCGGCAGATTTCCATAACAGGTACAGAACGCAGATTTGCTACAGAGGTAGCCTTGGCCCTGACATGGTGCACCATGACCCGGTGATTTAGTGAGATCCCAGCCTGCTCATAGGCACGGGCAATACTGTCCACCTCCCAAGTGGACAGAGTTCACTTCGTCACAGGAAGCCCAGTCAACTGGGGTCATAGGAGACTAAACGCTGAGGGGCTTTGCGATGGCCCCGAGTCTGTTGTAGATAGGACAGAGCTCTTTTACAATCCAGAGTTTGGAGAACGGTCTCCGCCTTGCTGGCATGAGGCCTCAGGAAGAAGATGGGGAGCACCACCTCCTGACTGAGGTGGAAGGGGGACACCACCACCTTTGGCAGAAACTTGGGGTGTGTGTATGGAACACCACCCTGTTCTTGTATAACCTTGTGTACAGTGGCTCTGCCACCAGAGCCTGGAACTCACTGACCCTGTGAGCAGACGTGAGTGCCACAAGAAAGACAACCTTCCAGGAGAGGTACCGTAGGTGGCAAGTAGCCAGGGGCTCAAGCTGTTCCTCCATGTTCGTTGACATAAAACATGGCAACTTCATTATCCACCTTAATTGACCGCTTTGACCCGGTGAAAGCGGGATATAAATACAGCTAAATAATTAACACTAAGCAATCTTGAAGATGATGTATAAATACTCGGAGGGAGTAAAATATTGGTCAAAGCTCCAGATGATTGAATTGGAGCAGTTGGTTAGCTTGCAATCAATTTTTCTGAGTGAGCTGAAAGCCAAAGTGTGCTCCCCAGCTGTTGCTGGAATCATCTGTTCTGAGGACAGAATGATATCCTAGTGGTGCACAAAGGTCATTCTTAGTCAGACTCTTTTCAGACATCTACCACTGTAGCATAGTCCGAAGTGAAAATGACAGATAAAGTTTGGAAGAAAGAGGCTGGGTACATAGATTTTATTGGAATTTAAGATGCCATTGCAACTTTCTCATTTTTAGGCAGGCATATGGCATGACTCATATTTCTCACCTAATACAATCTGCCTTCTTTGATCTGTTTAGAATTCAGGCTTTACGCCCTTTCTTCGACCAGGAAGCCCTGACCACTCTTCTCCTTAGTTCTGTTATCTCTCAAATCGATTACTGCAACATCTGTTTTGCTGGACTCCCACAAAACCAATTGAAACACCTCCAAACAATTCAGAATACGGCTATTCGCACTCTCAGTGACACCTGTAAGCACAATTACATCATACCCCTGCTGATCCAGCACCACTGGCTCCTCCTTCCCCAGAGGATTCAATTTAAAATCCTTACACTCGCACACATTACCTGTCCTTTCTGACCATCCTCTACATACCCGGGCACTGTTTCAGATCCCTGCAGGATAAGCACAGTTACTTACCTGTAACAGGTGATCTCCGGAACAGCAGGAATTAGTCTTCACACGTGGGAGACGTCGCCGACGGAGCCCGCACGGGAACGCTCCCCAGCATCCAATCAGAAAGCCTTTGGGAGCATCCCCCGCGCCTGCGCGGTGGCTTCCCGCCCTTCCTACTGCCTCTCCCCAGTTGAGTTTCATAGCTGAGCCGGAAGGAGAGGAGAGGAAGGAATAGAGAAAAAGAGAGATACAACTCCCAGGGGAGGTGGACGGGTTGTGAAGACTAATTCCTGCTGTTCCGGAGACCACCTGTTACAGGTAAGTAACTGTGCTATCTCCAGGAACAAGCAGGAATGAGTCTTCACAAGTGGGGACTCCCTAGCTTAGGATGCCCGGGGAGATCCCATAAGCGCAGCCCAGACGGGATGGCATTTGCCCAGCCTGAATCTCCGGCATTCCCTGAGGGATGGAGGGCAGGAGTTGAGTAGAGAAACAGCGAATCCAAAGACTACGGAGGCAAGTCTTTAGAGTGCAGAACAGGTACCATTAGGATACAGCAAAAAAAAAACCCAGGCTACGGGAGTAGGCACAGGGGTGCATGAAGAGAATCATTAAGCATGTAATGAGTAAATGACCTAGTACCATACAGAGCTTACCGGCCATTAAGTTTCTAATGAATTAAGGGTTTAGAACCCTGTACTGCTTACCCACCGGGTTGTCGGAAGTAGTCCTGTGATGAAGGCACTGTAGACGCAGTAGCGAGGTCATCAAGGAAACTTCACCGCAGCGAGGAGGAAGTTCCAAATCCGGAAGGCCATGGGATCCAGGCGTCAGCTGGGTCAGCAGAAGGACGGCAGGTCTTCCAGGGGGCTCACGGCAAGCTGAGCACTCCCTTAGGAGTAGAGTCCATAACTCAGAGGACCAACAGTGGAAGACAGGCCGAACTAGAGAGCCTATCCCGGAGAAGAGTAGAGGTGTACCCCGGAGCAGAAGGGGTACACAGTCTGCCCTAGCGAGAGATAGGGAGACAAGGGTCCGGACCTCCGGGAGGAGGACCTAACTGAAAAAGGGGACTGTTGACTTCACAGCAGTAGGGTACCACCAGTCCGCGGGCCGATGGGGAATAGGCAGGCGGACTGGCCGGACCACCGGGGGGGGGTGAGTACCGGCCATAGGGGGAAAAAGGCGGTAAACACAGGTACTGTGGGGATCCCCCAAGGCGCCTGCCAAGCAGGTGATATCTAGTATATCTAAGCCGGTGGACATGGGGACGCCCCCTCCGGTACTGACGCAGGCACGCCGGGGGGCCTGCCTCCATGAGCAGCACTCAGGTAAGGCGGATCTGCCATCGATCCCCAGAACGTCCACCTGGAGAGGTGGCCGCAAGATCCGTCAGGGGAGGGATCTTTCCCGGAGGGCAAGGGCAGATCGGCGCGCTAAGAGCGCGGTAGCGCGGGGGACGGAGGATAGCATCAGTCCGGTAGAATGCCGCAGGGGTTGGAGGCCCTAATGTGTCCCCAGGACCTGCGCGTAGAAATTGTCCCCCGCACAATCGGGGGACATGAGGGTATAGTCCCTGGTGAGTATAGGGGGACTATAGCGGCTGGAGGGGAATTCCAGTACGGAAGCAATCAGCAAGAGGATACTGGCTGAGAGGGGTTCGGGGACATACCGAAGAGTAAGTAGGGTGACCGTGGGCCATAGCGATCACGGCATAAGGTTGTCTCCCTTTCCCACGGAGGAGAAGACCTGAACCCCTAGATAAGTCCCCGAACCATTTTCCAACTGGACGAGCCCCAGAGTAGAACTCTAGTCTAAACTTCTGGTAAGGAGGTTAAGAGCAGGCAGCCGCCCACCTGAGCCTAAAAATGCTTAGTATGAGAGTCCTGGCGCGGGCCCGGGGACATCAACCCGGGATGAGAGGTCCCTTGCTTGGGCGCGCCTGGAGGGTGGGCGGAGGGCTGACATTTCCTCTTCCTAGGGAAGGGGGGTCTGGAGGGGCGTTTACCACCACCGGGGGGAAGCCGGGCCCTAGGCTGGCTGCTAACTCTGGGAAGGTTAGTGAAGCACTGTGCGACCTGATGTAAGGCTTCACTATTGAAGAGGTGATCTCCGTCGCAGGGAGAATTACCCAGGATGTGCTGTGCCCGTCTACACAACTCGGACGCCTGCAACCATGCCGTGCGGCGTGCTCTAATGGCAACAGCAGAGGCTCTGCTGACCGACCGGAAGGAGTCCAGCGAAGCACGAGAAAGGAACCCGGAGATATTCCTGCAATGATAAAGAAGCAGGGAATATTCAAAGGCCTTGGTTGCAGATACGAAGGTGGATAACCGAGATAACCTCTCGGTGACCTCCCGAAGCGACAGACTCATATAAAATATATATGAAATAATTCTGGCCGCCAGCATAGACATTTGGAAGGCTTGACGTCCTAGAGTATCTAGCGTCTTCGAGGCGCGGCCTGGAGGGCGAGAAGCATGCCTCTCCTTGCTTCCGGCCTTCCTCAGCGCCGATTCCACCACAATGGACCGATGTGGAAGCTGGTGCTGCCGAAACCCCGGGGACGGAGGCACCCGGTACACAGTCTGCATCGCAGTCGGCGGCGCCGGAACCCTCAAAGGCGACCGCCAAGCCCCCAGCAGGAGATCCTGCAGGGCGGGATGCAGAGGAAGCATCGCGGCTGCCTGTTCCGCAGGGCCTGGGCTCGGGTCCGGGATAGGGATGGCCAGCAAGTCCGCCATGTCAAGGAGGAAATCCTGAAAAGGCGGCTCTGCCGGAGCAGTTATGGCAGGAGAGGCCGCCAGGGCACTAAGAGGCCGCTCGGGCCGATGCCCGCTGGGCAGAGGAGGGGACCAACCGACCCAGATCGGGGCAGTCAACATGGCGTCGTCGGCTCCTGGAATTGATTCCAAGCTAGGCATCGAAGAAGTCGATGGCACCGATGGCGCCGCAGCAACCGGCCTCGGCCCCGAACCCGGGGGCGCCACTTCCCCCGTGACTGGAGCGAATCCGCGGCCGCCGGAGGGCAGGGGCCAGCGGTCTCTGCTCTGCGGGAGAGGACAGGGGCCGATCCCGAGACGTGCCGTGGCCAGGCTTTCAAGGCTGGACAACGACTCCAGGCTGGGCATCGAACCGAGCGAGGAGATCGACTCCTTCCTCGAGGCCCCCGGCGGGAGTGACCGCGCCGGTGGTGATCCCAGAGCGCGGATCAGAACCGTGCCGACCGGTGCCACGAGCATCAAGGGCCCCTGAGGACGGTGCTCAGAGGAGAGGGGGTCATCTGACGCCGGCGCCGATGTCGATCGGCGGACACTGCCCGGTGCCGGGCTCCCTCTCGAACCCGTCCGACCCGGAGAGAAATCCTTCCGGGGCATACGGCCCATCCCCGAGGGGACCCCGGTCACCCGACAACGAGTCCCTGCGGGGGGGGGGGGAGTGCAAAGCCCCTGCGCCGACATCGGGGTACCGTTGCGGAGCGGAGCAGACCCAGATTGGGTCGAAGTGGTCGAAGACCCCGAGGCCCCTTCTCTAGGAAAGGGCGGGGCCCTCGACGGCCGCGTCGATGCCAGGGAGCCGCCCGTGCGCTGGCCGACATACCCCGAGGTCCCCGGGGAAGGTCGATGGCGGTCCCTCGTGCTCGATGCCACTGCCGTCGCCGGCGGAGCAGCGCCGCTCGAACCCGGTACCACCCTTGCGCAGGGCTGGGATACCGGCAACCCGGCGCGGGTCGAAGCGAGCGGTCCCGAGGGGAGGGAGGCCAGATGACCATCCCCGGTGTGGGGCGGAACCACCGACGCCCGCGCCCTCGAAGTGGGTACTACCTCCGCGCATGACCTGAACGTAGGGCCGTCAGACAGTGTCGAGTTGATCGGCCCCCGAGGTGCCGAGGGCAGCGGCTGGCGATCCCCGGTGGGGAGCGGGTCACTCGACACCGACGCCGACGGGTCGGCACCGCCCAAAGCAGATACCACCCCCGTAGGAACGCCATACCGGCGCGAGTCGGTCGGCCCCGGAGACGCCGAGGACCGCAGCCGCCAATCCCCGGTGAGGAGCGGAACGCTCGACACAGACGCCGAGGGGTCGGTACCGCCCGAAGCGGGTACCGCCCACGCGCATGGCAGGGCTGGAGGAAAGTCAGGCTGGACTGAGTCGATCGGCCCCGGAGGCGCCGAGGACAGCAGCCGACGATCCTCGGTGAGGAGCGGAGCGCTCAACACTGACGCCGATGCCAGGGGCTCAGTACCGCCCGGAGCGGCTACCACGCCCGAGCATAGCTTGGATGTAGGGAGGTCAGACCCAGTCAAGTCGATCGGCCCTGAAGGCGCCGAGGACACCGGCTGACGATCCCTGGCGAAGAGTGGAATCGGCACCGCTCGAAGCGGGTACCTCCCTCGGGCATGGCTCGGGAATGTTCTGTGAAGAGCGAACCTCAGGAACATCCCGAAACCCCGTAAATGCTTTGGAGCCCGAGGACTCCCGCCGGGGTATATCAGCCAAGGACGACTTGAGGGGTTGGCCAGAGCCGTCGCCATGCCGCGCATGAGACTCGCCCCTCAAGACTTGGCTAGTCTTAACAGACTGTTGTGTGGTTACCTGATCCTGGAGAGAAGAACAACCCGGCGACCGCGCCTTGGACGCGAAGACGTCGTCGAGGGATACCCGAAAGAGGGAGGGTCTTCTCCCGACACTGTAGCCCGGGGAATCTGGGGAAAAAGGGTCAGGCCCCAAACAGGAGAGGCACCAGGCATTGGAGTCCACGTGGAAAATTAAGTCCCTGCCGTGAGGCTGGGGGGAAGAAGGCTCCATGCCCCGGTCCTCAGCGCCCGGAGGGGGCGACGAAAATTAAATGAAAAATAATTAAAATAAAGAAAGAAAAAGGGGGGCACGGAGGTGCCACCGTCGGCGGGAAAGCCGCTACTACAGAAAAAAGGAAAAATTTCTGCGGTGGCAGGAGGGACGTCCTGCCTGCTCCGCGGAAAACGAAAAACTGGGGAGAGGCAGTAGGAAGGGCGGGAAGCCACCGCGCAGGCGCGGGGGATGCTAAAGGCTTTCTGATTGGATGCTGGGGAGCATTCCCGTGCGGGTTCCGTCGGCGACGTCTCCCACGTGTGAAGACTCATTCCTGCTTGTTCCTGGAGATACCATTTTGTTCTCCCTTCCCCCTTGCATGCTAAGTATGAATCCACATGTCGCTTTGCTTTCTTTTACGTTGCACCTTCCCTATGGAATTGCCTCCCCTCCCAGCTTCAGTTAGAGTCCTCCTTCCCCAAGTTCAAGAGTCTCCTCAAAACCCATCTTTTCATTCAAGCATATGGTATAGCCCCCTCCCAGTGAGCTGTAGACTCAAAAGAAGCCTTATCCTTTGTCTACTAGTTTGTCTTTATGGATTTTTTCTTTCCTGTTCTCCTCTATTCTATCCTATTTATATATGGAGTTTCTTTCCTTTTTTCCTACATGTGAATTGTATTTGATTTATCTCCAGGAACTAGCAGGAAGTCAGTCTTCACATATGGGTGATGTCGGCACCGATGGAGCTCGGCACGGGAGCACGTCCCAGCATCCTATAGAAATGCTTTTGGAAGCATTCCTCCACGCGTGTGTGGCTGCCTTCCCTCCTGGTCTCCTCAGTTTCTTTTTTTCCGCAGAGCCATCGGGACCTTGTCCCTTTCAGCCGCGTCAAGAGACTTCAAAAATTCTTATGTAGTACCGTCGAAGTACTTTGGTTTGCCTTCCCGTCGACCAGCTCGACTCCCAGTCTATTCCAGTTCCAGTTCCCGTTCTCATTTTATTTTTCTATATTTTTTTTGCGGCCTCCATGGGCATCATTGGCTTTTATACTTTTTCCAAATATGGAGAAACCCTGGAGTGGTTTTAAAAAATGCTCCATGTGTTCTAGTATCATTTCTATTATTGACGAGCATGACCGGTGCCTTAAATGTTTAGGCCCAGACCACGATGTAGATTCCTGTCCCTCCTGTTGTCATATGGCTTCCAGAGGTAGAAAGAACCAGGACAAACAGAAGGCTAAGCTGCTTCCAACAGACTCAGCCCTTTTGGTGCACTCCTCAGGGGTGTCGACTCCTTCTAAATCTTCCCATGCATCACTTACAAGGGAACAGCATTGCTCTGAGTCACCAGTGATTAAGAAAAAAAGACGACATCGGCCTTTGCATTGAGATTCTTGACCTCGAGATCGGCATCAGCTTCGGACTCTAAGCATCGGCACCGACATCCATCGCACTCTAATGCATACCGTCCAATGAAGCAGCCCCGATGGGAGGTTTCACCCTCCAAAGTCACAATGGGGGTTCAGGGATACCCCCGAGGTTCAATCTTTGGGGGAGCCCCCAATACCAGCATCGGGGGCTGTAGCCCACAAAGTTCTGTCTGGAGCCACTCCTCCCCCGGTACCAACACTCAATGACTGCGTCATCGCCATCAAACGCAACATTCCTACTCTCCTAGAAGCAGTAACACCGATGACATTGAGTGTACTGCAACCGGCACTGGTTCCACTGATGCCGGGGAGGGGCATGGACAATGCTCTTGGCATCCTTATGCAGGCATCTCCTGCCTCGCATCGCTCCACTGAGCAGCCGGTACAGAGGTCCTTGGTACCACCACGCCCAATGCCCTCAACACTGAAGTATCGGAAGTACTGAGCATCGGATAAAGATTACTCAGACTCCGGATCAGAAGCCTCCAAATTGGAATCCATCGATTCCAATACTCATAGGGATTTGCCATCAGATCCATCGCCTCCCTATGAGTGTCAAAGATCACCACCTGAGGACATGTCCTTTAAGGTCTTTATCAAGGATATATCAACTGTCCTCGACATCTCATTGGCTACTGAAATGGAGCCAAGAGCTGAGGAGATAGATATCCTCCAGTATCCATTGGCACCAAAAGAGGCTGTTACCCTCCCAGTGCATAACATTTTGAAAAATTTAATGTCTCGGATGTGGGAGGCTCCCATGTCAAATCCTGTGGTCAGTAAGAAACTTGATACCCTTTACAGGGCCCCTCCCTCTCCAGGTTTCCAAAAACCACAGCTCCCTCACCATTCCATGGTAGTGGAGTCTGCCATGAGGAGGATAAAGAGCCAGAAAAAATACTCTTCAGTGCCCCCTGGAAGAGAAGAACCACCCTCGATGTCTTTGGAAGGAAGGCCTTCCAGGCCACTATACTGGCCTCAAGAATAAACTCCTACATGCTCTATATGGGCATGTTTCTTAAGGATGTTTCGAGGGACCTGGCAGAGTTTACCACCCTGCTGCCTTCTCAGAAGCATACTGATCATCAGGTCTTAGTTACACATGCCCAAAACACATCAAAATTCTTAATAGGGGCAGTGTTTGATGCCTTTGAGGCCAACAGCAGATCTGCTGCAGCCTGCATTGGAGCTAGGAGGACAGCATGGCTCCAAGCATCTGACCTGGAACAATGGGTCCAGGACAAATTAATCAACATTCCCTGCAATGGTGAGAGCCTCTTTGGCCAAAGGTGGAGGGAGAAAGCCGGGGAGATACAGACTGACGACCTCACCATGAAGAGGCTTTTGATTAAGACAGCAAACTTCTAAAAAGAAGACTGCCACCAAAAAAACTGTCTTCCCAAAAAATAAATATTTTTATCGACCATATGATTCCTGTTCTGCCTACGCTGCCCCACAACAGCAGCAGAGAAGGCAGGGCCAGAAACAAACCAGGAAACCCAAGTTTGCCAAGCCACAGCCTGCACCTACTACTCAACCTCCTCAGAGTTTTTGACTCCTTCAAAAGGATCATGGCCAATTCTCCCATAATCTTTCCCTTTTCTCCCATGATCTCGGGAAGATTAGTACACTTCGCACACCGCTGGATCATCATCACTTCAGAACCCTGGACCTTACAACTAGTCAGTCAGGGCCTGCAGTTGAAATTCAAAGATCTTCCTTCCACTCATTTTGTGGGACAACTTTCCTTAGATCTCTATCACACCTCCTTGCTTCAGCTGGAGATTCGCTCACTGATGGAACAAGGGGCGATAGAGGAGGTTCCTCCATCTCAGCAAGGCCTAGGGTTATACTCCCGATACTTCCTAATTCCAAAGAAGACGGGAGGTCACAGACCTATCTTAGATCTCAGAATTCTCAGCAAATTCTCATCAAAGACAAATTCCAGATGATTTCTCTGGGTACTCTTCTTCCATACCTCCAACCAAACGATTGGCTATGCTCTCTGGATCAAAAGGATGCTTATACACACATCCTGATCCACCCAGACTACAGAAAGTTTCTCAGATTTGTATTTCAGAACAACCATTATCAATATCAAGTCCTCCCTTTCAGACTCGCCTCAACACCCAGAGTCTTCACAAAGTGTTTGGCTGTTGTGGCAGCCTACCTTCAAACTTTGGGAATCTTTCTGTTCCCTTACTTAGACGACTGGTTGCTAAGGGCAAATACCGCTTCAGCAGTCACTTCTGCCCTCCAACAAACTATCCATGTTCTCTAGTGAAAGTAAGCTTGTCTGTACAGGGCGGTGTACACAACCAGACTGTCTAATAAAACCTGAGAAAGAGTTACAATTGTTCAGAACTTTGCTTAGAAATATATTTACTTACTAAGTAGGTGAAGAGGTACAAGTCTTGTAAGCTATGTGAAATAAGAAAAAGGGCAGCTTGTCCTCCAGCCTTTCAGTCTCAGGGTTACCAGATATCAAGCAGTCAGCAGTAAACTTAATATCTACAGTTATGTCTTGGAATACATGTATGTCTCCTCATACTGACCTATGTTGATTAGAAATTGACCTATGATGTTATGAATACGTAATACCTGACGTAGAACAATAAAGTGAAATTATGCTGTATCATCCAAAAGAGCCTTATAAATAAAGTAAACCATAGCTAATAGTTAGAGTAAACAAAGAGAACTTGTTTCTATTTGTTTCTCTCCGCAAAGCTTTGGTGTATATCTCTCTCTCTCTCTCTATATCTATATATCTATATCTATATATATATATATATATATCTATATCTCTCTATATATATATAAGTGTGTGGTATTTTATTGCTGTCTCTTAGATTTCCTTCTCATTGCTTTGAGTGTGGTTTTCCGTTACTCCAAGAGCCCTGCAGTGTTGCTGGTGAGGGGGGCGCAAAGTATCTTTCAGTTGGTGCCGTGCCGGACTACAGATTTCTATATTCCTGGCAAGGGCAGAAGGTGTTTGTGAGTATTATATGGTGACAGCAATGGGTAATCTGTTAGGTAGATGGGATTTGTCTCAGTTGCATGAATGGCATGACAAAGCTAAGGTTTTAGTTGTTCAGAAAGGTAGCCCTTCTTATTGTATGCGTGAGAAGTATGGGGATATGGCTACTGATTATATTGTACACTGGCATGCAGTGACTAAAGATAATGTGCTTCTACAGTTTCCTTTGGAGGGAACTTTTTCTATAGATAAACTTCGTTATCTGAAATGTGCTTTGCAGGCTAAACGTAAATTATGTGATGCCCGTGAAGGGCTAGTGTTTAATTGGTGGCAACGAATGGCACATGATACGAAAAATTATTTGTTTGTGTTGAAGAATGCTGGAGCTGGTAAAGCGAGTGAATCACAAGAGAATGATAATGAACAGGCAGGGAAATTCCCAGCAGTTTTCTCCAGAATATGATGCAGATGTGGCTGCATTGGTAGTTGGAGCTGGAATAGTCCCAAGTGCATCCCCATCGTCTCCCCCTGTTTCTTCTGAGAGTCATGTAACTTCAGGTAGGGGGAGGATCACTCGTGCAGCAGAACTAAGAGAAGAGATAAGGAATAAACAGAAGATATTGGGGG
The DNA here is from genome assembly GCA_033557465.1 of Ichthyophis bannanicus. Classification (NCBI taxonomy): domain Eukaryota; kingdom Metazoa; phylum Chordata; class Amphibia; order Gymnophiona; family Ichthyophiidae; genus Ichthyophis; species Ichthyophis bannanicus. Next base: position 1,187,192,942 of record CM066032.1, read on the forward strand.
ATGCAAAGTTTGAAGATTTTAGTAATTGTAATGTTTCTCAGCTTAGAGAAGTGAATGCACTTTTTAGCCGTTAGATAGAAAGTATTGTACATATGATAGAAACCTTAAAGGGAATAGTAAGGAATAATATTTCTGCTACAAAGGAATTGGGAATTTCTAGTAAACTTATTGATAATATTGAGAAAGATCTGGATAAGCATTTTATAACCTATAAGGAAAAATGTGATCAATTATATGGTGATATAAGCTTTCTTCAGACTGTTTTACGCCGACATAATGATCCATGTTCTGTAACTGCAAAACCTGTAGAAGAAGATATAGTACCTGCATATCCTTTTCGTGTATATCCAACAGGACCTACAGGTGCAATGACTGTACCTGAAAATTGGAGTCCTAAAGAAGTATTTGATTTGGCTAAAACCTTTCCTGATTACAGGGAAAATTCAGGTAGATTTGTATCCTTGTGGTCTCAAATAATTAATAGTTATAATCCTACTTGGGCAGATCTAGATAATCTGCTCAGATCTGTTTTTATTAATCCAGCTGATTTTCATAGGGTAACCCATCCAATTAGAGTTGATAATTGGGTATGGCCACAGACAGACCCTGTAACAGATCTTCAAGAACAGACACAAAGAGATAATTTTGTTCTATGTAGAGAAAAATTGTTAGAATCTCTTAAAACAGTATGTAAGCCTGTGAAGGACTGGTCAAAACTCACTTCTTTAACACAGGAAAGAGGTGAAAAAGTTACAGCTTTTCACACTAGGTGTATGCTAGCGTTTAAGGATTATTCTGGCGAGACAGAAGATACACCTTCAGGATTTACTAATATTTTTGTAAATGGTTTGATTCCAAGAATAAAAGAAATTTTGGAAACTTCAATAATAGATTGGCCTGCTAGATCAGCTGATGCAATTTTAGAGGGTGCACGGTACAGTGAGTTGAAATATCTCAAGGAATTGCAGGAGCAATAAACCAGATTAGATGTAAAGAAGACTAAACTACTCAATTTACAAATTGCTTCTATGCATCCAGCCCTGGGAAGGGGGTGGGGGAGAGGCAGGTTCAGGGGAAGCTATGGGAATTCTCAGCGAGGCAATTCTCAGCGAGGGCGTGGACAAGCCAGAGGAATGCGTGCTTGTTATACATGTGGTGAGTGTGGCCATTTACAGCGAGAATGTCCACAGAATCGGAATTTGGATGGCCAGAGAGCTGAGTGCCTTCCTCCCCCACCTGCTGAGTTCACTCCTGTATATCAATGTTTTTCTAACCCAGAAGATTGTGATTCTTGGGATGCATGACTATTATTGAATCTGAATGTAACCTCTCAGGGTGAGTTAGAAGCTAAACTGGGAGGCTCTACTGTGAAATTCATTATTGATTCGGGAGCTACTACATCTGCGCTGCGTCTACAGGATTTGCCTGAAGTTTATCATACTCAGCTAGCACAAGCTCCAACAGTGCATTGTGAAGGCATTGAAGGTAAGATAATTCCGCACCGTAAACTTGAAGCTTTGCCTTTGCAGATTGGAGAGACTGTGTACCCTACTAACTTTCTGGTAGAAGACACATTACCAGTGAATCTTTTGGGTCACAATTTCCTGGCTTCTCATCATGCAACTTTATCCTGGATGAGTGGAAAGTTACATTTTCAGTTGTATTCTCTCTCTGAAGTGCAGCCCCCTGCGGATGTCAAAGTTATTCACCCTGCTCTCGGAAGACTTCCATCTACTCTGTGGGCAGTCCCAGGATCCAATGTCGGATGCCTCTCGATTCCTCCTGTGAAGATTAGCTTAAAACCTGGAGTACAACTTCCTAGACTTAAACAGTATCCACTATCAGCAGCTGCTATAGATGGAATTCGTCCGGTAATTGAAGATTTACAGATGCAAGGTGTCATGTATCCTACTACGTCGCCATGTAATACTCCAATTCTTCATGTACTGAAAGCTGACGGCAAGACTTATCGATTTGTGCAAGATCTGCGAGCTGTTAACAAGGTAATTTTGCCAATCATTCCCTTGGTACCTAATCCGCATGATATTTGGACACAGGTACCTTCAGAGACTACTTGGTTTTCTGTTGTAGATTTGAGTTCTGCTTATTTTTCAGTGAGAATTAGCAAAGAAAACCAATTTTTATTTGCTTTTCATTTTGACAATCAGCAGTATACATGGACTACGCTGTGCCAGGGCTACACTGACAGTCCTGCTTACTTCTCGCAGGCCCTAAGAACTGCATTATTAGATGTGAAGCTTGACCAATCCTCTTTAATTCAATATGTGGATGATTTGCTTTTGTGTTCACCAAGTTATGAGATTTGTCTATCAGACTCTTTGTCTTTATTAGCTCATATTGCCAAATTAGGACTGAAAGTTAATTTGTCTAAACTGCAATTTGTATCTCAAAATGTTATTTTTCTGGCTGTTGTTCTTACTCCAGCTGGTCGTGAAATTACTTCTGCCAGATTGGAACTTATTCTATCATTGTCTTTCCCAGCGACACCAGTATTGTTACGTAGATTCCTGGGATTATTGATTTTCTGTAAACAGTGGATAGCTAATTTTTCAGACCTTACAGCTCCACTTTATGCGTTGATTGGGAAAGAGGGTCCACAAGGTCTCATTGTACCTACGTTATCACAGTGGGAAGCTTTTGTAAATTTAAAGACTGCACTAAGCACTACACCGTGTTTGTCTTTTCCAGACTATTCTTTAACATTCAAATTGTATGTGGCTAGTTCATCCATATCTGCCACATGTGTGCTTTTGCAAGCATTTCCAACTGGTCGCAAGCCGATAGCATATTTTTCAAAGCGGTTTGATTCAGTGACTTTGGGACTTCCTCCATGCTTGCACAGTTTAGTATCAGTGGCATTTGCAATTGAAATTACAGATTTTTTAGTGTTACAGCACCCTCTTGAGGTATATGTGGCACATTCCGTTTCTAGGTTGCTCCATTTAACTAAAACTCAGCCTTTGTCTTCCACACGTTTGTTGACTCTGAAATTGATAATTTCTCAGTCTCATATAAAAATATGTACTACGTCCATATGCACTCCATCTACGCTCCTGGCTCCTTTGGCAGATCTGGTAGAGGAGGATGGGTCCCATGATTGTTTTCAAAGTATTTTAACATCTTCCCATGCTAGACCTGATCTCTCACCTGTACCCCTGCCAGCCCCGGATGTAACCTTATTTGTGGATGGTTCGGCTTTCAGAGATGAAATGGGAAAACTTTGTGTAGGCTATGCAGTAACCACAATTGATGACGTGGTTGAATCAGCTTCTCTGCCATTTTCTAGTGCCCAGTTAGCAGAAGTTTTTGCATTGACACGTGCTATTGAACTCTCTAGATATCTTCTAGCAAATATATATTCAGATAGCTCCTATGCAATGAGTGTGCTATGGGATTTTGGCAATATTTGGTTGCAACGAGGATTTTTAACTTCTGCTAATAAACTAATTAAACATGCTAAACACATTTACCGTTTGTTACAAGCTGTTCTCTTGCCAGCACAAGTTGCAGTTTTAAAATGTAAAGGACATTCCTCTGCTGGTGATTTAGTTTCAAAGGGCAATCGTTTTGCAGACCAAGAAGCGCGGAAGGCTGCTCTTCAGGCATTAGTGTCACCAACGCTGCTGTATTTAAAGCCTTCTAACATGACTTTGTTCTCCTTGTCCTCTCTTTTACAGCAGTATCAAGACACTCCCTTGAAACCAAAACTCTATGGACTTCATGGGGTGCATCCTGTGATACTCAGGGCTACTGGAAGAAGGAGCACCTACTTTTTTGCCATGACTCTCTTTTGTTTCCGCTTGCTCTGTTCCTGCATCATAAACTTCATTTATCCGCTGCAGCCATGACTCATACCTTTGCGGTTTTGTGGTATCACCCGCAGTTTATTTCTGTGGCACAGGCTGTGTATGCTGCTTGCTTGGATTGTTTGCAGGCTGGCAGGGTGGGGCCCCTTCTGAAGATTGCTGCTGCTCTTCCCAGACCATCTGGACCATTTTTGATTTTGCAGCTTGATTTTACTGATTTACCCTGTGCCAGAGGAGGGAGGCGGTATTTGTTAGTGATCACTTGTCTTTTCTCTGGTTGGGTGGAGACTTATCCTACTACCAGTATGACAGCTGGGGTTGCCATTAAATTAAATTGCTCACTCAGTTTATTCCTGTCTGGGGTGTACCTTTTGTTCTTTCTACTGATCAGAGTCCGGCCTTCATTGCACGAGTCTGGGAGGATACTGAAAATTGGTTTGGTGTCAAAAGACAACTGCACACACCCTATCATCTGCAAAACTCTGGCCAAGTGGAGTAGATGAATAGGACTCTCAAAGGTTTCTTGCGCACTATGACACAGGATTGGGCTACGGATTGAACAGAGGTCCTTCCTTTTGCCCTTATGGCGGTGCGTAACTCCCCCCAGCGCACTTAAGGAGGTCTGACACCATATGAAATAGTTACTGGACGTCCAGCTACTTCTCCACATGCCTTGGCAGTTATCCCAGACCCCCAGTTGTTGCGCAGCGATATCTTAACTTATTGTGCATGATTGCACTCAGTCCTGTCTGTTTCCCCTTTATTGAAGGTGAATCCTCAACAAGATGCTCCTTTGGAATCATCACATCCGGACATGAAACCAGGGGATTGGGTCCTGATTAAGAATCTGCATCCAAAGATGCTTCTGGCTCCGAAATTCCTAGGTCCATTCCGTGTACTTCTGGTGGGATATTCAGCCTGTAAAGTGGAAGGACATTCTCGTTGGATACATCTTACGCAGTGTAAGAAGGCTCCCTCCCAAGATCCGGAAGGAGGTTCTCCGCATCCATGATTCAAGAAATACAACGCAGACTCCTCGGACAACAGTGATATTGCAGAAAAAGATTTTTATGATTTAAAGTACTTTCAGAGAGAACAATGGTGACATCACAGAAAAAGATTATTGTATTAAGTAAATTCTGAATGGACTATTCATGCAAAATGCTTTTGTTCGGCATGTATAGTATTGCTTAGAGCAGTGGTCCTCAACCCAGTCCTCTGGGGCCCACAGGCCAGTCAGGTTTTCAGGATACCCACAATGAATATGCATGAGATAGATCTGCATACAATGGAAGCAGTACATGCAGATCTATCTCATGCATATTCATTGTGGGTATCCTGAAAACCTGACTGGCCTGTGGGCCCCAGAGGACTGGGTTGAGGACCACTGGCTTAGAGGGATGAGGTCAGTTTAGATTAGTATTTTCCTGATATATATGTAGTGACCTTTAGGTACTTAACCTCTACTTCATAAACGTATTGAGACTTAGAGGCTAATTATAGCTATAGTATATATCTTCATTATATAAAGGAAAGTATTAAGAAGAATAGGTATATTTTCAGTTTTGATTTAGTATATTTTTAAGTAATTATAGTTTTAGATAATTAAAAGTTTTGCTAAGAATGTTTTTATATCTCATCTTAGTTGTGCTGAGGCATATTAGTGGTAGCAAAGCAGTGCTGCAGTTAGAACCTTGGGAATGTTATGAGGAATATTCAAATGTTTTCGAGTCACAGGTACACTCAGTGAAAAAACATTTTAATTTATCAGATTGTGCAGTGTGTCTTCCATCTGTGACAGCTACTCTACCTAGGGTTAGGCCTAAGACCTTCGAGGAGTTTCGTGACATAGCTTTTAATCTAACTACTGTACAATGGTCTCATACAAACCCAGAACCTAGAATAGTTAGTTCTATGCCTCTACAAAATCCTCCAATATGTTTTATGGCTCAGGGTAAGGGAAGAAAGGTAGGGGATACTCCATGGAACGTTTGTAGAATAGTAATGTTGCATAATTCTTCTATCTGGTATAAGAAATCCCATGTAGGAAACTCTTATATTTCAGTAGTACAATTAATGTCAGTTCAAGGGAACCAGGTGCATGATTATGAATTACTTCAATATAATAGTTCTGGCTACCCTTTGAATGACTCTAGTTCAGACCTAAACATACCTAACTGGAGTTTCCCTTTCTTCTTCTTAAGTGCCTTTTATCATCCCTGGAAACGTAATTTGTCTGGAGGGCTTAATGAAATGGACATGACTCAGTGGGCTTTGAATAATTGTATCCAGAATATATCTTGTCCCCAGAATTTGAAAATCTGGGAAGATGGCTTAGTGGCTTTAGAAGGAGATTATTTTGTGTGTAGTACGTTTGCGTATACAGAGCTTCCCAGAGGTTGGTCAGGTACTTGTTATATAGCCCAATTAGATACCCCGTGGCGATTTGTACCTTACCAAAACATTACTTTATTATCAACCCTAAACAATTCTTTTAGAAGAAAAAGGGATGTTTCTCCACAGGATAAGGCCATAGAGGCTGCTCAACAGCTGGTAGACACTGCCAAACCTTTAACTAAATCTCAAATAGATGCATTCACAGGTACTGTGTGGCTTTCAACCTTTGGAGCTATAGCACCCACCAGAGAATATGGTACCCAGATTATACGACTACAGGCAGTTGTTGAACTTACGGCCCTGGATCTCACTGAGGCAATTCGTGTATTGCAAGGTGCAGTGAACAAAGTGTCAGCTTATGCAGCCCAGAACCGAATGGCTTTAGACTATCTCCTAACAAAGTAAAATGGTGTGTGCGGAGTAATAGTTGGTTTTTGTTGTAGTATGCTTGATAATAATGGAAAAATAGTAAAAGGCCTATTAGATAAAGTTAGAAACCGTACTTTTGTTTCAAGTGATAGTTATGTAAGTTCTTTTTCAGATCTATTTGATTCTGTTTCTTCATTTTGGAATTCATTAAGGCCTTTGCAAGGCATGTTAGCATCATTACTTGGCTTTTTGGGGATTCTCATTTTGGGAATATTAATTCTCTGTGTAATATCAGCCTGCTGTAAGAAATCAGTGGAATCACTGACCCCTACAATGATGTTACAGATTGACCCAGAATCTAGCCTTAATTCCACTTTAATGGCAATGTCTGAGTTTCCTTACTTTGGGAATGATTCTTTACAGAATCAGAGGAGGGACTGAAAGTAAGCTTGTCTGTACAGGGCGGTGCTAATAAAACCTGAGAAAGAGTTACAATTGTTCAGAACTTTGCTTAGAAATATATTTGCTTACTAAGTAGGTGAAGAGGTACAAGTCTTGTAAGCTATGTGAAATAAGAAAAAGGGAAGCTTGTCCTCCAGCCTTTCAGTCTGTCAGACGGCTGCCTGGGTGAGAATCTTCACACTCTTGGCAAGTGCATATTTCTATATGATTTACAAGGTATTGTGGGCAATGTAGTTCATTCACACCAGACACAGCTGCTGACAATAATTTAGTTGTGCTCTTGGGTAAAGCCAATAAGCTATTTATTTATGGGGTTATTTCTCCCAACACAGATATGCTTGGTAGCACATAAATTAGGTTACTTGCTTTCAGTGTTAACTTGGAAAAACAAAGTCAAAATCAGGAAAACAACAAATGAAAAGCTACAAAGCAAGAAACAAACTGTTCTTTGCAGGTTAACTTCTGATTACTTCCCACATAGATACTGAAGTAACATAGTAACATAGTAACGTGATTCTCTCCTAGCTCACAAGCAATTAGGTAAGGCTTAATTGCTAGCAGTTACCAGCTGAAACCCCTTAGCTGGCTTGCCTTCCACTGTGTGGGTCAAATCCTGCTTCAGGAGCTTTTCTGAGTAGATTAAAGAACAAATTTGTATTTCTTTGTGATGGTTGCTGTACTTTATAACAGAAAGTTACCAACGGAGTTTAGATAGAGAGCAGTCCATATAAACAGGATCCTCATCTGCTATTATTCCCCCTTGTTCAACAAGCATGGGTTCAATATCATGGATTGGCACAGATGAATCTCTCAATGGAGCATTTTCAGGAGAATACTTGTTTCCCTGCTGTCTTTCAAGGTTATAGCTAGGGCATAGATCAGTGTTCATACCTGAGCTTCCATTGCTGCTAGAGTTCCTCTCTATATAGCCTGGCCAGTATGTAGACCAGATCTTATGTCCAGCCTTCCAATCCAGATCCCTGGACACTGGATCTCTCTTCACATACCTTCTGGCACAGGTCTTAGGGTCCCTTCCACGTGCACCCGTCTCCCTCACAGGTAGCCTCTGGTGATTCCTAGCTCTGCAGCAACATTCCTCTGGCTTTCCCCAGTCCAATGGTGTATGCTGGCCCTTGGAATACCTCCCAGTATACGTACTGCTTTGGACTCTTCTAGACCTCTCAAAGGCTTTTCTCTTCCTTCTTCCAAAGGGTCTCTTTCCCTCTCTGTCCGTCCGGTTTGGCTTCTGCTTCTGATGATCCTTCAGATGAAACTGAGGATAATTCTCTGTATATCCAAGGTGATCATGAAGATGGTCATCTGTAGAATAAACTCTACTCTTATTCTGCTTAGATGAGTGATCCTCCCTAACACAGCGCAGCTGTGCTGAATCAGGCCCTGCCCTTTGAGATGAGTGCTTAGGGATTACCTCATAGCCCTCCTGATTGAACACACGTTTCCTCACTTCAGCTCCTCTAATGGCTGTTGGAAACCTGGTGCATTCTGGGACTGGTAGTCTTTTATGGCAAAATTCTGTTTTCTCATTTCTACCAGCACTGACAGGTTGCTTGTTCAGAGTCACTTCACCTTTTCTATAGCTCCTTCCTGAGCTATGATAAGCTTCCTTATCACAAGTCTCAGGGTTACCAGATATCAAGCAGTCAGCAGTAAACTTAATATCTACAGTTATGTCTTGGAATACATGTATGTCTCCTCATACTGACCTATGTTGATTAGAAATTGACCTATGATGTTATGAATATGTAATACCTGACGTAGAACAATAAAGTGAAATTATGCTGTATCATCCAAAAGAGCCTTATAAATAAAGTAAACCATAGCTAATAGTTAGAGTAAACAAAGAGAACTTGTTTCTATTTGTTTCTCTCCGCAAAGCTTTGGTGTATCTATATATATGGAAGTGTGTGGTATTTTATTGCTGTCTCTTAGATTTCCTTCTCATTGCTTTGAGTGTGGTTTTTTGTTACTCCAAGAGCCCTGCAGTGTTGTTGGTGAGGGGGGCGCAGAGTATCTTTCATCTAGGACTTAGGTTTCATCATAAATTATCCAAAATCACACCTCATTCCAACTCAAGATCTAGAGTTCATAGGAGCTTGACTGGACATTGTACAAGCCGGGCTTTTCTGCCAGATGACAGATGTCTCTGCCTAATTGCTTTGGTCACACAGGTCCAACAGCAATCATCAGTAATGGTCAGAACATTCCTACGCCTCCTAGACCACATGGCTCCTACAGTCCCATGTCAAACCCCATGCTCGTCTCAACATGAGAATCGAGCAATGGACTATTGCAACAGTCTACAGGACACTCTCCGACTTCAACACTATTACTCCTCTGATGAAGACGGCCTTTGAATGGTGGTGCACACCACAGAACCTCGTCAAAGGGTCACATTTTCAGAAGTCTGCACCGCAGTATACTCTAACAACCAATGCATCAAAACTCAGTTGAGGAACCAACCTCAACGGCCTTACAGCACAAGGCCTCTGGTCTGCTCAGGAGGCTCTCCTGCACATCAATCTCCTCGAACTCCAGGCAATTTTCAATGCCATCTGAGTCTTCTCTTCGCATCTCAGAGTATGGTCCCTTTTCATACAGATGGACAACCAGGTAGCCATGTTCTATGTCAACAAACAGGGGGGGGGGGGGACAGGCTCTCACCCCTTATGCAGAGAGGCCATCTGCCTATGGAACTAGGCAATTCCTCGAGGAATTCACCTGCATGCAGTATACCTTCCAGGAGCAGAGAATCATTTAGTCAGCAAGCTCAGCTGGCTCCTCCATCCACACACGTGGAGGCTAGAACCTCAAGTAACACAGTACTTGTTCCATTTGTAGGGGACACTGCTACTCAACCTCTTTGCTTCTCCTCTCAATGCCCAACTACCTCGGTTTTGCTACAGGATTCCCTCCCCTCACAGAGAGAGTTCAGATGCACTTCTCATCCATTGGGGATAGGATCTGCTCTATACTTTCCCTCCTCTTTCCCTCATAGCAAAGACACTTTTCAAGCTCCAAGCTGACCGGGGAATGATGATTCTCATTGTCCCTTTCTGGCACAGACTACCGTGGTTTCCTCTGCTTCTTCAACTAGCTCAAGCACCTCCCCCCTCAGGCTGGGTTATTCCCCCCCCCCCACCCTACACTCTCAGGAACAGGGGACCCTCCTGCACCCCCAGCCTCAAGACACTCAGCTTGATGGTCTGGCTGCTGAGCGCTTTGTCCTCTCACACTCAGGTCTTCAAAAAGAGGTTTTGCAATTTCTACTATCTTCCAGAAAGGATTCAACCTGATGGTCTTATGCTTTCAAATGGTGCAGGTTCTCAATTTGGTGTTCACAGAGAACATGTCCAATTCCAGACCTACTCCAATACCTGCTACATTTGTCCTCCCTCTGGCCTCAAGACAAACTTGGTACATTAATGCACCATTGCGGCCTCCCACCATACTTTGGAGACCCGCTCTATCTCGGCGCACCCTTTGGTGGCCAAATTCATGCCTGGTCTTCTCTTGGCCAAACTATCATTCCACCCACCATTAACAACATGGGATTTAAACATTGTTCTTGCGCAACTCATGCAGACTCCTTTTAAGCCAATGACTTCAGCTTCATTAAAGTGCCCAACATTGAAGCTTCTTTTCTGATAGCAGATACTTCAACTCGAAGAGTCAGTGAATTGCAAGCTTTGGTGAACTATGCTCCATATACCACATTCCACCATGACAAAGTGGTCTTCACATACACCCTAACTTCTTGCCGAAGGTCGTCTCCTCCTTCCACCTTAAACAATCTATTTCACTAGCAATGTTCTTTCCACAGCTCACCTGCTGAGGCCAAACTGCATATCCTAGATTGTAAGAGAGCATTGGCCTTTTATCTAGACCGTGCTAAGACTTATCGCCAATCCTCTCAGTTATTTATCTCTTTTGACCAAAGTCATCTAGGGTTGCCAGTATCCAAGAGGACACTGGCTAACAGCTTGCATATCTTTTGCTTACTCACAGGCTGGGTTGTCTCTACAACAACATGTCACAGCTCATACTGTCCAGGTCATGACTGCCACTGTGGCTAATCTCTGATCTGTTTGTCTCTCAGAGATCTGTGAAGCAGCTACGTGGTCTTCGCTGCATACCTTTTGTAGCGCACTATTGCCTAGACAGATTCCAGAAGTGATGCTCAATTTGGACAAGCTGTTCTAGGTAACCTTTTTTCAAATTTAGACAACTTGTTCACCGCCCATCCGACTACTTCACGAGAAGTGCTCAGAATGGGCTGAGTCTGTCTCAACCTTTTGCTGCGCTGGGACTCTTCTCTCGATTGGTTATCTTGGGCTAGGGAGTCCCATATATGAAGACTGACTTCCTACTTGTTCCTGGAGTTAGCGTAGTTACTCACCTGTAACAGGTGATCTCCAGAAACAGCAACCTGCCTACCTCCCCTTTTTATCATTTCTTCTGCAATTTTTCCCCGCTATTCACCTGACTGAGGAAACCAGGAGGGAAGGTGGGAAGGCAACCATGCATGTGTGGAGGAATGCTCCCAAAAGCATTCCTATTGGATGCTGAGGAGAGTTCCCACACCAGGCTCCGTCAGTGCTGACATCACCCTAATCTGAAGACTGATTCTTGCTGTTCCTGGAGATTGCCTGTTACAGGTGAGTAACTACGCTTTATTGTATACTGCTCTGTTTACCTAGCCAAGGGTGGTATAACAAATCTATATAAACCATAACCGTATGCCTCGGCTGTGACAGTCATAGAGCAGAAACATTCTGGACATGACACATTCGTTTAGTAATCTCTATTATGGCAGAAAAGCCTCTATCAATGAAATCTTTTGAAAATTATAGTATTGACTCAAAGTTGTTGATAAATCTTAGTCTTTGAAAAAGGAATAAGAAAGAGAAATTAGACTTACCTGCTAATTGTTGTTCCTTGTTAATTGTTGCTCCTTGAGGAACTCCAGTCCAGTCCCGCACCTCTGGGTAGTGCACCTCCTCCAGCAGCTTGGAGACTAAGCAAGTCATCTTTTTGATGACACTAGAGTACATATGCAGCTGGCACCGCCCACCAGCCCCAGTACCTAGTGACAAAGCAGACTCAGAGGAGCAACAAATAAGTAGTTAAATATGCAACAAACATTTCTACGTCTAAATAAACTAGTACCCCCTTCATCCCCTGAAAAGGATACCCCGCCCCCCCCTTCCAGAATGGAGAGGCCTACCTGTTGAGCGCTTGAGCAACTCCAACTAGCAGGAAGCGAGCAACCGACAGCTCTTATGGTCCGCCCCTCCCCCAAACACTGATTACACACCCCTCCGCGGCTTCTCCTGGCCACTTCCTCCACTAAGGGAGCCAGCTTCAGGACCAGGGTGTGCATAGATTATCACAAAAAGTACTCAGGGAGGGTTCCGGGACTGGACTGGAGTTCCTCAAGGAACAATTAGCAGGTAAGTCTAATTTCTCTTTCCTTATCGTCCCTCCAGTCCAGTCCCGCACCTCTGGGATGTATCAGAGCAGTTAAACTAAAGGGAGGGACCTGCACAACCAGCCTGAAGCAGTGCCGAGCCGAAACAAGTGTCCCCCGCCGCCTGGACATCCAGGTGAAAATGTTCAGATAAAGTATGCCACCCTACAGATCTCCACCGGCGGAACTAAACTATACTCTGCTCACGAGGCTGCCTGAGCCCTCGTGGAATGCGTCGGCAACCCCGCCGGCACTGCTCTACCTTTCAAGATGTATGCAGGTGTGATTGCCTCACTGATCCATCTGGAAATGGAGGCTTAGCTGCCACCTCACTTTTGCGTGACCCGCCAAACAGAACCAACAGATGGTCCGATCTCCAAAAGGACGAAGCCCTTTTCACATACCTTCGCATCCAAGTGGCACAGCTGTGGAGTGGCAGAGCACATATCCGCTCTCGACCACATCCGAGCTCGCCAGAGCCGGTAAGGAAACTGCCTGATTTACATGAAATGCTCACACCACCTTGGGCAAAAATGAAGGTACCGGGCGCAGGACCACTTTCTCTTTGGAGAAGGAAAGGAATGGCTCCTGGCATTACAGGGTCCAAAGCTCTGAAATCCTGCGTGCCAAGCAAATCGCCACCAGAAATACCATTTTCAGAGTCAAATCCTTCAGGAAAGCTCGACTCAATCGCTCAAAGGGTTCCCCAGACAGCACCGTCAGCACCAGATTGAGATTCCAAGGCAGTACCACTGCCACTCATCTCTAATACCTGAAGATTGGAGGATCGCCAAAGTAACACCAATTTTTAAAAAGGGTTCCAGGGGTGATCAGGGAAACTACAGACCGGTGAGCCTCACGTCAGTACGAGGAAGAATGGTAGAAACAATCATAAAGAATAAAATTACTCAGCATGTAGATAGTCATGGCCTAATGGGAGACAGCCAAAATGGCTTTAGACAAGGAAGATCTTGTCTTACTAATCTGTTATGTTTTTTTGAAAGTGTGAATAAACAGGTGGACAAAGGTGAGTCGGTTGATATAGTGTATCGACTTTCAGAAAGCCTTTGACAAGGTCCCTCATCAGAGACTTTTGACAAAACTAAAGAGTCATGGGATAGGAAGCAGTGTACTACTGTGGACCAGTAACTGGTTAAAAGATAGAAAGCAGAGGGTTGGGCTAAATGGCCAATTTTCCCAATGGAGAAAGATGAATAGTGGTGTACCCCAGGGATCTGTGCTGGTTCTGCTGCTTTTTGACATATTCATAAATGACCTGGAAAGTGGAATAACGAGTGAGGTTATCAAATTTGCAGATGACACAAAACTATTTAAAAGTTGTTAAAACCCAAGAGGATTGTGGAAAATTGCAAGAGGATCTTGATAAATTGGAAGACTGGGCATCAAAATGGCAGATGAAATTTAATGTGGACAAGTGCAAAGTTATGCACCTAGGGAAGAACAACCCAAACTATGGTTACACAATGCAAGGTTCCACATTAGGAACCACCACCCAGGAAAAAGATTTAGGCGTCATTGTGGATAACATATTAAAACCCTCAGCCCAGTGTGCAGCGGCAGCCAAGAGAGCAAATAGAATGCTAGGTATCATAAGGAAAGGAATGGAAAATAAAACAAAAGTTATTATAATGCCTCTATATCGTTCCATGGTGAGACCGCACCTTGTATATTGTGTGCAATTCTGGTCGCCGTATCTTAAAAAGGATATAGCGTTATTAGAAAAGGTTCAGAGAAGAGCCACCAAAATGGTAAAGGGGATGGAAGGATACTCCTATGAAGAAAGGCTAAAAAGGTTAGGACTCTTTAACCTGGAAAAGAGACGGCTGAGGGGAGATATGATAGAAGTCTATAAATTAATGAACGGAGTGGAATGGGTAAACGTAGATTGTTTACGTTATCAGAATATAGAAAGACTAGGGGACATGCAATGAAGCTACAGCTATTTAAGACTAATACAAGAAAATATTTTTTCACTCAACGTGTAATCAAACTCTGGAATTTGTTACCGGAGGATGTAGTAAAGGCTGTTAGTGTAGCTGGGTTTAAAAAAGGTTTGGACAAGTTCCTGGAGGAAAGGTCCATAAACCATTATTAAGAAAGGACCCAGGATATTAATGCTTGACCCAGTACAAGCATTGCGGAACCTGTGTCTTTTGGGGAAACTGCTAGGTACGTATGACCTAGATTGGCCACTGTTGGAAACAGGATACTGGGCTTGATGGACCCTGGTCTGACCCAGTATGGCATATCTTATGTTCTTATGGGTCACTGCCCCTAGAAAGCTCAGCCCGTCTGGGTGTGTACCCAATGGCACCCTGTGTACTTTCCCGCGATAATCGGAAATCGCCGCCAGTTGCACCCTCAAGGAACCTGCAGACTCTTGTCCCTGAACAAAGCGTCCTTCGTAATGGGCTCTCCAACCTGAGAGGCTGGTATCAGTCATCAGAGGAACCCACACCGGGGGACTCCTTCCAGGGTCCCCACATGCAGCCATCAACTGAGGGCTCTCCTGGCGCTCCGCGGGCAGGGGAGTACTTGGGACAGGGATTGACTCTGATGGGACCATCGACTGAGCAGAGCCCTCTGCAGCAGTTGCATGTGCGCCCTTGTCCATGGGACTAGCTCAAGAGTGGCCGCCATGGTCCCCAGAACCTGCTGATGCCGCCACTCTGATGGTCTTGCCATCTTCAGGACCTGCCGTATCCACTGTCATAGCTCCTGCGCCCGGCGAACCAGCAGGAAAATCCTGCCCACGCAGGTATCAAAGCACGCTCTCAAATACTCTAGCTCCTGGGCCGGCCGTAACTGACTCTTGGCCAGGTTGACCCCAACCAAGACTTTGAAGGAACTCTCCCACCTGTGCTGTTGCTCTTTTCGCTATTGTCCCTGGACCAGCCAATTGTCAAAGTACGGATGGACGAGAACTCCTTCCTTGTGGAGAGCTGCCACCACCACCACCATGGCCTTGGTAAAGGTATGGGGGGTGGTCACCAGACCGAAAGGCAAAGCTCGAAACTTGAAATGGCCCCTTGGCACCGCAAAGCAGAGAAACTGCCGATGTTCTGGATAGATGGGAACGTGCAGATATGCCTCTGTGAGATCCAGAGTCGCCCAAAATCTCCGCTTCCTACCACCATTATTATTGTGAAAATGCAGTACCCGGAGACCGTAGTTCATGCCCTCGAAGTTGAGAATTGGGCAAAAGGAACCTTCCATTTAGGCACCACGAAATACATGAAGCATTGACCGCAGACGTACTGGTCTCGCGGAACCAGTTCCATGGCTCTCAGCTGCAGGAGACAAGTCAAGGTCTCTTCGACTGCGGCCAACACCGCTGCGCCCACTTTGGGTGATCAAAGGGGTTCATTCTTGCTCCGGCAGCAGGTATAGTCACGTCATGGATTGAACCCCTTTAAGGCCAACCTCTGGCAGATCCCACTACTCCATGTACTGGTAAGACTTTCTGAGATTTCCATACCACCTGGAACAGTGGATCCTAAAGCGCCTCTTCCTCTGCCGGGAGGTTAACAGGCATATTCTGGGCCTCAAGGGTCTCCAAGGATAAACATAGAATGTGAGCTCTTTGGGGATGAGGAATTGTATCAGTACCAACTTGTAGTAATTGTAAACCGCCCTAATGGCCTTCGGCCCGTGGCAGTATATCGAGAAATTGCATAAACATAAGCATAAGCATAAAGATGAGCACTGGTAGCTCCTCCCGGAGGAAAACCCGAACAATCCAGGCCTGATCCTGCTGTTCTAGGCTCTCTCCTTCTTCCAACTCCTCCTACAGATCTAGCTCTGTGTCAAGGTCTTCCCCATCCAGCCCCTCCAACAACAGCGATTGCTGCCACTCTTCTAAGCGTCTAGCCCGCTTAGACACCACTGCTTCTGGCTCGTGCTCTTTTGCGTCCGACATCCTCTTAGCCCTGTGTTCTGAGGCTGAGGAGCCACATGGTAGGCAAAACGCCTTCTGAAAAAGTGAAAAAACTCCGGTGAGAACTCCCCCAGGAGCCCTACTGCTCCCTGGCTCAAGGGGTGGATGGTCCGGGAATCGTGCAAGGACCGGGGGGCTGGATCTGTTGAAGGTAACATGGCATCCCCCGCCCCTAGGGTCTCTTGCAACTGGGAGGGATTCTCCTGCCTCATCTCATCCTGCAGGTGCTGCTCCCATGACAGCCTTTTGCATGCAGTTTAGGCAGACGCCTGCCTCCGAGACCACACCACATCGGGGACTGCATATCTTGAGGATTTTTAGATTGCGCTGCAGTGTTGTATCTTAAAGATATGAAATGGACCTTGCCCTGATCCAATCAAACTGACACATTCTCTGAGTAAAATTTACGCTTTTTTTCTAATACTACAAATGGCTGTAAGGGAGTACAGCTTCCCTTACAAGCAATATTACAGATTTAATAGGTACATAATCTGGGCTAAGCGACAAGAGATGATCATGTCAGGTTACTCACTGACTATAGACAGATGGAAGGATTTCATTTGCGTCCAATCCACTGACTGACTATCTTTCAAATTACATACATTTCTTGTATGCAGGTACTTCCTGTTTTCCAGAGCTGTAGCTGCTACAAACCTATATGCAGCACCTTTTTTTTTTTTTTTTTAAAACACTTATCTTTATTTCTGTCTCTGACTTTTTATCAGACCCTTCTTAGGAGAAAGCAACAATGTTTCAGCCAAGTGCCAGCTACATCACCTGACCCAGCACAACAGCCCTTTGAAAATCCACCCAGCAACAAACAATGGCCTATCTGATTAGGCCGTTCCCGCATGTCTGCATCAAGTCTTCTCTCCTCGTGTTCTGGCAGTGTCTAGACGTTCCTGCTGTCCTCCCCCCCCCCTCCCGCCACTCTTACCTTGGAGCCTCTTTGCTGCATGGCTTTTCTACCCCTCACACTCAGCCTTCCTTCCCGGCTTCAGCGCTGAGGGTGGTGACTTGGGGCTGCCAGCTTTCACTCCTGTCAAGCAACTGTAGCCCCTGCAGCGGCTCCTCACCTGATAATGGGTTCGGGAGCAGCCAGAAGTCTCAGACTGAGGAAGGCCCCCACAGAACTCCCCCCCCCCCCCGAAATCGTGGGGGGAGAGGGGGAAGAAGGAATATCCTCCCCTCCGCTCTGTTGTCCCCTGGGTTCTCTCTGTTTCTTCTCATTTATTTATTTATTTATTTACACTTCTGCCTCTAAAAACAAAGAAACCTGCACCTTAACAGTGGAAATAAAAGCAAACGCTAACTAAACCTATCTCCTTAGTTGTGTCTTCAGTGAATCCAGCACACTGTCTCACTACCTCCTCCAGCTGCTTGGAGACTAAGCTTACTGGGGCTGGGGCTGGTGGGCGGTGCCAGCTGCATATGTACACTAGTGTCATCAAAAAGATGACTTGCTCAGTCTTCAAGCTGCTGGAGGAGGTGCACTACCCAGAGGTGCGGGACTGGACTTGAGGGATGATAAGGAACATAAGATATGCCATACAGGGTCAAATAAAAGATCCATCGAGCCCAGTATCCTGCTTCCAATAGTGGCCAATACAGGTCACAAGTGCCTGTCAAGTTCCCAGAACGTCGACAGATACCTTGCTTCTTATTACAAGAGTAAGCAGTCCACTTAATAATGGTTTATGGACTTTTCCGCCAGGAACTTGTCAACACCTCTTTTAAACCCAGCTATGCTATAACACCTTCTACTACAACCTCCAGCAACAAATTCCAGAGTTTGATCACACGTTGAGGGAAAAACATTTTCTCCAGCTAGTCTTAAATGTGCTACATTGTAGCTTCATTGCGTGTCTCCTAGTCTTTCTATTTTTTGAAGGAGCAAACAAGGACCTACATTTACCCTTTCCACTCCACTCATTTTATAGAGCTCTATCATATCTTTCCTCATCCATCTCTTTTCCAAGCTGAAAAGCCTAAGCTTTTAAGCCTTTCCTCTTAGGGGTATCCTTCCATCACCTTTATCATTTGGTTGTTCTCTGTATCTTTTCTAATGCCTCTAAATATTTATTTTATACATGGCAACCAGAACTGCACACAATATTCAAAGTGTGGTTACATCATGGAGTGATGCAGAGGCATTATAATTTCTTTGTTTTATTCTCCATTTCTTTCTTTATGATCCCTAGCATTCTGTTTGCTTTCTTGGCCACCACTACACACTGAGCAGAGAGTCTGAATGTATCATCCATGATGACGCCTATTTCATGGGTGTGGAACCTTGCATCATGTAACTGTAGCTATGGTTGTTTTTCCATAAGTGCATAACTTTGCACTTGGCCACATTAAAGTACATCTGCCATTTGGATGCCTAGTCTCCCAATTTTTAAAGATCCTCTTGCAATATTTTACAATCCACTTGTAATTTAACAACTTTGAATAATTTTGTGTCATCTGCACATTTGATCACCTCACTTTGTTCTCATTTCCAGGTCATTTATGATTATGTTAAAAAGCAGCAGGCCTAGCATAGATCACCGGGGTACTCCACTATTTACCTTTCTGCATTGAGAAAATTAGCCATTCAGCCCTACTCTCTGTTTTCTATCTTTTAACCAGTTACCAATCCACAATAGTACACTGCCTCCCATGACTTTTTAGTTTCCTCAAAAGTCTCTCATGAGGGACCTTGGCAAAGGCTTTTTGAAAATCCAGAACACTATAGACTGTCTCACCTTTATCTACCTTTTCATTGTCACACCTTCAAGAACATAACAGATAAGTGAGACAAGACTTTCATCATTGAGGATCAGGGCTAAGTTTTCTGAGGAAGCTTCCAGAAGCCGGTTGTTGATATAAAGACAGACTAGCTGACACTGCCTGTCCAGGTGAGAGGTCACCACTACAAGGTATTTAGTGAAAACTATAGGGCAGATATAAGCCAAAGAGAAGGACTTGGCATTGATAATGGCTGATGTGCAGAAGGAATTGGGAGTATTTTCTGCAAATTGAATGGATTAGGATGTGTATATCAGCATCTTTGAGATCTGCTGAGCACAACCAATCTTCCTTTTTCAAATAGGGGAGAATAGAGGGAAGAGGGTTCATCTTGCATTTCTTCTTGCCACAGGAATAAGTTGAAATCCCTGAGTTCTAATATGGGACAGAGACCTCTTATCTTCTTGCAGATCAGAAAGTACCTGGAGTAGAAGCCTTGATTGCTTTTCTGAACTAAAACGGACTCTATTGTCTTGACTACAGGAGTAGTATGACTTGTTGGTGAAGCAGGTGATCATGGGCTTAATGTATCTCAGACCATGCCAGAATATGATCTGGTAGTATAGACTGAAATCTGAGGTAATAGCTTGCGACTGTGGAGACATACTGAATGGAAAACCTTGCACTCTTTGAAAAATGGCATTCATTATTGAACAATGTAGCACTGTACCCTGACATTTTCATGCCTAAATGGTTTAAGAAGCAAAGATCTTTACCAGATGGCATATTGGAAAACACTCTGCATTTTCTTCCCTTCTCCATAACTGATTCAACTACCACTGAATGGAAAAACTGAACTTTGATACATATTGGTTGAACTTTATACTTTAAATCCATCTTTTCTGGACATGGGCTGAAGGGTTAGCGAAGATTACCACATTCAAAGCTATTGCTTTTATAGGAAGCCATGGATAGCAACAGTGGATTTTCAGGTCTCTATGAACTTTAAAAGCCCAAAGATATCTGAATGAGGTTTTGCTTCCTGCAGTATTGAAAAGGGAAGTTCTCAACATACACTTAACAAATCTTGGGTTAAGATATATCTTTATAAGGAAGAGAGTAATTAGGCCTTACCTGCTAATTAGCGTTCCTTAAGGATCTCCAGTCCAGTCCCTTTCCTCTGGGTTGTGCCCCCCTTCCAGCTGCAAGGAGACTGAGCACGTCATCTTCTTTTGATGACCCTAGAATATATATAGTACTAGCACCTCCCACCAGATTCGGTATCTTATTGACAAAGCAAACTTAACGGAGAGACCAATTATGAAACCGAACAAAACTACTAACTGCAAGACTAACAGCAAAACACCAACTCCACCCTCCCTGGGAAGGATTACGTCCCGCCCCTTTCCAGAGGAGGAAGCTTACCTGAACCCGCCGCCATCATATCCAGGCGCCTTGCTCATCTATACCGCCGTATCACCAGCACCTCCCATAGGCCATTCTCTTGTTTTCTTCTTGCGGGGCCCATTTGTCGCTTCGGACCGTCAAAGCCTGTTAGGAAACAACAAACTGGGAGGGATCAGGGACTGGACTGGAGATCCTTACGGAACGCTAATTAGCAAGTAAGGCCTAATTACTCTTTCCTAAGCGTCTCTCCAGTCCATTCCCTTTCCTCTGGGATGTAACAGAGCAGTTCAAACCTGGGTGGGGCCTGCAAGGCCGGCCCAAAGCACCAAACCTCCAAACCCCACATCCCCAGCGGCATGAACGTCTAACCTGTAATGCTTTGCAAAGGTGTGCAGAGAGGACCAAGCGGCCGCCCTGCATATCTCCAGCGAAGGAACGAGACCGAGTTCCACCCAGGAGGCCGCCTGAGCTCGAGTGGAATGGGCCCTGAGCCCGGCCGGCACCTGCTTTCCCTTAAGGATGTATGCCGAAGCAATGTCTTCCTTAACCCATCTAGACACAGATGACTTGGAAGCTGCTTCACCCTTACGAGGTCCTGCAAACAAGATGAACAACCTCTCGGACTTGCAAAAAGAAGCTGTCCGCTTCAAGTAGCGCTTCAGGACTCTGCGCACATCCAACAAACGTAAGCGCGCATTGTTTCCCCCCTGTCCCGCCCCCGAGAAGGAAGGGAGAGAAACTGTCTGATTCACATGAAAAGACAAAATCACCTTAGGCAAAAAGGCTGGAACTGTGCGAAGAACTACCTTCTCTTTAAAGAAGGAAAGAAAAGACGGACGACAAGACAGGGCCTGAAGCTCGGAAATATGCCTGGCCAAACAAATGGCTACCAAGAAGACAGTCTTAAGAGTCGCATCCTTCAACGAAGCCCGCTGAATTGGCTCGAACGGATCCCCGACCAAGGCATCTAAAACTAGATTGAGATCCCAAGGAGAGACCAGCAACCTTAGCTGAGGCCGCATATGCCTAGCTGCTCTTAGAAATCGACTCACATCTGCATGTTCGCCCAAAGACTTACCTTGAACCTTGCCTCTGTAACAAGAAATCGCTGCGACTTGCACTTGCAGAGAAATGACTGCCAGGCCCTTGTCAAAACTGGCCTGCAAGAAATCCAGAACCTCAGGCACCGAAACCGAAAGAAGCCTCTTCCGCTGGTCTGCGCACCATCCCTCAAATATAGCCAAACCCTCATATACGAAAGACAGGTAGACCGTTTACGGGAACTCAGCAAGGTGGCAATCACTGCCCTAGAATACCCCCACTTCAGCAACCTCGCCCTTTCAATAGCCAGGCCGTAAGCGAGAACCGATCCACCTGAGGCATGCACACTGGCCCCTGCACCAAGAGAACTTCCCTCACCGGCAGATGCCATGGACAATCGGCTAACAGCCGCATCAAGTTGGCGTACCAAGGGCGCTGAGGCCAGTCCAGTGCTATCAGCACCACCGGACCTGGGTGATCCTCTACCCGATGAAGGACCCTGCCTATGAGTGCCCAAGGAGGGAAAACATACAGTAGTCCCTCGGACGTCCACCTCTGAACTAGGGCGTCCAATTCTTCAGACATTCTTTCCTTTCTTCGGCTGAAGAATTGACTCGCCTTGGGTGTACCAAAATCCCTTCCTTGGCTGACTCGAACTGTGCCATGAGATCCATCACTGGTGTCCCCCATCGACGCACTATGCCCTCGAACACTTCCTGGCAGAGTTCCCACTCCCCGTGGTCCACTCTGTTTCTGCTTAAGAAATCCGCCGTTACATTCTCCACTCCGGCCACGTGCTGTGCCGACAAGTCTGAGAGATGAATCTTGGCCCACTCCAGTAGACCCTCTGCTTCCTCCTCCAAAGGAGGACTGCTCATGCCACCTTCCCGCTTGATATATGCTACCGCAGTCATGTTGTTGGATAGTACCTGGACCGCCCTTTGAGTGACTAAGTGTTGGAAAGCCCCGAGGGCTAGAGCTACAGCCCGTAACTCCAGCCTGCTGATTGACCACCGGGATTCCTGGGCATCCCAGACGCCCTGGGCGAAGTGACCCTCGCAATGCGCCCCCCACCCCTAAATGGAGGCATCCATCGTCAACTGGACCCACAATTGGGAATCGAGGGGCATGCCCGCTCCAGACTTCCCAGGTGGAGCCACCACTGTAGGGCTTCCCTGGTCACTGAAGGACAGACAAGAGGTACGGACATGGGCTGGTGCTGATGGGACCAGCGTCGCAACAGGGCCCGTTGTAGAGGTCTCATGTGTGCTCTGGCCCAAGGCACTAGTTCTATTGTTGCCGCCATGGTTCCCAGAATCTGAAGGTAATGCCAAGCGGAGGGAGCCTGCATGGTCAAGAACTGAAGGATCAGTCGCTGCAGCTCCCCCACCCTGCGCTCCGGCAAGAACACCCTGCCTTTTTCCATGTCGAATCTTGCCCCTAGATACTCGATCTCTTGCGAGGGTATTAACTTGCTCTTTGCTATGTTGATCACCCAACCAAGGCTCCTCAGGAATGCGACCACCTGAGCCATTGCCTTCTGACTCTCTTCCTCGGATTTCGCCCGGATCAACCAATCATCGAGGTAAGGGTGTACCAAAATCCCTTCCTTGCACAGAGCCACTGCCACCACTACCATGACTTTGGTGAAGGTGCGCGGAGCCGTCGCCAGGCTGAAAGGAAACGCTTGAAACTGGAAGTGACTTTCTGGAATCACAAACCGCAAGAATTTCTGGTGAGCCGCCTGAACGGGAATATGTAAGTAGGCCTATGTCAGGCCCAAGGAAGTCAGAAATTCTCCTTGTCTTACTGCTACCAAGATGGATTTCAGCATTTCCATTCAAAAATGCGGTACCCTGAGACAATGATTGACCCCCTTCAAGTCGAGGATCGGCTGAAAGGTCCCCTCTTTCTTGGGCACCACAAAATAAATGGAGCATCGACCGGAGCTGCGTTGGTCTGGGGGCACAGGCACGACTGCCCACCACCAATGCAGCCTTGCCAATGTCTATTTTACCGCGGCCCTCTTGAGGGGAGACTTGCACGGGGATAGTACAAAGGAGTGAGGAACAGGTCTTGCAAATTCGAGAGTGTAACCCTCTCGAACCACCTCCAGGACCCATTGATCGGATGTGACCCAGGCAAAGGCTGGAAAGAACTGCCGTAGGCGCCCCCACTACCGGCAGCCCGCCCTGCTGGGCCCCCGTTGTTTCACTGTGGCATTCTAGGGCCCGAGGCAGTGAAAGAGGCAGCGAACCCCTTTCCAGTCCCCCGGAATCCCTGAAAGTTCTGTCCCCTGGAGGAGAAACGACCTCTCTGAAAAGGTGTAGACCGGAAACCCCGAAATCTCCGTGCCTCCCTAGCTTGAGGTCGCGACGGAGCGGGAAGGCGGCTCTGCTTAGGTCTATTCTCCGGGAGACTACCCCCTTAAGACTCTACCAGATCCTTCACCAGCTTCTTCAGGTCCTCTCCAAAGAGAAGTTTTCCCTTAAATGGGAGCCTGATGAGCCGCGCCTTAGAAGAACCATCAGCGGCTCAGTTGCACAGCCAAAGATAACAGCGGGCCGCCACCACCGAAGCCATGTTTTTGGCCAAACTCCCAACGAGATCATACTGGCTATCGGCCAAGTAGGCAGTTCCAGATTCAATCCTAGCCGCCTCTGCTGACGCTTCCGCCGGAGGGTAACCAGCCAGTTGAAGCTGCTGAGACCAATGTAAACAAGCCAGGGCTGCCCAGGCCCCGCACACGGACGCCTGGAGTGCTAGGGCACTAATGTCAAACGCCTGCTT
Source organism: Ichthyophis bannanicus (assembly GCA_033557465.1). NCBI lineage: Eukaryota > Metazoa > Chordata > Amphibia > Gymnophiona > Ichthyophiidae > Ichthyophis > Ichthyophis bannanicus. Next base: position 1,187,217,411 of record CM066032.1, read on the forward strand.
CAGCAGTGTGTCCAGCTTCCTATCTTGGGTGTCCTTGAGGGCTGCACTGCCCTTCACAGGAATCGTGGTCTTCCTTGTGACCGCCGACACTGCAGCATCCACTATGGGGGAACAGAGCAATTCCTTCTCCCCTTCTAGTAACGGATACAGCCGAGCCATTGACTGTACCCCTCTCAGCCCTGATTCAGGTTGATCCCATTCCTCTTGAATCATCTACTTCACCACACGGTGCACCGGGAACACCTTCTGTGATCTTCTGACCGCTTGGATCAGCGGATTCTCCAGCACTACTTCTTCTGTTGGGGCTCCTGCTGCCATATTAAGGACCTTAAGGGATTCTCCAAACAAGGCCAGCAACTCCTCTCGGTGAAACACCCGAACAATCCTAGCCTGTTGCTGTACTGGTATCTCATCTTCTTCCAGTTCTTCCTCGTCTTCCCCCATCTCTCTGTCCGAGACCTCTCCTTCTGGAGTCCAGCAGATTACAGGATCTGAGGCAGCATGGATTCACCAGAGGCAGGTCTTGTCAGACAAATCTGATTAATTTCTTTGACTGGGTGACCAGGGAGTTGGACCAAGGGAAAGCTCTAGATGTGGTGTATTTAGATTTCAGTAAAGCCTTTGACACTGTTCCTCACAGGCGACTTATAAACAAACTGAGCACCCTAGGGATAGACCCTAAAGTTACTGCTTGGGTTAGAAATTGGTTGGGTGGGAGGCGACAAAGAGTACAAGTAAATGGAGCTCACTCTGAGGAGAAGGATGTTACCAGTGGTGTGCCCCAGGGATCTGTCCTTGGTACGATTCTTTTTAACATCTTTGTTAGTGATATAGCGGAAGGGCTGTCGGGTAAGGTTTGCCTCTTTGCAGATGATACCAAAATCTGCAACAGAGTAGACACCCAGGAAGGTGTAGATAACATGAGGAGGGATCTAGCTAAGCTTGAAGAATGGTCTAGAATTTGGCAGCAAGGATTTAATGTTAAAAAATGTAAGGTCATGCATTTGGGCTGCAGCAATCCAAGGGAGCAATACAGTATAGGAGGTGAAGTACTTTTGTCCACTAAAGAAGAGCGGGACCTAGACGTGGTTGTGTCTGATGATCTTAAAGTAGCTAAAGAGGTAGAAAAGGCGACGGCAAAAGCTAGAAGGATGCTTGGGTGCATACGGAGAGGAATGGCTAGCAGAAAAAAGGAGGTGATAATGCCCTCTGTATAAGTCTTTGGTGCAACCTCCTTTGGAGTATGGTGTGCAATTCTGGAGACCACACCTTCAAAAGGATGTGAACAGGATGGAGTGGGTGCAGAGGGTGGCTACTAAAATGATTAGTGGGCTTCAATATGAAGCATATGAGGACAGACTTAAGGATCTTAATATGTACACCTTAGAGGAAAGGCGGGATAGAGGTGATATGATTGAGATGTTTAAATACCTCTGTGGCATAAATGTTCAGGGAGAGAGCCTCTTTCAATTGAAAGCAAGTTCTGCTACGAGGGGACATGGGATGAGGGTGAAGGGAGATAGATTCAGGAGTGATATGCGGAAATATTTCTTTACGGAAAGAGTAGTGGATCCATGGAATAGTCTCCCAGTGGAGGTGGTAGAGATGAGGACAGTAACTGAATTCAAAAAAGCATGGGACCAACACAGAGGATCTCTAAAGGTAAAAAGTGGACTGTTGTAGTTGTTGTTATGGAAGGACAGACTAGATAGGCCATGTGGTCTTTTTCTGTCATCATGTTTCTATGTTTCTATGTTTCCGGGATCTAAGACAGGGGAGCACGGAGAACCTCCTCGTGGGAGAGCCTAGCCCGCTTTGGTGGGACCCCTGCTTCTTCATGATCCCTAGGGTCCGCGTGCGGCACTACATTGGTTCCTGATGCCGTTTCCTGCTCCTGAAATAGTTCCCTGCTTGCAAAGGCAAAAGGCCTTATGCATTAGCAGGACAAATTCAGGGGAAAAATCCCCTCCAATGCCAAAATCCAGTCCTCCCATGGGGGTAGAAGGACTGGGTTGAGGTAAGGCATTTGTGGACTGCTCCCCCATTGAAGGGAGGCCCGGTGCCAACCGACCCATGACCTCCAGGGGCTCCACAGATTCCTGAGAGACATGAGGGAGAGGATCCTGCGAACAACCCGCTTGAGTCTCTTGTTCCACTGCAGCCACCTCAGCTGTGCTGCCTCTACATACCCCCGAGTCAGACACAGTGCTCTTACGCGTGCCACAGAGCAAACATTGTGGTTTAAGCATAATGGAGGTTGCTCTGGTTATCTCCACTCAGTTACTACCTCTGTTACTAAAATATCTAACAAATTATTATTATTTTTTTTTTACACCTGCTTACAACACACGGGCCTAAGAGACACCCCCAAAAGGGCTATTCCACCGTCGGGCCCCCTGTACCAAATTTAATTTCCCTTTTAGGAAATGAGCGCCAAACTGACAGGCGCACAAAGAAAAAAAAAGAGGACCTACCTCACCAGCACTCTCTCCTCCTCAGGACACCGCCCGGCTCCACTGCAACACACCGGCTGCAACCGGGTGGTCCGCTCCGAAAGCCATTCAGTTTGCCTCAGCGTTGCGGCCCCTTTCGGGTTGCCAAAAACTGCCGGCTGCGAACGAGTGGACGGCTCCAATGCCACGTGGTTCACCTCCGTTCTGGCCCCTTCCTGCTTCCGCAGGGGTTGTAGGTGTCTTCCTGCCCTCGCGCTCAGCTGCCGGGAGGGCTTCGGCAGCGAGGCGGAAAGACACTGAAGGGCCCGAAAGACAGCGGAAGCTGCAGGAATAGCATAGTTACTCACCTGTAACAGGTGATCTCCGGGAACAGCAGGAATTTAGTCCTCACATATGGGTATCGTTGGTATCGACGGAGCCTGCGCAGGAACGCTCCCCAGCGTCCAAATAGAAAGCCTTTGGGAGCATCCCACAGCACCTGCATGCTGCCTTCCCGCCTTTCCCAACTGCCTCTCTCCAGTTGAGTTTTAAAGATGAGACAAAGAGAGAGAGAGGGAAAGGGAAAGAGATAGATAGAGAGATACAACTCCTAGGGGAGGTGGGTGGGTTGTGAGGACTAAATTCCTGCTGTTCCCGGAGATCACCTGTTACAGGTGAGTAACTATGCTATCTCCAGAAACAAGCAGGAATGTAGTCATCACATATGGAGATTCCCTAGCTTTAGATGCCAGGGACAGACCCAAGAAGTTGTGTGTCCCTGAACCAGGGCTCCACTTCCCCCCATGGATCTCTGGCATCCAACAGGAATGGCGGGTAGGAGTTGATTAGGTATGGAACAGGTGTTGAAGAACAGCCTGACCAAACAAGGCATCCCGACGGGAGTCCTTGTCCAAGCAGTAATGGGCTGTGAAGGTATGAACCGAGGCCCAGGTGGCTGCTCAACAGATGTAGTCGATAGACAGAGTGCAGATGAACAATTGAAGCTGCCTTGGCTCTCACATTGTGAGCTGTGACATGGCTCTCCAGAGGAAGATTCTTACCCTGATAGGCAAAGGAAATACACTGAGCAATCCAGTTAGACAGTGTTCTCTTGGGGACTGGAATTCCCAAATGAGCAGGATCAAAAGCAACAAAGAGTTGAGAGGACTTTCTATGTTGCTGTGTTCTTTGTAAGTAAAAAGCTAATGCTCTTTTACAGTCTAAAGTATGAAGGTTCCTTTCTGCATTTGATGCATGAGGCATTGGAAAGAACACAGGTAAGTAGACTGCTTGGTTTAGATGAAAAAGCGAGACCACCTTTGGCATAAAGTGTGGATGAGTCCTAAGGACTACCTTGTCATGATGGAACCTTGTATAAGGTGGATCAGCTACTAGTGCTTGCAATTCACTGATGCGAAGTGCTGATGTGATAGCAATGAGAAAGATAACTTTCCAAGAAAGGAATTTCAAGGAGGAAGTAGCTAAGGGTTCGAAAGGTGGCTTCATGAGCTGACCAAGAACCAAATTTAAGTCCCATGCCACAGGAGGTGGCTTAATGGGAGGCTTAGTAAGCAAAAGGCCTCTCATAAATCTTGCTATAAGAGGATGGGAGGAAATAGGTTGTCCATTTAGGGGCTTGAAGGAAGCTGCAATAGCACTCAAATGGACCCTCACTGAGTTAGTCTTAAGTCCTGCATTGGATAAATGAAGGAGATACTCCAGTAATGATTCCAGAGGTATGGCAATGGGGTTAAGACCCTTCTACGAACACCATATGGTAAACCTTTTCCACTTGAAAGCATAAGAGCGTCTTGTGGAAGGCTTCCTTGAAGCATAACGGATATCCTTTATTTGCTGAGGGAGGTTAAGATCATAGAGATCTAGGCCTTCAGCAACCAAGCCCTCAGATGCAGAGTCTGGGGATTGGGATGCCATAACATTCCGTCCTCCTGAGATAGGAGATCTGAAGCAGACCCTAATTCCAGGGAGGGAGCTTACATAGAAACATAGAAACATGATGACAGAAAAAGACCACATGGCCTATCTAGTCTGTCCTTCCATATCAACAACTACAACAGTCCACTTTTTACATTTAGAGATCCTCTGTGTTGATCACATGCTTTTTTGAATTCAGTTACTGTCCTCATCTCTACCACCTCCACTGGGAGACTATTCCATGGATCCACTACTCTTTCCGTAAAGAAATATTTCCACATATCACTCCTGAATCTATCTCCCTTCACCCTCATCCCATGTCCCCTTGTAGCAGAACTTGCTTTCAATTGAAAGAGGCTCTCTCCCTGAACATTTATGCCACGGAGGTATTTAAACATCTCAATCATATCACCTCTATCCCGCCTTTCCTCTAAGGTGTACATATTAAGATCCTTCAGTCTGTCCTCATATGCTTTATAATGAAGCCCACTAATCATTTTAGTAGCCACCCTCTGCACCGTCTCCATCCTGTTCACATCCTTTTGAAGGTGCGGTCTCCAGAATTGCACACCATACTCCAAATGAGGTCGCACCAAAGACTTATACAGAGGCATTATCACCTCCTTTTTTCTGCTAGCCATTCCTCTCCGTATACACCCAAGCATCCTTCTAGCTTTTGACGTTGCCTTTTCTACCTGTTTAGCTACTTTAAGATCATCAGACACAACCACGCCTAGGTCCCGCTCTTCTTTAGTGGACAAAAGTACTTCACCTCCTATACTGTATTGCTCCCTTGGATTGCTGCAGCCCAAATGCATGACCTTACATTTTTTAACATTAAATCCCAGCTGCCAAATTCTAGACCATTCTTCAAGCTTAGCTAGATCCCTTCTCATGTTATCTACACCTTCCTGGGTGTCTACTCTATTGCAGATTTTGGTATCATTCCCCAAAGAGGCAAACCTTACCCGACAGCCCTTCCGCTATATCACTAACAAAGATGTTAAAAAGAATCGTACCAAGGACAGATCCCTGGGGCACACCACTGGTAACATCCTTCTCCTCAGAGTGAGCTCCATTTACTTGTACTCTTTGTCGCCTCCCACCCAACCAATTTCTAACCCAAGCAGTAACTTTAGGGTCCATCCCTAGGGTGCTCAGTTTGTTTATAAGTCGCCTGTGAGGAACAGTGTCAAAGGCTTTACTGAAATCTAAATACACCACATCTAGAGCTCTCCCTCGGTCCAACTCCCTTGTCACCCAGTTAAAGAAATCAATCAGATTTGTCTGACAAGACCTGCCTCTGGTGAATCCATACTGTCTCGGATCCTGTAATCCGCTGGACTCCAGAAACCTCACTATTTTCTCTTTCAGCAGCGTTTCCAATAATTTACTCACCACCGAAGTTAAACTAACCGGACTGTAGTTTTCAACCACATCCTTACTTCCGCTTTTGTGTAAAGGCACCACATGAGCCTCTCTCCAGTCCTTTGGCACCACTCCCGACTCCAACGAGGCATTGAAAAAGTCAGTCAGTGGAGTCGCTAGAACGTCCCCAAGTTCCCTCAGTATTCTAGGGTGTATCCCATCCGGTCCCATCGCTTTGTCTACTTTAAGTTGAGCTAGTTTCTCACGAACACAGTCTTCTGAAAATTGTTCAAGATGTCCCTCGCTTCTGTTCCTATTTGTGGATGTTTTCTGAGGTCCTGCTCCTGGTTCTTCATCTGTGAACACAGAACAAAAATATTTGTTAAGCAATTCCGCTTTATCCTTATCAGCTTCTACATATTCCCCCCTGCACCCTTGAGTCTGACAATACCACTTTTGCCCTTCCTCTTCTCACTAATATATCTGAAAAATGTCTTATCCCCCCATTTTATTGCATTGGCTATTTCCTCCTCCTTTTGAATCTTTGCCTTCTTGACTACTTTGCTAGCGTCTCTAAGTTTTTACAAATACAGATGCCTGTCTTCCTCTCTCTGTGATCTCTTGTATTTCATGAAGGCCTCCCTCTTTTTCTTCACTTTTTCAGCTACTTCCTTCGAAAACCATAGCGGTCTCCTTTTCCTTTTGCCTTTATTTACCATTTTAACAAAAAGGTTGGTTGCCCTTAAAATACCCCCTTTCAGTTTTGCCCACTGTTTTTCTACATCCCCCAGCTGTTCCCATCCCACTAATGATTCCCTGAGCTATTGGCCCATCTTCGCAAAGTTAGTCTTCCTAAAGTCTAAGATCCTCATCTTGGAATGGATTCTAACAGCCCTAGTCCTAATACTGAACCACACAATCTGGTGATCACTGGATGCAAAATGATCTCCCACTACAACATCAGAAACACTTTCATCATTGGTAAGCACCAAGTCCAGTATGGCCCCCCTTCACATGGGGGGTCTGTTACCATTTGCCTAAATAGTTCTCCCTGTAGAGAATCCATGATCTCCTTACTTCTACATGATACTGCAGCAGGAATGTGCCAATCAATATCTGGCATATTGAAATCCCCTATCAGTAGCACTTCCCCTTTCCTAGCAATGCTGCGCATGTCTTCAATTAACTCTCTGTCCACCTCTTCCTCTTGTGAGGGAGGTCTGTATATCACACCAATGCAAATAGATTTCTCTTTCCCTCTTTCTAGTTTAACCCACAATGCCTCCTCTCTCCCTTTTAAGCTCTGTAATTCCAAAGCTTTAATAGTAGTTTTTACATATAGTGCCACTCCTCCTCCCCTTCTTCCTACCCTGTCCTTTCTGAATAAAGTATAGCCAGGTATAGTTACATCCCAATCATGGTTTTCTGTGAACCATGTTTCTGTAACTTGAGAGAGATGTAGAAGCAGAGGGTACCACACTTGCCGTTGCCAATGTGGAGCTATGAGAATCATACGGCCTCTGTCTCTGAAGCTTGAACAGGGTTTTGGGAATTAGGGGAATGAGTGGAAAGGCATACAGGAAGTCTTGACCCCAGTAAAGGAGGAAAGCATCCCTGGCCTGAGCCCCCTCAGCCGGAATTCTGGAACAGAACCGGGGAAGTTTGGCATTCCACGGACTTGCAAAGAGGTCTATGTCCGGGGTTCCCCAAATTTGAAAAATCTTGTCCACCTGGTCTGCATGCAGAGACCACTCGTGTGGAAGCAGAACTCGACTGAGTCTGTCTGCCCAAGAGTTTTGTATGCCTGGAAGATACACTGCCAGGAGATGAATCTGATGCTCTCTGGCGAGGGCCCATAGTCGCAAAGCTTCATTGCAAAGCAACAGAGAGCCTGTTCCCCCCTGCTTGTTCACGTAGAACATGGCTACTTGATTGTCCGTATGAATGAGGACTGTCTTGTAGCTGAGCAGGATGTGGAACACTCGAAGAGCAAGGAAGATTTCTCTGAGCTCCAAGAGACTGATATGTAGATGAGTCTCCTGTGGAAACCAGGTGCCTTGGGTGGAGAGGTCTTGCAGATGAGCTCCCTAACCCATCAGAGAAGCATCTGTTGTGAGAGTTGCCTGGGGTAAGGGTTGTTGAAAAGGGTACCCCAGCAACAGGTTTTGAATGGACTGCCACCACTGGAGGGACAAAATAAGGCGACCTGTGTTTGCTATTTTGTCTGACAGGCACCCTGATGCCTGGGTCCATTGAGTGGATAAAGTCCACTGGGCTGCCCTCATATGGAGGCAAGCATAGGGAACCACATGCACAGTAGATGCCATGTGGCCTAGTAGTTGTAACATTTCTCGAGCAGTTAGATGAGGCTTTAGCACTGCTTGAGAAGCTAACTGCACCATGCAAAGGCAACAGGCCTGGGGGAGATAGGCCCTTGCCTTTCTGGTATCCAGCAAAGCTCCTATGAACTCTAAAGACTGAGTGGGAGTTAGACTGGATTTTGGGATGTTTATGATCAGACCCAAATACTGAAGGATACACATTGTGCAGGATAGAGAAGTCCTGGCCTCTGACTCTGTTGGGGCTCGAATTAGCCAGTCGTCTAAGTAGGGAAAGACGAATATCCCTAGAGTGCGGAGAAATGCTGCTACCACAGCCATGCATTTCGTGAACACCCTTGCTGCCGAGGCCAGGCCAAAAGGAAGCACCCTGTATTGGTAGTGCTTTCCTTGAAAAAGGAACCGAAGGAACCTTCTGTGAGTTGGATGGATGAGAACATGGGTGTACGCATCCTTGAGATCTAGAGAACAAAGCCAATCCTGACTCTGAAGGTATGGCAGCAGAGTTCCAAGAGAAATCATCTTGAATTTCTCTTTGACAAGGAATTTGTTCAATTCTCTGAGGTCCAAGATAGGTCTGTATCCCCCTGTTTTCTTTGGGATAAGGAAATAGAGGGAGTAAAATCCTGTACCCTGCTGATGGATGGGTACTTCTTCTATTGCTCCTTGGGCAAGAAGCATAGTGACCTCCTGACCTAACAGATTGATGAGAGAGGTCGGAGAATTGAACTGCCTTATTATTGTGGGAGGGGGGCATGCTCGAAAAATGAAGCTTGTACCCCTCCTTTATGATGGAGGGTGTCCAATGCTCTGCTGTTATTTGCCCCCATCTGGGGGCAAAGTGACATAACCTTCCTGGAACGGTGAAAGACTCTGGTCCCACGAGAGCCAGGAAGGCTAAGTTCTCTAGCTGAAAGTCAAAGGTCCTGTGGAGGCTGAGACTGCTGGGACGGCTGAGGCTTAGCAGTCTTTGCTTTCTTCTGTTTGGGTGGTTGCTGACCTTTCCTGACAAGCTGACCTGCAGAACGTCCCTGCTGAGCATAAGCAGGATAATATCTTTTCTTCTTAGAAAAGAATGGTTTCTTGAAAGATTTCTTTCTAGCAGGATCAGCTGTGGACTTGGATAATCTATCCAAGGTGGAGTTGTCAGCATCCAACTCATTGGCTTTTTCCTGCCAATCTCTACCAAACAGGTTCTCACCAGTACAAGGGATATTTCCCAATTTGTCTTGTACCCAGAGCTCCAGATCAGATGCCTGGAGCCAAGCAATTCTATGTGCACCTATGGCAATGGCAGAGGTTCTGCTTATGCACTCAAAACAGCCAAAAGCTGAACGGTTGACAAATTTAGAAACATCTTGGGCATGTTTGACCAATGTGAGAAAATCCTGTCTGCTATCCTCAGGAAGAATAGGACTCAAAGCCTCTAAATCACCTGTGACCTCCTTCAGGAACATTCCCATGTATAGACTATAGGAACTGATCCTGGCAGAAAGCATGGAAGCTTGGAAGACACAACGTCCAAAAGCATCCAGAGTTCTGCACTCACGTCCTGGAGGATTAGAGGCATGCCTCTTTGCACTCTTGATCCTTCTCATAGCTGATTCCACTACCATAGAGTGGTGAGGAAGCTGAGATTTTTGGAAACCAGGACAAGGAGGGACTCGATACAGAGTATCCAGTCTACGAGAATGAGGAGAGGTGGTAAGAGGTGTCTCCCACATTCTGTGATACAGTAGACTATAGAGAGCCTGTAGGGGCTAGTAAAAAGGAAGAGCTTACCTTAAACTTGGCTGGACGTGAAGACTCAGCATGTGTGAAGACAGCTGAGCAGCCAGGGCCGTCAGCACAAGTAAAGCAGAAAGGGTTTAAAATGAAGTTTCCCATCTCTAGTAATGACGCAGGTAGAATTAGAGAATCTCATCAGGAGCACCTGTCCTCAGAATCTGACATAACGTGCAGAGAGGAGAGATATATAAGTTCCTGGTCTGAACCAGGAAAAGGTCAGAAGGAGCAGAGAGGTCAGAGAAGGCAGAGAGGTCAGAGCAGTAGAGCAGCTGGTCTCTGGAACGACAGTCCCAGGAAGGATTTTCACACAAACAGGAAGTGGGGCAGAGTCTCTGGGGGATTGCATGAGCCACGGAGGAACCTTGCTCAAGCTGAAGGAACTGTGCCAGGGGAGAGGAAGCTCAAAGCTGATTTCAAAGCCTGCAGTAAGGTAACAAGTTTGAAACCTTATCTGTATAGAGAAGAGGCTAGAAGTTTTAATGAGCACAACCCTGAGCAGTCTTATAACTCAGACAGATACTCAGACTTCCTACTAAGAAAGCCAAGAGAGGCAAACCAGAAAGAGACATTACCTGTACCAGATTTCTGTAACCCGGGCTGGGATAAACACCTTGGAAGGAAAGGGGTTTACCAGCCACAAGAGAACAAGCCATGCTCCAGCACATGTAAGGAATGTGACACGGAGAGTATTGGGAGTGGTCCAGGCTTAATGCAGTGGGAGAGTGATAACATTTGCACAGACCCTGAGCCAATGGACTGTACGATTTGTCTATCAGATGACATAACCTCTTTGTGTTGAACTTCAGCCAATGTGACCCTGTGAGAGAAACAAGGAAAGAAGAAAAGATGTTCTAGCTGTTTTCGTTTAAGTTGCTGTTTTGTTCTGTGTGTTTTTGCAAGGAATATTATCTGTCCGGGAAAGGGAATAAAACCCTAATTTTGCTTTAACCACTTGACTGACTGACTCTGTTCAAAGGAGAGCACCAGTTAGTAAAAAAACACAATACCCTAGGCAGTGGCCTATTGGGTCTACGGAGGCTCTACCCAGGGTCGCCGTGACAATTCTTAAGATGAGATCATGCAGAATCTCATGAATGGGCAAGGTAGCTGCCTCCTTGGGAGTTTTGGGATATTGTAAAATTTCCAACTCCTTTGCTCTGGGCTCTGTTTCAGGGGCAACAGTAATGGACAGACCCCGAGCCACCTCCCTGATAAAATCCTGAAAGGAAATATCCTCTGGAGGAGACATCCTACGCTTAGAGGAGGAGGCCTCCTCTGGGAGAAGTATCCCCGCATCGACAGAACTATCAGAATCCTCAGATTCCTCTGAGGACTCGAAATATCTTCTGTCCGGATGCACTTGAAGAGCCCGATACCCGTACTGACCGAAGTCGGTACCAAGGGGAATCGGTACCGATGTAACAGTACCAGAAGGCATCGCATGACTGGGTACCGGCAAAGCGGACACCGATGTCAATGCCGATGCTGTACCTGTACCGGTACCGATACCCGTGCCGGAGTCGGTGCTGGTACCGGTACCGGTTGAACTGTCTGACGCGGTTCCGAGGGCGTCGATGCCGCAAGGAGAGCCGCCAGACTGCGTTCAGTAGCCAGAACCCTCTGGTCTATCGACGCTGCCGATGCCTGGATGTCAGTACCGGAGAAGACCGCCAGTACTCCAGAGCATGGCACCAGTAGTTCTGCTGAGGTCGAGGCCTCGAGAACATCCTGGAGCCCCGATAATGCTATGGAAGCCGAAGCCTCCCGCCGGGGCAATTTTGCCGGTGCAGAATCCTCAAGGGCAACGCCAGAGGCATCTCGATGCTTAGAAGGAGATCTACCCTTTGAGGACCGGCTAGATTTATGTTTAGTTACCTGAGATCCACGAGAGGAAGGGGAAGCCCTGAAAGACGTCGATGCCACTGAAGCTGCATCAGAGGGAAACAGGGTACTGAGCTTGGCAGCTCGGTTCTACCGACCTCTCTTAGACATCACAGCGCAGGACATACAATCCGTGATGGAGTGGTCAGGACCTAAACATTTTAGAAACCATTCATGGGTGTCGGTGACGGAGATGGTACCGCCACACTTGGTGCACTTTTTGAAACCTGAGGCAGGTTTCTCCATTGTAGGAAAAATGTTTGGGCCTAAGGCCCAAAAAGGCGCGTGCACCTGGGAAAAAAAGGAAAAGTACTAATATATATATATATTTTTTTTTTTTAAAGACAGAAAATAAGAAAGAAAAAACCAGCGGTACCGGTAGAGCGTCGAGGAAGGCAGACGCGACCACAAAAAAGAAAGAAAAAGAAGAATTCTTCTGCGGTGACAGGAACAACGACCTGCTGGCTCCGTGGAAAAAGAACAACTAGAGAGAGGCAGTTGGGAAAGGCGGGAAGGCAGCACGCAGGGTGCTGTGGGATGCTCCCAAAAGCTTTCTAATTGGATGCTGGGGAGCGTTCCCGCGCAGGCTCCATTGGTACCGACGATACCCATATGTGATGACTACATTCCTGCTTGTTCCTGGAGATGCTTCCTTCTCCCTAACCTGCCGGATAAAAGCTGGCGGTCTTAAGGGGAAATGGACCTGCACTTGGTTGCAGGGCAGGGCCGAAGGTACCTCCTCCCCCACCCCTTGAGGGAAACTGAGGCAGAAGAAAAACCTTCACTAGCCTATACTAGATAGTAAAATAAAATTAAAGGTACAGGAATAAACCAAAGGGTAAAATAGCTCCCTAAGCTAAGTCTCTCCAGTAACCTAGCTATGGGTTACTGACTCCCTTACAGCTTGGAGACTGAGCAAAACTGAATCTGGTGGGAGGTGCCAGTACTATATATATCCTAGGGTCATCAAAAGAAGATGACGTGCTCAGTCTCCTTGCAGCTGGAAGGGGGGCACAACCCAGAGGAAAGGGACTGAACTGGAGAGATGCTTAGGAATTAAATTTTGTACAGGACGGAGAGAAGGATTGGAGGGAATTCCTGTAGAACAAAATCCGGATCTGGACACTCTTCTAAAGCACTCTGAGAGAGCACCGAGTGCGGAGAGGAAAGGGCTAGAGAATGGCTCCTTTGCAGTTTGGAATCCACAGCAGATTACTTATTTATTTATTTAAAATATCTGTTATCTAAAATACAGAGACTATTGGATCTTGAGATAAGAGTGTTTTGAAATGTCATTACAAATTCAGCTGCTGACATTGAACAGATGGCAGATCTTTACAGTACCACTTAACAAATTTGTTGAATATCTTTTGCAGCTATGAATGAGGCTGCTCTGGCACAGGAAGTGAAACTGTTGCAGAAGACTAAAAAAAAAAAAAAAAAAAAACCTGTTAAAGACTCAATTACTCCAATTAGGATCAGAGTAGACATCATTTGAGGCTAGTATGGTCGATTGTTGCACAAGGGATGTCTGTACCTCTACTAGAGAGTGAAAAAATACTTGTGCTAGACCTGTGCTGTCAGACAAAACAAATCCTGCGCTGGGGCAGTCTGTGTACAATCTGTGTTGGTCTGGCATGCTGGTTTATCTATTCTAAGAACCACTGTGGAGTCTGAACTGACAGAACAAGAAGTAGAGTTTCTTTGATGGTGCAGATAGTGCAAAAAGTGACTGCACAGATCTGTGCTTAGGAGAAACGCTTTGAGCTATATCTGTATTTCTCTACTGCTTTGGAAGGAATTTCTGAGGATACCTTTACCTCAGGCCAGCACAAGCTTTGCAAAAGATGACTGCACTTTAGACCTAGAAATCTCCAAGGAGGTTCATACCAATCTGGAAGTTCTCTAGAGCTGCTCATTTGTGGCTGGACACGGTCATGGAGAATACATAGAGTAGGGGCTCTCAGCCCAGTCCTCGGAACACACCTAGTCATAATGAATATGCATGAAACAGATTTGCATACAATTGAGACAATGCATACAAATCTCCCATATGCATATTGATTGTGATTATCCTGAAACCCTGACTGCCTAAGTGTATCCTAAGGACTGGGTTGAGAACCACTGAACTCGAGTATGGAGTCAGCCAGCCCCTGCACAGAAGAAGTCTTCCTTCTGGGTAAGCAAGAGTCTCTTCTCTGCCTCTGGGATCACAGAAACATCCTGCAGCAATGTTTGCAGTCAGCCTGGTTATGGTCCAAGACCAGACAAAATAGGCATCTGGAGGAGAGGGTTATTAAAATTCTGGATCTCTCACATTATAGACAAGACTAGAACCTTGACTGGGATATATCTTCCCAGAAGAGAACAAAACACTAAATAAATTAACAAAACATCAAATAAACTAAGTAACCTGTTTGTGTTTTTTAAGGATGGGGGAAATGACTATCAGCAACATCAGACACAAGCAAAGGTAAAAGTCTCTTCATTAAGGGACAGCTTTGTTTTTACATCTGTTTAGCAAAGTGAAAAAACAAATCTGAGGGACTGAGAAAGCACAGTTACTTACCTGTAACAGGTGATCTCTGGGAACAGCAGGAATTAGTCCTCACATATGGGTACGTCGGTACCGACGGAGCCCGTGCGGGAAAGCTCCCCAGCTTCTTAGAATAGAAGCTGTTGGGACCCTCCCACTGCACATGCGCACTGCCTTCCCGCCTTCCTGAACAGCTCTCCTCAGTTTCGAGTTTATAGCTGAGTCAACAGAGAGAGGACAGGAAGATAGATAGATAAAAGATACAACTCCTAGGGGAGGTGGGTGGGTTGTGAGGACTAATTCCTGCTGTTCCCAGAGATCACCTGTTACAGGTAAGTAACTGTGCTATCTCCAGGAACAAGCAGGAATAAGTCCTCACATATGGGGACTCCCTAGCTTAGATGCATGGGATCCCCTGTAAAGGTTCGCCATCTTCGTATGGATCTCAGGCATCCATTCTGGGAAGGTGGGCAGGAGTTGTTTAGGAATGGAACAGGTGCTTGAGGACAGCCTGGCCAAACAAGGCATCCCGGCGGGAGTCCTTGTCCAAACAGTAATGGGCTGTGAAGGTATGAACCGAGGCCCAGGTAGCGGCACGACAGATCTGATCTATGGAAACAGAGTGCAGATGAGCCATAGAAGTTGCCATGGCCCTCACATTGTGATCAGTGACATGGCCTTCCAGAGAAAAGTTTTAGCTCTGGTAAGCAAACGAAAAACACTGAGCAATCCAATTGGAAAGAGTACGCTTGGATACTGTAAGTCCCAAATGGGAAGCATCAAAGGCCAAAAAATTATTAGAAGACTGACGAAGTGGCTGAGTCCTATTAAGGTAAAAAGCGAGAGCTCTTTTACAATCCAGAGTATGAAGGTTCCTCTCTGCATTGGATGCATGAGGAGCTGGAAAAAAGACAGGTAGATATACCTCTTGATTAAGATGAAAAGGCGAGACCACTTTAGGCATAAAGTGGGGATTCGTCCTAAGGACCACCTTATCATGATGAAATCTTGTGTAAGGTGGATTAGCCACTAAAGCCTGCAGCTCACTGATGCGGCGAGCCGAAGTGACTGCAATGAGGAAGATGACCTTCCAGGAAAGAAATTTCAAGGAGGTGGAAAACATTGGCTCAAAAGGTGGCTTCATAAGTTGACCGAGCACTAGATTCAAATCCCATGCGACCGGGGGTTGTCTGATGGGAGGTTTAGTGAGAGTCAGGCCTCTCATGAATCTTGCAACAAGAGGATGAGAGGAGATAGGTAGTCCATTTATATGTTTCAAGGATGCGCAATAGCGCTTAAATGGACTCTTACCGAATTCGTCTTGAGGCCTGCATTGGATAGATGCAGGAGATAATCAAGAAGAGAATTCAAAGGAAGTGCCAGAGGGTCAAGACCCTGCTGAGCACACCAAATGGAAAAACGTTTCCATTTGAAAGCATAGGAACGCCTGGTAGAGGGTTTCCTAGAGGCAGAAAGGATATCTTTCACTGGTTGGGAAAGATGAAAGTCTTGAAGGCTAAGCCTTCAGTAACCAAGCACTGAGGTGAAGGGATTGGGGTTTGGGTGCCACAAAGTCCCCTCCTCCTGAGACAGGAGGTCTGGCGCAGCTCCCAGATCCAAGTAGGATCCCTGGGAGAGCTGTAGAAGTAGAGGGAAACCACACTTGGCGTGGCCAGCGTGGAGCTATGAGGATCATAGTTCCATGATCCCTCTGGAGTTTGAACAGAGTCTTGGGAATCAAAGGAATGGGTGGAAAGGCATATAGGAATGCCTGATTCCAATTCAGGAGAAAGGCGTCCGTAGCCTGAGCTCCCTGACACGGAGTTCTGGAACAGAACCGGGGAAGTTTGGCATTCCACGGACTTGCAAAGAGGTCTATGTCCGGGGTCCCCCATTCCTGAAAGATTCGGTTATTTTGGTCCAAATGTAGGACCATTCGTGTGGCAGCAGAACTCGACTGAGCCTGTCTGCCCGAGAGTTTTGAACTCCTGGGAGATACACTGCTAGCAGGTGAATCTGATGCTCTCTGGCGAAGGCCCATAGTCTTAGAGCTTCGTTGCAAAGCGACAGAGAGCCCGTCCCTCCTTGTTTGTTTATGTGAAACATGGCCACCTGATTGTCCGTCTGAACTAGGACAGTGAGGTTGGCTAGGAGGGAGTGGAAGACCTTGAGGGCAAGGTAAATTGCTCGCAGTTCCAGAAGATTGATATGAAGGGTGGTCTCCTGTAGAGACCAAGTGCCCTGAGTGGAGAGAGTTTGCAGATGGGCTCCCCACCCTGTTTGGGAGGCATCTGTTGTGAGGGTTGCTTGGGGTAGCAATGGTTGAAATGGAGCCCCCAACAACAGATTCTTGGTGGAAGTCCACCAGTGGAGGGACCAAAACAGACGATCGGAGGTTTGTATTTGGTCTGAGAGCGCTCCTGACGCCTGAGTCCACTGAGTGGCCAGGGTCCATTGAGCTGCTCTCATATGAAGACGAGCATAGGGCACCACATGCACTGTGGAGGCCATATGACCCAGTAGGCGTAGCATTTCCCTGGCTGTCAAGTGAGTGCTGGACTGAGCTTGGGAGGCCAAACTCAGGAGGCGCTGGCCTCGAACCTGTGGAAGGTAGGCCCTTGCAGTGATGGTGTCCAACTGGGCCCCTATGAATTCTAGAGATTGAGTAGGGATGAGTTGGGACTTGGGAAGGTTTACTACCAGTCCCAGATACTGCAAAAGGCTCCTTGTGTGGTCCAGGGAAATCTGGGCCTGTGACTGAGTTGGAGCTCGGATGAGCCAGTCGTCCAGATATGGGAAGACAAAGATTCCCATGCCTCTTAGAAATGCGGCTACGACTGCCATGCATTTTGTGAATACTCTTGGAGCAGAGGCTAGACCGAAGGGGAGTACTCTGTATTGGAAATGTTTTCCCTGAAACAGAAAGCGAAGATACTTTCTGTGGGATGGATGGATGAGTATATGTGTATACGCATCCTGTAGGTCTAGAGAACAAAGCCAGTCCTGACCCTGGAGGTAAGGAAGGAGAATGCCGAGAGACAGCATTTTGAATTTCTCCTTGAAGAGAAATTTGTTCAATTCTCTCAGATCTAGGATTGGTCTGAATCCCCCTGTCTTCTTTGGAATGAGAAAATAAGGGGAGTAGAAACCGGACCCTTGTTGAGGAAGAGGAACCTCTTCTATGGCCCCTTGGGCAAGAAGAGAGGAACTCTTGACCCAACAGGGTTAGGAGAGATGGGGGAGAATTGAATGGTCTCACCATATGATGGGGAGGAAGGCTGGAGAAATGAAGTTTGTAACCCTCTCGAATGATAGAGAGGGTCCATTGTTCTGTTGTGATTTGTTCCCATCTGGGAGCAAAGTGAACCAACCTTCCGGGTATGGTGAGAGGTTCTGGTTGAGTTAGAACCAGAGTGGCAAGTTCCCTAGGAGCAAGTCAAAACCCCTGAGGGGTTGGAGCCTGCTGAGCTACAGTAGCTGCTGCAGGCTTAGCTCGTGCTTGTTTGGATTGCTGACGCTTAGCAGTATAGCGAGGTTGAGAAGACTGCTGGCCAGTATTTGAAGCAACTCTGGCCTTCTTATAGTAAGGCCTTTTAAAAGACTTTTTCTTAGTAGGAATTGAAGTGGACTTTGAAAGTCTTTCCAAGGTGGCATTTTCAGCATCCATCTGGGTGGCTTTGATTTGCCACTCTTCCCAAAATAAGTTCTCACCTGTACAGGGCAGATTACGTAAGCCATCTAGAACACAAGGTTCCAGATCAGAGGACTGGAGCCAAGCAAGACGTCGGGCTGCAATAGCAATGCCCGAAGCCCTACTGGCTCCCTAAAAGGAATCATATGCTGCCCTATTAGAGAACTTAAAACTCTAAGAGTTGTTTCACTAGGGAAAGGAAACCCTGCTTTTTATCCTCAGGGATAAAAGGGGGCAAAATGCCGCACCTTTTTGGCAAGTTCCTCCAGGAACATGCCCATATAGAGACTGTAGGAATTAATCCTGGCTATAAGCATACTAGCCTGGAAAATTTTCCTACCAAAAGAGTCCAAAGTCTTACATTCCCGTCCTGGAGGGGTGGAAGAGTGCCTTTTGGTACTCCTAATCTTCTTCATTGCAGACTTCACCACAATAGAGTGGTGGGGCAATTGAGTCTTTTGGAAACCAGGAGAAGGAGGGACCCTATACATGGTGTCCAACCTACGGGAATAAGGAGACAAAGTCAAAGGATTTTCCCAGAAATCCATCAGTTGTTCTTGAAGGATTTCATGGATAGGCAGGGTAACTGCCTCCTTAGGGGCCTTTGAGTATCCCAAAATATCCAGTTTTTTGGATCTGGGTTCCTTTTCAGAGGATGTGGTAATAGAAAGGGCTGTAGCCATATCTAAAACAAAGTCCTGGAAGGACAAATCCTCTGGAGGGGACATTCTCCTTTTAGGAGAAGAGGGCTCCTCAGGTAAGTTGAGTGAAAAACTCAGCAGAATCATCAGAGGAGTGAAAATCCTCAGAGGAATCGGTGCTTTCCTCTAACGCACGATACGCGTACCGATCGGTATCGATATCGGGCGTATCGGGTATGGAACCGGTATGGAGCGAAAGCCCCATACGGTACCGACTTGCGTTTAGAGGTGGACGGCCTCGATACCGGCATGGCGGACGATACCGGTATCGGCCGGAACCGCTGAAAGCGGAAACCGATGGCGTTGCAGCTTTAATGAAAGCCATGACGGCCTGCTGCATGGACTGTACAGTATCGCCCATGGACGCCATAGCTGCCTGGATGTCGGTACCGGAGTGACCCGGTACCCCAGAGCAGGCTAACAGGTGATCTGTCGAGGCCGTAGCATCGATATCAACCTGAGACCCCTGAATTGGCGTTTTTGGAAGTTGGACTTCCCGCCGGGGTTGTTTGGCTGGGGCAGGGTCCTCAAGTTCTAAGCTAAGAGCCTCTCGATGCTTTGAAGGAGATTTGCTCTTTGAGGACTTGCCCACAGAAGGTTTGGTTACCTGAGATCCATCCGGAAGAAGACCTGGATGACTGTGATGCTGTATTCTCTGAAGCAAACAGCACATGGAATTTGTTGGCCCGGTTCTGCAGCCCACGTTTAGACATGTGGGAGCAAGATGGGCAGTCCGGTATGGAATGGTCAGGCCCCAAACATTTCAGACACCAGTCATGGGTGTCGGTGACTGAAATAACAGCATTACATTTGTTACACTTCTTAAATCCAGGGGCTGGCTTCTCCATGAGGAGAAATTGAGTAGGCCGAGAGGCCTCTCTGAAGTGACCAAAAAGCTAAAAAATAAGAAAAAAGAATTATAATTTTTTAAAGAAAGAAATAAAAGACCGGCGATACCGGTATCGGTATGGGGAAGGCAGGTACGCGGTCTAAAGAAACAAATAAAATAACAATTTCTTCTGCGGTGAAAGGACCACGACCTGCTGTCTCCGCGGAAACTGAGGAGAGCTGTTCAGGAAGGCGGAAGGCAGTGCGCATGTGCAGTGGGAGGTCCCAAAAGCTTCTATTCTAAGAAGCTGGGGAGCTTTCCCGCACGGGCTCCGTCGGTACCGACGTACCCATATGTGAGGACTTATTCCTGCTTGTTCCTGGAGATAACCACTATGCATAGGAAGGGCCATGCATGCTCAAAACTTTAGACTGGTTTTGAGAAGCAATTTCTCCAAATAGATTAGTTTTGCACATACCATGAGAGTCATGAACCTCACTTCTAAGTCAGGGTGTGTGGCATATGATCTGTGTCTCTGAAATTTACTGCTAATGTTCAGTGTAGTACTTGCATCTTGCCAGAGAAAGCCGCCTCCTGGAGCTCGTAAGATAAAACATGTCTGGGAAATTTATCAAGGTGTGTTTGGAAATTTAGCCCGCCTATATCTCTAAGTTCAAGGTGGGTTACAACAATCAGCAAAAGCCTCCTTTATAATGCAATCCTTTAAAAATAAATTACATAACTAAGCAGAATTACCATTAACATAAAATCTCCTAAATAAATTATTTTTAATCAAGCCTGTGGCATCCAGCACAATGGGAAATAACTTGATATCTTTCTGCCACATTTTCTTGATCTCTGACTATATTTCTTGGTACTTTAAGATCTTCTCCCTCTCAATGCGATACACAGAATAGTCACTTGGGACTGACACCTCTTTAATTCTGATGTTCTTTACCAATATATCTGGCTTCCTTACATCCAGCTTTTTAATCGATCGGAATGGGAGTATCCCAGATGATCATAACCTCCTCATTCTCTGTAATTTTCTTAGGGTTTGCAGCTTGTCGTGCTGTGAGGGCTTGTGGGCATCAGTAATGCTGAGAGCTTAGCCATCAGTAGCTTAGCTACTGGCAATGTCTCCCAAGATAGTCTGGTATTTCAGCTGAGATCTGTCTAAGACAAACCACCCATCTGGGCAGCAGCAGAATGGGACGGTGTGGTAAGCGGAGGATTACATTTCGGTGACAAATGCAACAAAATGCAACAACACTGGAATTAACTGTGCAGAAGAAAGACCTGGCAAATCTACTTCTGTATCTTGCCATGAAAACCCAATGGATAGTCACAAAACAAATTTAACTATAGTGCTGTAAAATGAGACACCCCCCCCCCCCCCCAGCTTGGAAGGCACTCTCATGACTACTGGGGATGAGCTGAAGACTTCTCAGAGTAAAGCCAGCATTTATGATGTGGTTGGATCTGCTTATGTAGCTGTGCATGAAATGAGAGTCAGAAGTTGCAAAGATGTCTTACATATTGGGACATGGAACGTACGAAGCATGAACCAAGGGAAGTTGGAGGTGGTCAAGAATGAAATGGAAGGTGTACAACTCGATCTGTTGGGTGCCAGTGAACTGAAATGGACTGGCTTTGGGCACTTTGCATCTGATGATCATACGGTCTACTATGCTGGAAATGAAAGACAATGAAGAAATGGTGTTGCATTTATAATTAAGAAGAAACTTGCAAGAACTGGAATGAAATACAATGCAAAAAACCTCAGGGAACACACCGTACTCGCAGAACCAATTGGAGACACTGAGAGCGAGAAGTAAACCAAGCAGTCCTTTATTGGAAATCAGCAACCCTAACATGGCCACGTTTCGGCATGAGCCTTCGTCAGGGGTGTACCTCAAAACATAAATGATACATTAAACACACATTTGTATAAAACGTATACACTAATGAAAAGGAAAACACGCTCAGGAAACAAATATAAAAGACATCATGTCATAACAAAAAAGCTATATTAAAAAGATATTTAAAACATAAATAAATATCTATAAACTTGACTGGGAACACACAAATTCAAAAAGAAAAGCATACAAAGAAAGGTGGATATCTAAAATAAGACACTGTTCATTGAACAGAGTGATGAAATAAAATAATGTCACACTAGCACAGGCATAGGATGAAGAAAAAAATATATACTCACTGAAACAATATAGAATTGTTATGTAGATAAAGGCTACAACCTAAAAAATGTGTAATGTTAAAATTGATCATGGTCTTAGTAGATCATATAAGCATAAAACAGAGGTGGACTACAATAAGGAAAATAAGATAAAGACCAGCACAATGATCCTGTTTGTATAAAAATATATATGAGTGCTGGCTCTAGAACATACAAAAAAACAAATTTGATTTATAACTAACTATTAGCAATCATAAAATATAACCGTCATAAAAAGTATATATAAAAATAATAAAAGGGGAGAAGGGAAGACGGGGGTAGGAAGGGAGTGAGGTGGGGTGGTGGGAGGGGGAAGTGAACGCACATATAAACAATTCAAAAGTGTATGTATAATCATTAACTGATTTAGTGTATATGTATAATATAATATAATATTGTATGTGGATAATATAATAGTGACCAGTTAGATATGACATGATCATGTGACAATATGAATTGACCACAAAAAAGTGACTAATTGAGAGACAGATAAATGAAGTGTTTGGATAACTTTTACAAAACAAAGGACAGCAATAGTAAATACAATGACTTATAGCAGTCAAATCAAAAATAATGACTCATTCAAAAACATACTGGAATGGTGCCATGTACGATGGATATACAACGCCACTGTATTGAGTTTTGCATATGTTCACTACGGCAATTTAAATTACAGTCGGACTGTAAAGGAAAAGCCGAAGTGTATATATGTAACCACAGCCACAAAGGAAAAACTACTAAAAACACTGTTTGTCAACTAGAAAAATGATTAATAAGAAAAAATGAATGAAACATACATTTTCCACAATCCTCTTGGGTTTTAACAACTTTAAATAGTTTTGTGTCATCTGCAAATTTGATAACCTCACTCGATATTCCACTTTCCAGGTCATTTATGAATATGTCTGAAGGCAGCGGACCCAGCATAGATCCCTGGGGTACACCACTATTCACCTTTCTCCATTGGGAAAATTGGCCATTTAACCCTACCCTCTGCTTTCTATCTTTTAACCAGTTCCTGATCCACAATAGTACAGCGCCTCCTATCCCATGACTCTTTAGTTTTGCCAAAAGTCTCTCATGAGGGACCTTGTCAAAGGCTTTCTGAAAGTCCAGATACACAATATCAACTGCCTCACCTTTGTCCACCTGTTCATTCACACCTTCAAAAAAACATAACAGATTAGTAAGACAAGATCTTCCTTGTCTAAAGCCATGTTGGCTATCTCCCATTAAGCCATGACTACATGTTCAGCAATTTTGTTCTTTATGATGGCTTCTACCATTTTTCCCAGTACTGACGCCAGGCTCATCGGTCTGTAGTTTCCTGGATCACCCCTGGAATCCTTTTTAAAACTTGGCGTTACGTTGGCCATCCTCCAATCTTCAGGTATTACAGATGATTTTAATGATAGTTCACAGATTACTAATAGCAGGTCTGCAATCTCATATTTCAATTCTTTCAACACCCTTGGATGTATATCATCCAGTCCAGTTGATTTGCTACTCTTCAGTTTATCAAATAGTTGTAATACATCTTCCCTCCGGAGAGACTGAATGAATTCTTTGCTTCGGTCTTTACTGAGGAAGATGTAGGGATGTTACCCATGAATGAAGTGGTATTTAAAGGTGCAGAAGAATTGAAGGAAATATCGATACATTGGGAAGATGTATTACAACTATTTGATAAACTGAAGAGTAGCAAATCACTTGGACCGGATGATATATATCCAAGGGTGTTTGCTGATCTAATTCTTTGAAGAGTTTTTTCTCTTCTTTTGCAAATTCTGTTGCTTCCTTCCCTGTGTGTGCTTGTGGATTGCCACTCATTCCTTCTAGTCGTTGGAATGCTTTTCCCAAGTTTGTTGATCATCGAGACAGATTCTGGATGTTTACTTTCATATTTCAGCACTTTGCATATTTGGATGTGATGATGCTGTTAGGTAGGCCTGGAGGCTATGATAGTAGCTCTGTATGTGTAAGCAATCTCTATATGGCCTAGACTGAGCTCAGAGGAATGTTCTGTCCCTGCGCTGTCAGATGATCATCTTGTGTGCCTGACTCAATACTGCCTGTTAACAGAAAAATAGTTTTTGATTTCGGTAGCACTTTAGGTTGCAATTATCCTCTGGATAATCATCGGGTAACACGCTGTCATAATTATTGCTAGCTAAGTAAAAGGAATCTCATGTTTTAAATGTATTTGCTTAACTTGTTATCAGAGAACATGGTTTCAGGTACAAAGGTGACTAGCGGCATGTGCAAGTGTGTGTAAGGATGTAAGAATGCATGGGTGGATGGGAGTGTGTTTGGCATTTCTGTTAAATACTTGGGGGTCTTTGGAGTATGCGTGTATAGGTTTGGGTGTGGAATGGGGTGTATTCGCAGCACGTGGGGAAGATATATATAGGGCAGTGCTATTCACCCCCAGTCTTCAAGTGCTGCAAATAGGTCAGGTTTTCAGGATATCCCTAATGAATATGCAAGAGAAATTTGCGTGCATACTGCTTCTATCTTATCCATATGATATGTTGAAAATATGACGCGGTGACAGTCCTCAAGGACTGAGAGTGAATACCATTAGTATAAGGTGAGTGGATGGTGGGGGTTCACTATGGGGTGTGTGCAAGAAGGAAGCGTTAGCTCTGAAGGTGCCTTTTTTTGTCATATTTTACAATCTGCTTTGGTAACTTTTTCCTGTCTTTGCCTGTGTTGTTGAGGGATGGGAACAACATTTTAACAGTTTACAGTGTCTAAATTTCCCATAGAAAGCAATAAGAATTCTTTTTTTTTTTGGAGGCCAAAGTGTCTGGTTTTTCAAATTCATCCAAGATAGCTATATTTCTTCCTGCAAGCTAAATCTGATAAATTTCTCTCCCTTTTCTGGAGAGTTATCATACCTACTGACAAATAAAGGGACACCAATCCATTTTGCATAAATCGTTCCAGTCCAGTTTGAAAGATAACCCTGTTAGGTAAGAAACTTGAACTCTGATCATTTGAGTCAATTTGTATTGAATAGCCTTATCACTGCAGTTGAAATCTGATTTGGGGATTCTAATTCATCAAGTCAACTAGCAGTAAAATTGCTTTGATTTTCAACCCACACCACATCCAGTTTGATTTTACTCGGTTCTGCTGCAAGGGTAAAACAATAATTGTTCAGACAGGGACCAAATATTTTTAAAAGACCCGCAGGTCAAATATAAACCATGTTTAAATTGTATTTGTTTTATTTAAAAGGAGGCATTTCTGAGCTGAATGGCCTTCCTACAATATTTTCTTCTTTAATTAAATCACGGCTTTCTAAGCATTTCCCATTACACCCTTGATTAGAGCATACTGTATCTGCACGGCTGGCATCTTTACTTGCTAATGGGCAAATTAATGGCAGAACAGACGTAGAATAATAATGTTACAATTCTCTTTGCGATTTCCAAGTACTTTAATATTAATTTCTCTCCATTCTAAAAGTAAATTTTCTTTGCAATTACTGAAAAAAGAATAAAAACCCCATAAACAGTTCCCAACATAAATCAAGTGGTAGAAACTGTGATTTTCTTTAACACATCAGTGTACAAAGTGGATTATGTACTGTCATGGGAAGAGAGATCAATAGTTCCTCCATAACAGTTTTCTGCTCTCTCTCAAGGCTTCTAATGATCTCACTAGTACCAAAGTTTCTCACCTAAGTTTAGCAAAACTGCTCCCTTCAACAGGGGTTCTCCACAGACGGCAGGATAAATCAGACATACAAGTCAGTAACGTCAGCATTCTCAGAGATCAGAATTAGCTTAACGTTTTTGAGCATGCCTAGTTCTTACTGCTCATTGCCATCCCTCTGCTACACCTCAATTCATGCATGGCTTGGAATTAATTCTTGGGGAGATGGGTGGGATTGTGTGTCTAATTTATCTTGCAGTCTATGGAGAAACCTGTTACAGGTAAGCAACTCGGCTTTTTCTGTCAACCGCTGAGAGTTGCTGCAGATCAATTAAAGTATCATTGGAATCATAGAGCTGCCTTGTAGGTAAAATGCTTGAGTAAGTGATCTGTACTACCTGGAAGTTTTGAGCAACATGGCTTCATTTCTTTTTAGTTTATATTTATAGAATTTAACAAATTAAATCCAAGAAACCACTTGTACAGAAAAAAATGGAGAAATCCCGTCTATCAGCACAGCAAAATAACAAATAAAAGAGAAAAACAAGATGACAAATCTCCATCACTCTAGCCCACAATATGACTGGGGCCCAATAAGAACGGAAAGGGAAACAGAACAGTCAGACCATCACAACAAACGACACAGTAAGGGAGTTATCTGGCCAGGTGAGATAATATAGGAGTTTATAAAAGCAAGCAGCTGAGACCATTCTAAGATACAGGTGACAGATTCCAATTTAACAATATACTTGCAAGGAAATTTTAGGAAAAACAGAACAGCATGCTTCAAAAGCAGAAGTTCTTTTATTTTCCTTTGATTCTCTCTAGGCAAGTCAGGAAAAATCTTAACATGGCCCATGAAAGGTTGAAGCCAATTCCTGAAATACATACATAGCAACTAGTCCCTATCTGCTGACAAAGCAAACATCACTAATAATGTAGCTGACGATATAGCTTCAGAGTTCGACTTTTCCAGAAAATCAGTCACATTCAGCATATCAACCCCTGGGTCATGCTGTGGAGAACTTCCACTTGGACCTTTCTTAGCAGTAATAAACTTTTGATATTGGAGGCAAACCCTCTTTAGAAACCTTCAATATGTCCTACATATAGGTCTTAAACGGTTCCTTAGCCGAGACCACCTAGGATTTCGGAAAATTCAAAACCCTAACATTTGCAGTCCTCGCAGAATTTTCCAAAACTTCAATCTTATTCTTCAGGAAAATACTATCTTTAATCAAAGCAGCAATAGTACTTTGAACCGAAGCAGTCTTCAAATCCCGTTCTTTGAAAAAAGTCTTTAAGGTAGCAATATCTTGCTGGCAAACTAGAAGTCGAAAGAAATTTTCAGCCACTCACAAAGAAATACCCTGTATTTGTGGTTGCAGCATACTTCCCAACTGAGAAACAGCTTCCTAGATGGTCTCCAATGAAAACTGAGCTGGCCGCTGAAGCGGAACAAAGGGCACAATTTTGATTTAGGCAGGCTATGCGCCAACGCAGCACATAGCCTGCACTCCGACCCCCTTAACCCGGATTTTCACTTCCATGGTGACAGAAGTGAAAATCTGGGTTATGCTGGATGTGCCAGCAGATGCCGAGGCTACGACAAGTGAGGAAAAACCTCGCCTATATTTAAGGCACAGAGGGCTAAGCAGGAAGCATTGAAAATCGCTGGTACCAGCTTAGCCCTTTCCTCTGCCCCAGAATGCCCTCAACATGCCCTGATGCTAACCGCATAACATCTCAGCGTGTTAGGGACTTATCAGGGATTTTCAAAAAGCACTACCCATGTAGGTGTCTTTCGAAAATCTCGGATAAGTAATTTACATGGGTAATTAGGGCAGTTACCTGTGTAAATGCCTTCAAAAATGCCGACCAAAAGAAATAGTATCACTTGAAGTCACACTGATGCCTCCAGCATTCATAATCTGCTCACAACATTCTCCAGCTCCTGCTCAGAAGCGCAGGACCATGCCGCTCTCACTTGCCACTGCACCAGCCACTCCGCCCGCAGGAGTTTCCTGCTGTGAACCAGGGTTCATAGCACTGGAGTTGCGACCTCCTGTGACCTCCCCCCCCCCCCCCAAATCAGACTGGGGTGTAACCTGAACAATACATCCAGGCGGGAACTAAAGAGCACTGGCTGCTGTGGTTGCCTCCATGGCTTGGGAAGAAAAAGGTGTCAAGGCCCGAGGAAGACGCCAAGTCCACAGACACTGGCGTCAACTCAGCCAGACACTTCCCTGTGTTTAACTGGTCATCGGGACGCAGAACAAAATTGTACATCATTGGCATGGAGGTGGATTGGCAAGGAGCAGAGGGATACTTCCTCATTCTACCTTTCCTCTTTCCCATTGAAGAACTGGCATCCTAACAATGTCTGCATGCTGTCATCTTGGGATCCTCAACCAACATGGCTTCATTTATACTCTACTACTGTACAGAGACATGTAAGAGACAGTCCTTGCTCATAGGAGCTTACAGTCTAATCAAGACAGACAACACAACAAATGGAGACTAGGATATATCTAGAGGAATGGTAAAGAAACATATGATGTGAACAGGAGACTAGGGGGATCAGGATTAAAAAGCAGTATCAGAGAAGTGAGTTTTTAGCCTGGATTTGAACAGGGCCACAGATGGAGCCTGGTATACCAACTCAGGTAGTTTGTTCAAGCATAAAGAGCACCAAGGCAGAAAGATCAAAGTCTAGGCAGTGGAAGAGAAGGGCACAGATAAAATGGATCTGCCAGAAAGTATAGTTACTCACCTGTAACAGGTGTTCTCCAGGAACAGCAGGAATAGCAAGTAACTCACCTGTAAAAGGTCTTCTCCGGGGACAGTAGGAATCAGTCCTCATATATGGGTGATGTCAGCACCGACGGAGCCCTGACTGAAGCTTCTCCCCAGCTTACAATGAAAGCCTTTGGGAGATGCTACCACCCGCAAAAGGGTGTCACCTTGCTCAGTCAGATGACTAAAAGATGGAAAAAGTACATAAATTTATTTATTTATTTAGTATTTATTTATTTAGCTGTATTTATATCCCGCTTTTCACCGGGTCAAAGCGGTCAATTGGGAGATACATTTAACACGAGGGGATATGACACACATACGCTAATACTTACAGGGAACATGGGCAATGGAGGGTTAAGTGGCTTGCCCAAGACCACAAGGAATACCTATAGGACTAGAAATCCCAGTCCCTCCGGCCTGAGATTGCTGTCCCCAGGTGGGACTTGAACCCCTGGCCCTCCGGCCTGAAGTACCTTGTCCTAACCACTAGGCCACTCCTCCCACCTAAAATATGGTAAAGGGGCAACTCCAAGGGGAGGAAGGAGGGTTGTGAGGACCGACTACATTTTCTCTGGGAACAAGCAGGAAGTCAGTCCTCACATATGGGACTCCCCAGCTACAGGCTACCAAAAGCCCATAGCGAAAAACACGGTCGCCCCCAAGGGGAGCTGCGAGCAGCAGCAATTAAGTCCGTAGCTACAGACAACAGTAGGACCCCTGTGTCCTATGGAAACCTGCACTCTGGCAGCCTGAACACAAGGGTTAGAGGGAAGGAGTTGCCTAAACCATGAAAAGATTCCAGAACACGGCCTGGCTGAAGGCACTGTCCCATCGGGACTCCCTTTCCAGGCAGTAATGCACTGCAAAGGTATGGACTGAAGACCAGATGGCGGCCCGGCAGATGGCCACCATCAGGACGGAGCGCAGGTTTGCCACATGGGCTGCCATGGCTTTGACACGGTGCGCCGTTACTCGGCTTTCCAGCGGGAGCCCCGCCTGCTCATAGGTGAGGGCGATACAGTCCACCACCCAGGCAGACAGTGTATGTTTTGTCACCGTCTCTCCCAGTCTACTGGGGTCGTACGAGACGAAAAGCTGAGCAGCTTTGCAGTGACCCTGAGAACACTGGATGTAGAAGGACAAGGCCCTTTTACAGTCCACGGTGTGGAGGATCATCTCCCCCTACTGGAGTGAGGGGTCTCAGGAAGAAGGTGGAAAGTGGAAAGTCCCATCTCCTGACTGAGGTGGAAGGACGATACCACCTTCGGAAGGAATTTAGGGTGTGCGTGGAGCACCAACCTGTTCTTGTAGAACCTGGTATATGGCGCCTCTGCCACTAAGGCCTGAAGCTCGCTAAACCTGTGAGCGGAGGTAAGCACAACCAGGAATGTCACCTTCCATGAGAGGTAGCACAGGTGGCAAGTAGCCAGACTCAAAGGGCGGGTGGGCGAGAGAGCTGCCCTAATACCACACTGAGGTCCCACTCAGTCGCCAGAGGGCAAACCGGGGGCTTAGATAAAAACAGACCCCGTAGGAAGTGGGTCACTAGCGGCTGGACCGAGAGGGGTTTGCCATCCACCAGGTGATGTGTGCCCCCAGAACACTGAGATGCACCCTAACAGAGTTCAATTTAAGCCCAGATTGTGAGAGGTGGAGAAAGTACTGTAGCACCAGATCCACCAGGCAGGAGAACGGGTCAGCCCATGCTCTGCACAACAAATTGAAAACCTATGCCATTTGAGAAGCCTTATGAAAGGCCAGCAGTATTTCTTCTGCCTCACCAGAGAGGATGAAAGGAGCTAGGTCACCCTTTCAGCAGCCATGCTGTCAGCACCAGGGACCTCACATCGGGGTGCAGAAGAGAGCCCCCCTCCTGGGATAGAAGCCCTGGAAAGCTCTTCAACGGGATGGGAGTCTTCATCGACAGCAGGAGGGGTAGCGGGAACCATGGCTTCATGGGCCATCAAGGGGCTATCAGGATGAGCGAGGACTTATGCTGAGGGTTCTGAACAATGTCTTGGCAATTAGAGGACTGGGCGGGAAGGCATACTTGAGGCCTCTTGACCACAGGATGGGGAATGCATCTGCCGACATTCTGGAGGGGTGAGACTGCCAGGAGCAGAAGCAGGGCAATGGATAGTTGTACAGACTGGCGGACAGGTCTATCTCGGATTCCCGCCAGAGCTGAAAGAGCTGGTAGGCCACACTGGGGTCCAGCTGCCACTCGTGCAGCTGGAGGATCCTATTCAGTCTGTCGGCCAGCGAGCTGTTCTGGCCTGGTAGGCAAACTGCCCACAGGAGAATACTCTGCGGAGTGCGTAGGAGCAGAGGACCACTGCCTCTCGGCAAAGAACATGATATCCTGTGCCCCCCTATTTGTTAACATAGAACATTGCCATCTGGTTGTCCAACACTGGCTGACCAACACTGGCTGGTGCCATAGGCGGTGACAAAAAGCTCCAGGACGTTGATCTGCTGGTTGCTCCTGTCCTGCGACCAACTGCCCTGGGTGCGGAGTTCCTCACAGTGGGCTCTCCAGCCGAGCAAGGAGGCATCTGTGGTGAGGACCCTTAAGGAGCTCAGGGCTTGGAAAGGCATCCCCGCCTTGAGGTTTTGGGGTGTTTGCCACCAGGTCAGGGAGTCCACCAACTGGCGGGTCACTGAGACTTTGTCTCGGAGGCGTCCCGTGGCCTGAGTCTACTGGTCCAGAAGGCACCACTGTGTGGTCCTCATGTGGAGGCGGGCATCCGGGGTGACATGGACTCTGGAGGCCATGTGTCCAAGTAGGCATAGGAGGAGCAGGGGAGGTACCGAGGAGCGGTGCTGTACATCCAGGGCCAGGGCCTTGAGACGGTCTGTTCGGTCTCCAGGCAGGAAGGCCTGGAGGGTGTCCACTCTTGCCCCTATAAACTCCAGACACTATGTTGGGAGGAGGTGGGACTTGGGTAGTTTATCACAAAACCCAAGTGTTGCAGGACGTGGATGGTACGTGCAGTGGCCTGTTGCACTTCAGAGGGCATATCTCCCTTTATGAGCCAATCGTTCAGATAGAGGAAGACAAAGACCAAGCATTTTGTGAAGACCCTTGGGGTGAAGGCCAAGCAGAAAGGCAGCATCCTGTATTGATAGTGCCTCTTCCCCACCATGAACCGCAGGTACTGCCTGTGTTTGGGGTGAATGAGGATGTGGGTGCAAGCATCCTTCAGATCCAAGGAGCATAGCCAATCTCCCAGGAAAAAGATTTAGATGCCATCTTGGATAACATGTTAAAACTCTCCACCCAGTGTGCAGCGGCGGCCAAGACAGCAAATAGAATGCTAGGTATCACAAAGAAAGAAAATGGAAAATAAAACAAAGGATATTATAATTTTTATTTATTTTATTTATTTAACAGTATTTCTAAACCGCCTTATCTTATTAATCAAGGTGGTATCACAGCAAACAATCGGGTAAAGTGAGTGTGTTAAACATGCAGTGAGGGTGAAATTTAGTTGAGTGTGTGTTGTATTGTGTGCTAGATTGGTTTGAGCTATGTACAATGTGTGTTGTATTGTGTGCTAGAATGGTTTGAGCTATGTACAATGTGGGCTATATACAGTGGTGCTAAAAATATTTTCTATACATACAGTGTTTAGGCGGAATCATGAGCTGTTATACATTCTCTGAGGTTATGTGATGTGTCCATAGTGTTCTATGAACAGCATGGTTTTCAGCTGTTTTCTAAAGTCTTTGAGGTCTGTAGTTGCCCTTAAATCGTCCGGTAGTTTGTTCCATATTGTTGGAGCAGCCATTGAGAGTGCTCTGTCTGTTGTGTCCTTGCGTGTGTGTTTGAATTCACTTGGGGTGCTGACTCGGTTGTTTGTTTGTTTTCTTCTAGGACGTGTGCTGGTGTCTGGTTGTATGAGGGTGTGCAGGCTGTTAGCTGATGTGTGCTGATTTATTTTAAATAGGTTTATGATAGTTTTGTATCTGATGCGTGCACCGATTGGGAGCCAGTGTAAGTCCTTTAAGGTAGGTGTGATGTGCTCCTGTCTTGCAGTACCGGATATTATTCGTGCTGCAGTGTTTTGTGCTAGCTGGAGTGGTTTGAGGGCTTGTTTCGTTAGTCCAAGGTATATCGGATTGCAGAAGTCCAGTAGTGGGGTTATCAGTGCTTGACAGACGGTACGAAAGTGTTCTGGGGCGAGGAGTGGTTTCAGTCTCCTGATGATTCGCATCTTGTAGTAGACTTTTTGGATTGTTTTGTCTATATGTGGCTTGAGGTTTAGTTTATTGTCCAGAGTAACTCCGAGGTATCTCACTTCTGATCTTATTGGTATAGTAGTGTTTTGTATCTTGATATTTGGCGGGTGTATGAAGCTTTGGTTCCGAGTGATGATTAAAGCTTCGGTCTTGTTGTAGTTTATTGCGAGGTTGTTGTTTTGACACCAACTCGTCATTTGGGTAAGGCAGTCTGTTATCTTAGAGAAGTGGAATGGAGGAGTGGAGTGGAGTGGAGGAGTGGCCTAGTGGTTAGGGCAAGGTACTTCAGGCCGGAAGGTCGGGGGTTCAAATCCCACTAGAGGACAGCAACCTTGGGCCGGAAGGACTGGGGTTTCTAGTCCCACAGGTGCTCCTTGTGGTCTTGGGCAAGCCACTTAACCCTCCATAGCCCATGTTCCCTGTAAAATAGTTATCTCCAAGTTATAATGCCCTGTTCAATGTAATTTCAGTTTGTTCAATGTAAACCGCACTGATGCAGAATAGCGCGGTATATAAGAGAATGTAAATAAATAAATAAATAAATAAATAAGTCCGGGTTGTCGATTGATATCGGGGTGTATATCATGATGTCGTCTGCATATATTGTGTATTGAATGTTGTTCTTTTTCATGATGTTGCATATTGGTTGGATGTAGATGTTAAATAGGAGTGCTGAGAGTGCGGATCCTTGAGGTACTCCTTGACGGACATTTATGGGTCGGGAGGTGTTGTGTCCCACCTTGACCTGTAGCTGTCTTTCGGTTAGGTATGAGTGGAACCATTTCAATGTGATACCATGTATACCAGTGTTCTTTAGTCTTTCCAGGAGTGTGTTGTGGTCCACTGTGTCGAAGGCTGAGGAGATGTCGATGAAGATCATTATGATTCCATTCCTGGTGTTGTCAATTATTCTTAGGATGCTGTCGAAGAGGTAGATCAGTAGCATTATAATGCCTCTGTATCGTTCCATGGTGCAACCGCACCTTGAATATTGTGTGCAATTCTGGACGCCGTATCTTAAAAAGGATATAGCCGTTATTAGAAAAGGTACAGAGAAGAACCACCAAAATGGTAAAGGGGATGGAAGGATACTCCTATGAAGAGAGGCAAAGGTTAGGGATCTTCAACCTGGAAAAGAGACAGACTGAGGGGAGATATGATAGAGGTCTATAAATTAATGAATGAAGTGGAACGGGTAAATGTATATTGATTGTTTACATCATCAGAATATATAAAGACTAGGGGACATGCAATGAAGCTACAGGGTAACCTATTTAAGACTAATGAGAAAATATTTTTTCACTCAACGTGTAATCAAACTCTGGAATTTGTTACCCGAGGATGTAGTAAAAGCTGTTAGTGTAGCTGGGTTTAAAAAAGGTTTGGACAAGTTCCTGGAGGAAAGGTCCATAAACCATTATTAAAAGGGACCCGGGATATCACTGCTTGACTCAATACAAGTATTGTGGAACTTGTGTCTTTTGGGGAAACTGCTAGGTACTTATGACCGAGATTAGCCACGGTTGGAAATGGGATACTGGGCTTGATGGACCTTGGTCTGACCCAGTATGGCATATCTTATGTTTTTATGTTCTTAATGTTACAAGGGAAAGTATCTTGAACTTCTCCCTCACCAGGAACTTGTTTGTTTGTTTATTTATTTAACAGGTTTTTTTTATACCGCTTTATCATATAATCAAAATGGTTTAAAGTAAAAATCAACAGACTTTACATAGAACTTGTGGTAATGATAGGGGGTGACATGCGGAACATGCCAGAAAGCATAAAATATTTACATTGTGAAATATCTACATTAGTTAGTCAACGTGTTTAGAATCAGTGTCTAGGCTCTGAGGGTGATCCAGAATGTGGAGTGCTGTGTGAGCTCACCGAAGCTTTCCATGAAAAGGAATGTTTTCAGCTTCTTCCTAAAGTCTTTTAGGTCTGTGGTAGTCCTCAGGTTGCGTAGGTCAAGAATGGGCCTTAGGCCTCCAGTCCTTTTTGGCATGAGGAAGTACCAGGAGTAGAACCCCTTGCCCTTGAGATGGTGGGGCACTGGTTCCACCGCCTTGTCCCCGAGAAGACCTGCGAGCTCCGTCAGTAGAAGGTCCCAGTGAAAGGGAGACCTGAGGGGCTCTCCCGGAAAGTAAGCGGGAGGTGTCTGAGTCAGATGGAGGAGGTAGCTCTCCCTGACCACCC
Source organism: Ichthyophis bannanicus (assembly GCA_033557465.1). Taxonomy (NCBI): domain Eukaryota; kingdom Metazoa; phylum Chordata; class Amphibia; order Gymnophiona; family Ichthyophiidae; genus Ichthyophis; species Ichthyophis bannanicus. Next base: position 1,187,252,050 of record CM066032.1, read on the forward strand.
AAAGCGCCCAGAAATCAGTGATGATAGTTAGCCACCTTTAAGCATAGTGGATCAGACATCCCCCTGTGGGCTGCTGACCTCCTTGGGGTGGAGAGGCTATGCCCAAGGAGTCAAAAGCTCCACCCTGGCTGGGCTGGGGCCAACAACTGGGGCTTGGGAGTCTTCTGCTTACAAAGGCCATGCCCATGTCCCTTGGCCTGCTAACCCTGCTGGAGAGCCGGAGAGCCCTGAAAAGGTGGGTAGTTTCTGTAAGCAGCCCCTTTTCTCGGGTAGAAGGGCTTTTTAACTGAGCCTTTCTATCGGGGAGGAGCAGTGGTCTTTTTAGAGAGCCTGGGCCTCGTCATAAACTCGGTCTCCAGTTTAGCGGACTTCTCGGTCATGGGCTTCCCAAAGAAGTTCTCTTTTTGGCATGGGACATCGACCAATTTGTCCTGAACCCATTGCTCGAGATCGAATGACTGTAGCCAAGCCTGGCGTCGGGCACCCATGCCCGCTGACGCTACTCAAGACACCATCTTGAAGCTGTCATAGGCTGCCCGAGACAAAAACTTGAAGCACTCATGGACGGCCTTGGCCAGGTTCTTGAACCGCTGCAAGGATTCCTCAGACAGACCAGCCGAGAACCTGGCAATTTCCTTCTCCAAGTCTCTCAGGTACATGCCCATGTACAGCTGGTAAGCCTGGATGCAGCCGATGAGCATCAAGCCCTGGTAAAACTTTCTGCCGAGGGCATCCAAAGTGTGTCCTTCCCTGCCAGGAGGCACCAAGAAGTTCATCTTCTGATCTTCAGTCAACGCATAGTTGATTCCACCACCATGAAGTTATGCAGCAGCTGTGATTTGTGGAAGCCCGGACTCCGGCGGACTCGACACATGAAGTCGAGCCGCTTGCTCATCACCGGCACCGATGCATGTATCTCCCACATATGGAGCATCAACCGCTCCAGGATGGGAGGGACGGGCACCATAAGCGATTCCCTCAGAGGGGCCTCGTGCTGGAGGATTTCTAGCTCCTCCACCCAAGGGTCCTACTCCAATTCCACCGGGAACGCTAGGGCCTTAGACATGTCCCTGACAAAGTCAAGAAATGCCATGTCCTCCGGCGGAGATTGCTGCCGGGGTTCCAAAGTGGGGGAGTCCAAGGGGATATTGCGATGGCAACGGGTGTCGAGCGACTCCTTGTCCTCTGTCTGGATGGAAGGCTGGTCCGCAGGCTCTGGGGTTGACTGATATGAAAAGCTGAAACCACTTGTGGCAGAAACGTACTCTTTGTTCTAAGAACCAACCCATTCATAAAAAAATAGATTTGCATAGGGCACTAGAGTTTATAATTCACTAACTCTTCTAGCTGAAAATTACCACTCTCAAAAATGTGACCTTCCAGGAAAGGAGTTGAAGACTCCATTGGTTCACACAGTGGTTTTATGAATTTTATCAGGACTACATTTTATGTCCCATAGTACTGGTTGTTTGGGAACAGGTGGTTTGATTTGGAGAATGACCCTCATAAACCTGAAAATTAATCATTAGAAAGAAATAGGAGAAAGATTAACTATATCATAATTTTCTGATACGGAATTAAGGTGCATCTTTACTGATGATATTTTCAGACTTCCTTGAGACAAGTGAAAGAGGTTCCTCAAAAGGATGGTAAGAGGACACTTGAACACCTTAAGGGAAGGGAAACCTCTTCAATTAAAGCATAGGTTTTTTCAAGGAAGTTCTTCTAGCAGAAATTAATATTTGTATTTTTTTAAGGATGACCTGAAAGACAACACTAATTAACGCTTAGCATCCAATGCTAGGAACCAAAATCTGAGATATAGAAGGGACCCCGGATTCTGGGAGATAAAGTTTGGAGGCAGCTTTAGCCGTATGGGCTCTAGGTGTAGCAGGAATCAAATTGGCCTTAGCCAATACATTGCTGTGAGGATTATGATGCCTCTCTTTTCTTGGCTTACACAGAATTCTGGCTACTGGAAAAGAAGTGTTGGATATGCATAATTGAGATCCCAGTTCCAGGCTTTTGAGAAAACACTGTGTGCTAATCTCTTCTAGGCTGGTCTCCTAGAACTAAAATGTGATAACATCTTGTTCTCATTGGATGTAGAGAATTCTATCTGGGGTATGTTCCATTTTTTAAAATCAACAAGCAACATTACGGCTGTAAAGAACTGCATCTGACAACTGCAACAACTGTATAAATGAGGGCATGTAAACATCCAACCCCTGTCTCTTGCATCCATGTCCACAGTCTGTGCCACCTACTAGTGCCTACTGAATATTTTTATGGCACTTTCAAATATTCCCCTCTATAGCATCACATTTTCTTGATTCCATTTTTAATTCCTTAGTTAGCATTTCTATGCATGCTATATCCATTCTCTCATATCTAATGCGTTATTTGTGGCACAAATTTCCAATGTGTAGCAATAGTTGCTCTAAACCACCTAGCAGGCCAGGTTTTCAAAATAGCCTATGAATATGCATGAGAGATATTTGCATGTGCTGTGTCCATTGTGTGTTAACCTCTCACATGTATATTCATTGTGGTTATCCTAAACAACTAACTGGTTAGGTGTGTCCCGGGGACTGGGTTGAGAACCCCTGATTGAGAAGAATGTACTAATTGGCCTACCAACTTCCTCTGAGCTAGCACTACGTCATTCTCTCCCCAATTCCCTAATAAGAATAAGGAAGGCATCCAGAGTAATGGTCTCTTCATAATGGATTCGCATCGTCTTCAACCCTGAACCAAAAATCATTAACCGCTTGACGCTGCCACAAGTGTAAGAAAAATCCTATCTTCCCACACTCCCACCAACAAAGACTGACATTGCTAAACTGGCATAGTAGACTAGGTGTCCATAAGCATGGTGTAAAATACAGTACATCAACACTTTTTCCTACAGAAATATTCTGCTCTCCAAACCACTAGTCATGCCAGTAATTTGTATCAAGATTCATTTGCAAGTCTCCAATACACTTGTTTATTAAGAATGCCATTATTTATGCTCAAGTCCTGACTTATTTAAGTCAGAGTATATGCTAGAAGATATCTTAACTGCAGGATAAAGCTGACGACACAAGGATGATTTAATATTATCCTCTCCCCTAGGGGACCATCTGGCCTTATTATATTTACATAATACTTTCCACATCTACAAGTATAAATAATGCATGTGGTGTGGATATCGCTTAATTTCTGGGGGAACTGCCAAGAAGTCAGTTCCGCCACTTCTTTTCAGACTCCCCTATCAGACTGCAGGAAGAGGAGGGAAAGGGGTGAGCCTGGAGCAGAACAGCCCCTCTTCTCCTTTTTTCTACACTCCCCCCTGTTCTGCAGGAAGCACGAGGGGACAGGGTGATTCTGAAGCAGATAGTGCAGAACAAAGAATGGATATAAACAGGGGGTCAATTACCACATATTATTTTCAAGGCATCAACCTTGGTTTTGACGACTGGCATTATTGATCACAAATTTGAAATTTGAGCTAATTCAATCCCATTTTCTCTCTTTTACCTAGGGCTTAATTTTGAGCAAAACATCCCAGAATAGCAGTCTAACACCTTTTTTCCAGGCCTCCAGGAAGCAGAGCCAGGAGTGCAAATCAGTTCTAGTCTCCCATCAAAACACTATTATTACTACTAAACATTTGTATAGTGCTACAAGACGTATACAGCGCTGCACAGACACATGTAAAAGATGCTTTCTGCTCATCAGAGCTTACAATCTAGTCAAGTTTATTTATTTATTTTATTTATTTAGCTGTATTTATATCCCGCTTTTCACCGGGTCAAAGCGGTCAATTGGGGGATACATTTAACACGAGGGGATATGAGACACATATGCTAATACTTACAGGGAACATGGGCAATGGAGGGTTAAGTGGCTTGCCCAAGACCACAAGGAGTGCCTACAGGACTAGAAATCCCAGTCCCTCTGGCCTGAGATTGCTGTCCCCAGGTGGGACTTGAACCCCCGGCCCTCCGGCCTGAAGTACCTTGTCCTAACCACTAGACCACTCTTCCCTCTTCAAGATGGACAATACAGCAGCTGTAGACATGGGATACATCTAGGGGGGATGGTAAGGAACACAAAGGAGATTAGGTGAGTCAAGATCCAAAAGGAGCAGCAAAGAGGTGAGTTTTCATCCTGGATTTGAAAAGGGTCAGAGAAGGTGCCTGACGTGCAGACTCAGGTAGTTTGTTCTAGGCATAAGGAGCAGCAAGGTAAAAGGAGGAAAGACTGAAGTTAGCAGTAGAAGAGAAGGGCACTGATAGAAGCGATTTGCCAGAAGAGCAGAATTCCCAAGGAGGGGTGTAGGGAGAGAAGAGGGAGGAAAGGTAGCGAGAAGCTGCAGAATGAATGCACTTATAGGTAAGCAAGAGAAGTTTGAACTGGATGTGGAAAGAGATTGGGAGCCAATGACGTGACATGAGAAGAAGGGCATAAATCAATCATTTTTGGTTCTCATAAAGGAATGGAATGGAGCAGAGCTATCAGTGGGTGCAGATCATTTCTAACCCCCTTTTTATGTATTATGGAAATTAGTGCAGCCAACCGCTGCCCAGTTTTCACCCCCAGCTGCCCCCTGTATTTTATGCCTTGTACTGCTAGTCTGGGAGAGAACTCCTTCAGTGTGCGGTTCTAGAGTGCCATCTGAAACCCACTGGGCTCAGGGCTTATCCCAGCTGGTAAATTCGTAATGGCTATTGAAACTTCCTAATTTGAAACTGGCACGGCAAGCCTTCCCCATCCTTAGCAGTGGAATGCTTTCTAATGAAATCTTTTTTAGGAATGTGTTTATCTTCTCTTCCACCCTCTGGACCCCCAAAAAGAGCCTTGTAGAAGCTCCTGAACGCCTCACTTAGTCCACTGAAGCATATTTTACTACCTGGTGGCATCCCAGATTCCTCCCACTTAAACTATTGGTGATTCTATGCCTTACAGTCCTAACTAGCAATTTGCCTGCCTTATCACCATGTTGATAATATTTCTGATAGGTATATCTAAGTAACTTTTTAATTTGTTTTATTTACAATGCTTTCAAGTTCATATCTTCCTAACAATTGATTGCTCTAGAACACCTTATTGAAGCCTATCTTGTGCTATTCTTCAAGCTCCTGTATTTGCTTCATCAGGCTTTCCTTCCTTTTCCACCTTTCCCTCCAAAGATGACTTACATAAGCTATGATCCCTTCCTTCGGTACTGCATTATAGGTTTCCCATCGAAGTCAAGAGGAGGAACAGTATTACCCCTGTCAAAGTCATCAATAGTTTCCATTACCAATTTTGTAAATTTATCATTTCCTTTTATTAATAGGTTAAGTCTTAAGAATCTTCCAGGTCAAGCTTCAATTTGCAATTCAACATCTCTGGAGATAACATGATGATCTGAAAAATAGCAGGTCAAGATGCCAGCTGACTTTGCCCCCATTTGCACATCTGGGAGCACAGGAAGAAGTCAGGTGCCAATCTGTTACTTTGGCATCTAGAGATCATTCTGCTGAGCTTGTTCGTAATTGATTCCATACTCTTTTGCCTTTGGCTAGGATATTGTTGGCAATGCTTCCTCTAGTATGAGTATTATCTCCTATAGCCAGACAACTGCAGTCTTCTGGAAGTGGCAATGGGGTCTGCTGTAACTACCATCAATGTTTGCATAGTGGATCGTGGATTTTTATGACATTCATTGTTTCCCTTTACTTTTCACCAAAAAAGATATCTGTAATATAAGAAGCATTTGCTAACCTTTGGTGAACATCTCTAAGGTCAGAGGATTTTATCCAGGATAGTTTATCAAATGCAATGACCAATATTGAAGTTCTCAAAGTAGATTCAAAAGAATAACAACACTGAACGCACCAAGTGTTTTCCTCACTCCACGGCCTTTAGTAGATGCACCTGTATTTGTTCTTTTGATATTCTTATCAGGGAATCTATGGTATTTGGAATTTACCAGGTAAACATGCAATTACTAAATCATATGTAAATGGCAAATTATTCTTCTTACATGGAACAGTGAAACATTCTTTTACCTGCCTAAACAATCATCTTAAGGCTTTTTCCTGGTGGATTGTTAGAGAAGTCCCTGGATCTTTTTGTCCTTTTCATCATTGATTCTACAATTATAGACTAATGAGAGAGCTGTACTTTACTAAAACCTGACACAGAATGCACTTTAGACTGATACCACAGAGTGCTTGGCTCTAGCCTTCAGAACTTAGTAGTCTGGTGAAAAGAATAGGCACTACCTCTTTAGGAGTTTGGGCATTTTTTCCATTCTGGCTTCATTTTTTCTGAGGGATTCCCTAGTACAGATCTTTTGGCTTTGGAAGCCACCAAGTCGAGGGGAGCTCCATCCAACCCAGCTGGGTGCAGGGGGAGGGGGTCAAACTTTCTTTTCCGACAACTGCCTTTTTGGCATGGAGAATTTTACTCCTCCCTCCACTGTAGCCATTGCTAGGTACTCTGCCAGCCTATATCTTCAGCTTCTTTAAGCCCTTGGTGATGTTCTGCTACAGCTGCAGCAGTTTTTCTCATCATGTGAAGAGTGTAGGCCCCGGACACAAGTTGTGTCTGCCATAGAGAGCCATTTTCTTAATTACAGGCTGTGCATTTTCCAAAGACAACATGAAGAGAAAGGCAGCTAAATCAAACTACATTTTCTCTCTTTTTAATAAAGAAATAATTTAAGAAGAAACTGTAGGTGTGAAGTAACATTAACAAATTCTGATTAAAAATAAAAATAAATGTGGTGTGAAAACAAGCAGGGGTGAGGGAGCGCTAATAAATGAGTGGAAAGAAAGAAACCAAGGTAGTAGCACAGGGGTGGTAAGAAGCATGCTCAGAAGCTTGTCTAAACTCATTCTGATTTCGGAGAGAGTTAATCCGTCTTGCTGAGCATTAAGAACAGGACGACAAGAACTCAAGAGAGAGCATTTGAAAACTGGCTGTGATGAATGCTCTCACCAGATTTAAGGAAATGAGTGAATATGGTGAGAGTAGAAAAAATGATCAATAAAACAAGTTGTAGGCGTTACCTCTTTGTTGGACTTGCTCATTCCATCTGTTACCTTTTCTTCTACATATTCAAGTGGTCTAACACAACAAAAATATTTTGCAAGTAGTGAGAACAAAACTATTAAAAAGTTCTAACAGGGGAGATAACAGATAATTCCATTATCCTGTACTGCAGTTAGGACAACCGGATTCATAGCATAGAACAAACTGGTAAGACAAATGCAAATTTTGTAGCACTGAACTAGAAACTGTCATGCATCTCACTGCTGGGTGTAATGCGTTCATTTCAGAAGGGCTGTATACAGAGAGGCACAATGAGGTAGCATGTCTCATCCGCCAGAAAGCGTAGTTACTCACCTGTAACAGATGATCTCCAGGAACAGCAGGAATTGAGTCTTCACATATGGGTGACATCGGCACCGACGGAGCTCTCGTGGGAACGCTCCCCAGCGTCCTATAGGAAAGCTTTTGGGAGCATCCCACTGCGCCTGCGCTGCTGCCTTCCCACCTTTCTAACTCTCCCTCTTCAGTTGGGTTTGTAGCTGAGACAAAAGGAGAGAAGGAAAGAAAAAAGGGAGAGAGAGAGACAGAGATACAACTCCTAGGGAAGGTGGGTGGGTTGTGAAGACTCAATTCCTGCTGTTCCCGGAGATCACCTGTTACAGGTGAGTAACTACACTATCTCCAGGAACAAGCAGGAATGTAGTCTTCACATATGGGACTCCCAAGCTTAGAGATGCCAGGGAGATGACCCCAGAGAGAACAGTGCAACACAGGCTGAAGTGGGTCATATTTCCTCCCAAGGATTTCTGGTATCGAAACCTGGGATGGGAGGTAGGAGTTGTTCTAAGTCTGAAAGAGATGCTGGAGCACAGCCTGGTCAAACGAGGCATCCCGACGGGAGTCCTTGTCCAAGCAGTAATAGGCCGCAAAAGTGTGGACAGAGGACCAAGTGGCTGCTTTGCAGATGTCGTCAATCGACACAGAGCAAAGGTTGGCCATAGAGCAATTGCTCTCATATTGTGAGCAGTGACATGACCTTCAAGAGAAAGTCCCTTACTCTCATAGGTAAAGGATATGCAGTCTGCAATGCACTTGGAGAGTGTTCTCTTAGAAACTGGTAAACCCAGGTGATTGGAATCAAAGGCAACAAAACGCTGTGAAGCCTTTCTATGCTGCCTAGTCCTCTGAAGGTAAAAGGCTAAAGCCCGTTTACAATCTAGAGTGTGAAGATTCCTTTCTGCACTAGAGGCATAAAGTGAGAATGAGTCCTAAGGACTACCTTATCATGGTGGAACCTTGTGTAATGAAGGTTATGTAGCTCACTAATTTATTTATTTATTCTATACCGCCCCTTCCAGAGATCAGGGGCGGTTTACATGGAACAATTCAACAACTTGTGTATACTTTTGAATACGTTACATTGAACAGAAAAACTTTCTAACTTATTTACATGGAACAATGTATACAATACATAGAGTAGATAAACATTCTAATTTTTTACAAATGTTGACAGGTGTAGAAGCCTGTCTGAACTATTTACATAAGGTATTTACAGGTGGTTCTTTATAATGTTTTACAGAATACTCGTGTGTCATGGGTAGGTGGTGGAATTTATTTCCGTTTTTTATCATAAATTTTTTTTTTTTTTTGTGTGTGTGTGGGGGGGTGTGAGGGGGCTGTGTGAGGTTATCTAGTTGTGGTATTGGGCGTTCTGAGTTGGTGTGTCTGTGGATGTTGAGGGACATGGTTTGGGGGGGTAGGGGATTTGGAAATGTTCCGAGAATAAGTAGGTTTTGAGTTCCTTTCGAAATTGGGGGAGGTCTTTTATGGTGCGGAAGTCTAGAGGGAGTTCATTCCAGAGCATGGGGGGCAGTGAACGTGAAGGCTCTGTTACTTGAGGATTTTTTAGTCTTCGTGAATGATTTTGGTATATCAAGTGAGTGGGCTGCATTTTGTCTGCGAGCTCTTGATTTAGATGGGGTTTGTAGTCGTGTTGAAAGATGTGATGGGGCGATGTCATTTAAGAGCTTGAACGTTGTTAGGAGGATTTTGTATCTGATACGGCTGTTTATAGGGAGCCAGTGTAGTTCTAGGAGTATTGGGGTCACATGGTCTGTTAGATGGGCTTTAGTAATTACTTTTGCACAGATGTTCTGTGCTCTTTGTAATAGGTATGTGTTTTTACTGTGGTAAGCCAATTAAGAGACTGTTGCAATAGTCAAAGTGGGGTGTGATAAGTGTATTAACAACCGATCTAAAGTCATGTGTGTCCAGGAGGGGCCTTAGGTGTTGTATGGTTTTGAGTTTATGAAATATGGTTCTTACTGTTTGCTTTATGTATGGCATCATGGTGAGGGTATGATCTATTATTACACCCAGGTATTTTACTTCTTTAACAGGTATAGTTGTATTATTGATTGATATTGTTGTTGGAAAGGTATCCTCATTCACAGGTGTTCTTGTAACGAACATTGCTTCGGTTTTTTTTGAGGTTAATACTGAGGTAATTGGTTTCCATCCAGGAGGTGGTCTCAGCCATGCATTCAGCTAATTTGTCGTATGTGTGGTTTTTTGTGGTTATGGGGATAGTGAGCATGATATCATCAGCATATATAAAGTGATTAATCTTGTGTTTTTTAAATATGTTTGTGATAGGTTGCAGGTATAAGTTGAATAGAAGGGCAGAAAGGGCTGATCCCTGAGGTATACCTTGTCCTTGGGGGAAGGATTCTGATGCTTCCTGATCTATTTGGACACGTATTAGTCTATGTGTGATGTAGGACTTGAACCATTTGAGGACAGTTCCACCTATCCCTATGTTTTCTAGTCTGTGGATCAGGGTGGGGTGGTTGATGTTGTCAAAGGCGGCCGAGATGTCTATAAAGAGTAGTAGGAAGCCTTGATTGTTGGCATCTGTGCCTTTGATGAGGTGGTCCATCAATGTAATCAGGAGGGTTTCCACTCCGTGGAATGGTCGGAAACCAAATTGGTGTGAGTCAAGAGGTTTATGTTCATCGATATGCTCTTGTAATTGTAATTGGATTGTTTTTTCTATTATTTTAGCGATAAATGGGATGCTAGCTATCGGTCTGTATGAATTGGGGTCCTTTGAGTCAAGTTTGTTGTTTTTTATTATTGGGCGAAGCGTTGTGAGCTTTAGGGCATCAGGCATGATGCCTTGTGAAAGGGACAGGTTCACCATGTGTTGGATGTTTTCAGCAAGTTCTTCCTTTGTACATTTGATCCAGGACACAGGACAAGGATCGAGTGGGGAGGTTGTAGTATTGATCATTGTTATGATTTTAATAAGTTGTTTTCGGTCAATCATGTGGAACGTTGTCCAGTTGTTAATAATTTCGGTGCTTGTGGTTAGTATTGGTGTTAGAGCATTGAGTTTAGATTTTAGTTTTTCTGCAAAGTGATTTGCTAATGTTTGGATGCTTATTGCTGGTAGCTTAGGATCGGAGTTCTTTGTTTTGGTCAGTGTTTTTACAATTGCAAACAGTTCTCTAGGTCGGTTGATGGCTAGATTTATTACTTTAGAGTGGTAATCTCTTTTCGATTTGTTTATTGCGTTCTTATATTCATTAAGTGTGTTCATGTATTGTAATTTATTTTCATCTGATTTAGTTTTCCTCCATCTCTTTTCTTGTTTCCTTAGTTGTTTTTTTAGGTTTGCTAGTTCTTTAGTGAACCATTTTTCTGATTTCTTCGTTTGTCTATGTCTAGTATGTGTGGGGGTAGCTGCTTCATGTATTGTTATGTTCCAATGATTTACGGTGGAATTGATGTCAGGGGAGTTTGAATTTAGTACTGGTAATACTTTGTCAAGGAAGGTATCCTTGTCAAAGTGTTCAAAACGTGATAAGTGAGGTGATGTGCTTGTTGTAGTTGGTGTTGCTTGTGCTGGGAGGTAGAGGGTTATGAGGTGATGGTCTGACCATGGTACTTCTGTTGTAGCTGGGGGGGTAAGTTGTTGATGGTTATTAAGGGAGGAAGGGAGGAAGATGAGATCTAGAATGTTGCCTTTTATGTGTGTGGGGGTATGAATTATCTGTGTGTATCCCATTTGGTTCATGGCGTCCATGAAGTTGTCTGATTGGGATTTATTTAGGGAGGGGAGGTTTAGATCACCTAGGATTATTAGAGGTTTGTTTTGCGATGCTGTGCATGCAAGTTCAAGGATGGAGGAGAGGTTGTTTTGATCAGCTGAGGGTGGCCTATAGATAAGGGAGAGAGCCAGGGTTCTGCTTTGTATATTAATGATGTCCATTCCATCTATATTATTTAAGCTTGTTAGGGTGTATTGTAGGACTTTTTTGGTGAGTATGAGAGCGCCACCACCTCTTTTTACATCTCTGTGACAGCTGAATATATCATATTGATGTGTGGTAATTTGATTTAATAGTATGGTGTCTGTGGGTGCTAGCCATGTCTCTGTGATGCAGATAATATCTGGGTCTTTGTCCTTTATCATGTCATTAATTATTGGTATTTTGTTCCGTATGGATCTGATATTTATTAGGAAGAGCTTGTTTCTAGTATCTATATTAGTTGTATTATCCTTTATGTTGCTTTGTGATTGATATTTTATTTGAATGAGTCTGTGGGGGCGTCTGCCTGAGTTGTGACGATAAAAATGGTTTTGGGTGTGTGGGTGTGTTGTGATGTAAGTTATGTGTGGTGGGGATGTTAAATGGGTGTTGATGATGGTTGTGAATGATGGGAATGTTAGTTTAGGGGCTTTGATTGGATTTGTACGTATAAATCTGTTGTGTTAGGAGTATTATTAGGAGGAGAGTGAGGGGGAGGTTTGTACACTTTATTGGAGACATTATGTATTTTTGAGGGGTGGGGGGTTACTGATGGTAGTTCAACAATATATGCGGCTACTGACAATGTTAAGTACGTTATATATGCTACAGATGATATGACAATGGTATTGGCAATGTTAATTAGGTTATTGACAATAGTATAGAAGTGTATAAGGGTACTGATAGGGTTCTATAGGTTGCTGAGCTCGGGGTTATTGGTAACAGTATAGGAGATTGCTAATAATGCTACCTAGGCTACTGGCAACAGTATAGGAGACTGCTAATAATGGTACATATGCTACTGGCAACAGTATAGGAGGCTGCTAATAATGGTACATATGCTACTGGCAACAGTATAGGAGGCTGCTAATAATGGTACATATGCTACTGGCAACAGTATAGGAGACTGCTAATAATGGTACATAGGCTACTGGCAACAGTATAAGAGACTGCTAATGATGGTACATAGGCTACTGGCAATAGTATAAGAGACTGCTAATGATGGTACATAGGCTACTGGCAACAGTATAGTTGACTACTAATAATATTACAGTACATATGTCTTATTGAGAATCGCTGTAGTTTGTGGTGTAAACAGTCTCAATTATGGATGACTCATTAATGAGTGTTATACTTGCTGTGATCCGTCTTCTGAGATTGGGTGCCGATGAATCCGTGTGTCCTTGCTTCTGGTCCACGCCTAAAGGCCACGCCAAAGGGCCCTCTGGCAAGGCCCTCAGGTGCGGGCCCGCCAGGCGCGGGCGAGCCCGATCAGCACGGCGCTTTTAAAGAGCTGTTGTCTGCCCCGATTGGGCAGCTTTTCACGTGGCTGCTGGCTTCGCTGCTCCAGCCCGCTCTATCCCCGGCTGGGAGAGCTGCTGGTGGAGGGCCGGAGTGTGGAGTGAAGAGGCCTGCGCCCAATCAGCACGGCGCTTTTAAAGAGCTGTTGTCTGCCCCAATTGGGCAGCTTTTCACGTGGCTGCTGGCTTCGCTGCTCCAGCCTGCTCTATCCCCGGCTGGGAGAGCTGCTGGTGGAGGGCCGGAGTGTGGAGTGAAGAGGCCTGCGCCCGATCAGCACGGCGCTTTTAAAGAGCTGTTGTCTGCCCCGATTGTCCATCTGGACTAATGCGTCTTGCAGAAGTGAGGGCAATTAGGAAGATCACCTTTCAAGAAAGAAACTTCAGGGATGTAGTGGCTAAGGGTTCAAAGGGCTGCTTCATAAGTTGTCCAAGGACATGATTTAAATCCCATGTCACGGGTGGTGGCTTAATGGGAGGTTTCGTTAAGAGTAGACCTCTCATAAAACACGCTACAAGCGGCTGAGAGGAGACAGGTTGTCCAGCAAAGGGCATGTGGGAAGCCGCAAAGGCACTAAGGTGGACTCTTACTGAATTAGTTTTAAGTCCAGAGGATGAAAGGTGGAGGAGATACTCCAGTAACGCCTCTACTGGAACTGAAAAAGGATTAAGTTCCTTCTCTGAACACCATATAGAGAACCTTCTCCACTTAAAAGCATAAATACGTCTTGTGGAAAGTGTCCTGGAGACCAAAAGGATATCTTTAACCTGTGGAGAGTGGTTGATATCGTGTAGTTCTAAGCTCTCAGCAGCCATGCCATCATATGCAAGGACTGAGGGTTGGGGTGCAGAAGCATTCCGTTCTCCTGGGATAGAAGATCTGGAGCCCCTCCTAACTCCAGAGGTTTGGCTTGAGAGAGACGTAGAAGCAGTGGATACCACATCTGTCGTAGCCAGCATGGGGTTATGAGGATCATATGGCCCCTGTCTCTCTGAATTTTGAAAAGAGTCTTGGGAATGAGGGGAATGGGCGGGTAGGCATATAGGAAGTCCTGACCCCAGTGGAGGTGGAAAGCATCCATTGCCTGACTATTCCGAGCAGGAATTCTGGAACAGAATCGGGAAAGTTTGGCATTCTGAGGACTTGCAAATAGATCTATATCTGAGGTTCCCCAGATTCGAAAGATTTGAGCAATTTTCTCTGAATGAAGAGACCATTCGTGTGGCAGCAGCACTCGACTGAGTTTGTGTGCTAGGAGATTCTGTTTGCCTGGGAGACACACCACTAGTAGATGAATCTGAAGGCCTCTTGCAAAGGACCATAGGTGTAGAGCTTCGTTGCACAACCCCTGAGAATCTGTTCCACCCTGCCTGTTCACATAGAACATGGCTACCTGATTGTCCATCTGGACAAGAACTGTCTTGTAGCGCAGATGGTCCTGGAATACTCGAAGAGCGTAGAAAATGGCTCTTTTATGCGAGGACAAGCCTCCTGCTGGGTCCAGAGACCTTGAGTGGAGAGATTGTCCAGATGAGCTCCCCAACCCAACTTGCACGCATCCATCATCAAGGTAGCTTGGTGCAGTGGCTGCTGAAAAGCTGACACTACAAGTAGGTTTTCTAGCGATTGCCACCACTGAAGAGACGAAATCAGGCATGCAGAATTTCTGATTTTGTCCCCAAGACGACCCGATGCCTGAGTCCACTGAGAGGCTAGGGTCCACTGGGCTGCCCAAATATGTATAGCATAGGGGACCACATGTACAGTGGACGCCATATGACCAACCCCCAACCAATGTTCCCTCTAATTTTCTGTAGGCTGTGTGCGCATAAAATATCAGCTGTGTGCAGCTTTTGAAGGAAGGTTACAATTTTTGTGCGCCACATAACGACACTCGGAGTTATATACTTTAAAATTTGACTACACGTCAGAATACAGTATGTACACCACATTGATTTTAATCAAATTAAATGAAAATAGACGATTACTAAATGAAGTGGGAAATTTCTAGTAATTACAATCATAACTTTTAAATTTTAAGACATCTGTGTTGTTTTCTATCAGAATCAGAGCTGTAATTTTTGTGCGCTCTGTTGTAAAGTATGTGCGCTCGCTCGGCGAGGTGTGTGCGCGCGCACACGCGCACAGCTTAGAGGGAACAGTGCCAACTGAAGCATTTCTCGAGCAGTCAGGAAAGTTTTCATAGCTGCTTCTGAAGCCAGATGAACTATTCGAGGACAGCAGAGCTGTGGCAGGAAAGCCCTTGACTGCTGCGTATCTAGAAGAGCTCCTATGAACTCTAGGGATTGAGTAGGGGTAAGATGGGACTTTGGGAGGTTTATGACCAATCCAAGATATTGAAGAACTTGTATTGTGCAGGAAAGAGCAGAGCTGGTCTCTGGAGCCGTTAATGCTTGAATCAACCAGTCGTCTAAGTAGGGGGAAGACAAATATCCTTAGAAATGCTGCTTCTACTGCCATGCATTTTGTGAAGACTCTTGGGGCTGAAGCCAGGCCAAGGGATAGAACCCTGTACTGGTAATGTCTTCCCTGAAAGAGGAATTGAAGAAATCTCCTGTGTTCTGCATGAATAAGGATATGTGTATATGCATCCTTTAGGGCTAGAGAACATAGCCAATCCTGACTCTGGATGTAAGGAAGAAGTGTTCCGAGAGAGATCATTTTGAATTTCTCTCGGAACAGATACTTGTTTAACTCCCTGAGGTCCAGTATGGGCCTGTACCCTCCTGTTTTCTTTGGTATAAGGAAGTAGGGGGAGCAAAAGCCCAGACCTTGTTGAGAAAGAGGTACCTCCTCTATTGCACCATGAGCAAGGAGTGAGGTAACTTCCTGACACAAGAGAGTAGTGAGGGTGGGCCGAGAACTGAACTTTCTTGGAGTGGAGGGAGGGGACATACTGTGGAAATGGAGTTTGTACCCCTCTGTCACTATGGAGAGAGTCCAATGCTCTGATGTTATCTGCTGTCACCTCTTGGCAAAGTAACACAGTCTGCCTGGAATGTTGAGTGGCTCTGGAAGTTTTAGAGGTAGGATGTCTAGGTTCTCTAGGGAGGACCTTGTGGAGGCTGTGCCTGCTGAGCTGGTTGAGCTCTGGGGACTTGAGCCTTTCTTTGTTGTTTCGGCTACTGTTGCCCTTTCTGGGAAGCATGGACTGGGCAGTGGATAGTATGGGTGTAAGAAGGATAGAATTTATTTTTCTTATTGAAAAAGGGTTTCTTAATAGTCTTTTTCTTAGCTGGGTTGGCAGTGGTCCTTGAGAGCTTATTTAAGGTAGTATTCTCGGACTCAAGTTGAGAAGCTTTGTCCTGGTAATCCTTGCCAAAGAGGTTTTCTCCTGTGCAAGGAATATTCCCCAGCTTATTGTGCACCCACTGCTCTAAATCAGATGCTTGTAACCAAGCAATCCGATGTGCACCGATGGAAATAGCAGAGGTCCTGCTAATACATTCAAAACAATCAAAGGTTGCCCTGTTCATGAACTTAGAAACATTTTGGGCATGTTTAACAAGTGTAAGGAAATCAGCCCTCTTGTCATCAGGGAGAAGAGGAGCCATTTGTTCCAAATCTTTAGTAACCTCCCGAAGAAACATACCCATGTAGAGTATGTATAAACTTATTCTGGCCAATAACAGAGGCCTGAAAACATAGACGGCCAAAGGCATCAAGAGTTCTCGCCTCAAAGCCTGGAGGATTAGATGAATGTGTCTTGACACTTAATTTGGCGCATTGCTGATTCCATAACCAAGGAATGGTGTGATAACTGTGTTTTTTGGAACCTGGGACACTGTGGTACCCGGTACATTGTATCAAGTCTTCGAGATTGTGGAGACACCGTTAAAGGTGTTTCCCACATCCTAAGCATGAGGTCATGCAAAATCCGATGTATGGGAAGGGTTGCGGTCTCTTTAGGGGCTGCCGGATACTGAAGAATTTCAAGTTCTTCAGCTCTCGGTTCCTTCTCGGGGGTCACAGTGATCGAGAGGCCCTGAGCCACATCCAGTATAAAGTCTTGAAAAGACATGTCCTCCGGAGGAGACATCCGGCGTTGCGGGGAAGGAGAGGGATCCTCTGGAAGAACCGCTCCAGTATGGATGGAATTATAGGAAGAATCTGAATCGGAAGACTCGAAGTATCGACGAGCCAGGTGCTCCCGCACTGCCTGCCGACGGTGCCGATTGAAGTTGGCATCGGAATGTCTCGATACCGGACCCTCTATGCGGACACCAATTCTAGGGCCAGCATGGGTGGTAGCGTGGAAAGTGGTGTAATGGTAAATGCAGATACATCCGGTACCGGTATCCCTACCGATGACTATGGAACCGATTGCAGTGGCTTTAGCGGTACGGAGGCTGCTAGCAAGGCCACAAGACTCCGCTCAATGGCAAGGATACATTGATCCATGGAGCCTGCTGATGTCTGGGTGTTGGTACTGGCAGAGCGGGCCATGACCCCAGAACATGGCACCAAGAGCTCTCCAGAGGTGGACACCTCGGAAACATCTTGGGACCCCGATAATGCTTTGGAGGTAAGGACCTTCCGCTGGGGTTGTTTGGCCGGTATATTCTCCTTGAGGGCAATGCTAGAAGCATCTCGATGCTTAGAAGGAGATCTACCCTTTCAGGACTGGCCAAGTCTTCGAGGAAGACCTGGGTTTGGAAACCTGAGATCCATGGGAGGAAGATGAAGCCCTGGATTACGTCGATGCAGCGGACATTGCATCCGAAGCAAAAAGGGTGCCAAGTTTCGCAGCTCTATTCTGCAGGCCCCTCTTAGTCATCTTTCTGCAGAGGGCCCAAAAATGTAAGACACCAGTCATGGGTGTCGGTAGCAGAAACAGCACTGCTACATTTTGCAAATTTTTTGAAACCACTAGTTGGTTTGTCCATATTAAAGAAAAACAGGGCCTACGGCCCAAAATGGCGTTGAGGCACCAAGAGGGGAAAGGCCCTCAGAAAAAAGCTTTCTTTTTCTTTATAAGAAGAAAGAAAGACACCGATGGCACCGGTGTCAGCGTCGACAGGAAGGCAGATGTGACCACAAAAAAAGAAAATTTTCTGCGGTGACAGGAATTGCTGCCTGTCGGCTCTGCGGAAAACGAAAAACTGAAGAGGGAGAGTTGAAAAGGCGGGAAGGCAGCAGTGCAGGCACAGTGGGATGCTCCCAAAAGCTTTCCTATAGGACGCTGGGAAGCACTCCTGCACGGGCTTCGTTGGTGCCGTCGATACCCATATGTGAAGACTACATTCCTGCTTGTTCCTGGAGATAACGTGTAACTATTGGTAACCAGAAAAAATAGTGGGATTAGGACCCTGACAGAATTGTGGAGAATGAAGTGGTTGGGATCATCTGGGAACATGATTCAAACCTTTAAATACTTAAGAGTAAAAATGAACAAACAAACCTCTTCCAAAGACGGGGAAGCTGTAAAACTAGAGGGCATAACATGAAGCTGCAAGGGCGTAAACTGAAAGGCAATGTCAGGAAATACTTTTTCACCAAAAGGGTGGTGGATGCTTGGAATTCTCTCCCGATGGAAGTGGTGGGGGCAAACAGTGACAAAATTCAAAATGGCATGGGACAGACACAGTGGATCCCTTTATAGCAATAGGATAAAATTAAAATAAACATAACTATCTCTTATATCTGTGACCTACATGGAGCGGTGGGTACACTCCTAAACAAAGGTATGGGGAGGAGTGACCTGCACCTACTTTTGCCACCTTGCTGGGCAGACTAGATGGACCATACTGGCCTTTATCTTCCGTCATATACTATGTTACTATGTTACACTCCTGCTCCCAACAATAAAAGGTTTGATGCAAGAAAACCGCATATTATGGTAAGAGAAAAAAACATAAGAGCATTACTAATGAAAGTTTTGGTACTATGTGATTATTCTGTTCTATGTGTGCAGACAGAATCAATCCTCAAATACAAACACATTCGGAGGCCAAGTACATGTGATGGAAAGATACAGAAATTGTCCCAATTGGGCAAACACTGGCCTGATTAAAAAAATGTCTCAACATATCTTTATATGTTGCTTATATATGTTATGAACTAACCCCCAGGGTGGCTCTCTTTGGCACAATGCAAATGTTGAGATAATTACTAGCAATAAATTTCAAAGATTTAGGTCATTTCCAACATACCTTAGTATAAGTATGAGATTCATTCCTGTCATGGTAAGCACAAAAATAACCCATTTAGAGAAAGCATCCTGAGTATTAAACATGCCACAATGAGGCCAGTTCCGAACAGGGTACGTCCGGCCATCCAAAATCTGGATGGACTGGATTTGCACCCGATTCTACACCCACGGGAGCTAGAATCGGTGCAAAGTGCCTGGATAGGCCCTATAGGCCCCGATTCAGCAGGCTGGGACATGCAGCCATCTCCCTTGTCAAGCACCCTCTGCTCCTGCATGGAGCCTCGGTGCTCTAGCGTCCCATCGACATGGCACCAGGATGCCATACAGGAGCCCTGCTGCTCTGTATTACATTAAAAGAGGAGGAGCCTGCAGAGGCCGGGATCGGGCTGTGGGGAAACCCATGCTGCCGCGCAACTGTTCTGGGGAGCCCTCCGTGGCCGGCCAGCAATATCGGGGAGGTGGAATAAGTTCCCCATGCATCCTTGCTCCCCTCCCCAACATACAAGGCTACGACTGGAATCGGCCACATATGTCTCTGCCCTGCCCACGCCCCGTTCACAGCTTCTCTGTATGTGTGGAATCAGTCCCCTGAGAATAGCAGGGATTGAACGTCCAAACCAGACGTTCATCCCGCTATTCACAGGGCAGAATAACCCCCCAATGTGAATAGCAATTAGCTTTGAAGCTGGAGTTTCAGGGTCTATCTAAAAAAAAAGAAAAAAAACTGTTTGAGACATTATTAGAGAACTCCTAATGTTACTGCAATATACTGTGATGAGGAGAGCATAGCTGAGTCCATGGAATTGGAAGAAAATCAGACATTTACCTTTAAAGAAGGAGACAGGCAAGGAATCAGTAGCTCTCAAACTGCAGGCAGAGAAAAAAACACGCAACTACTGAGGACAGGACACACCCAAGCTCTGCTAATCCAAGGGCAGGCTTGGAAATTAATGAGGGACACCTGGGTGAAGGGGAGTGCACGGTAGTTCAGAGACACTCTTATAAACCCAGGGAAATATTGGAGGAAAGGACGGACAGAGAGAACAGCCAGAGAGAGGGCAACAGGAACAGGAGTACCAGGATGAGGCAGCACACGCAGCAGCACCATGGAAAGAGGGACACAGGGAAGCAGCACACTGGAAAGAAAGATACAGGAAACCAGCACTCGAGAGAGCTGACCAGGGAGAACACTGGAGAATTCAGTGGGGAGAGAAGCACCAGAGAAAGGCCCAGAGAGTTCACCGTGGAGACTTCCAAGGGAATCTCAGAGGTGAAAGCCCTAGTCAGAAGGAAAGCCAGGATTGCAGGGAAACTGCAATTGGTTTTAAAACTAGGAGAGCTGTGCCAGAGAGAAGTGCTGATAAGGGTCAGGCTGCAGTGCCAACCGTTCCTGAACCAGCTAAAGAGCTGCAACTTCCAAAAAGGTGCGTGAATAAAAGTATAGCCAAAAGTGCTGTGAGCCAGTTAGAGGCATTGTGTCGTTTGATGCAAGAAAAGAATCCCCACGTTCCTGGTGGAAACCCTATGCATAGGGAAAAGCCTCAGTGGAGAAAGGTTCTGGAACTTTTAGAGAATATTAAGCCTGAAGTTTCTCATGTTGGCTTAAAGCCAGATTTACCGGACACAGGTCCTGAGGAAATGCAGATAGACTATTATGAATCTGATGAGGGGTCTGAAGATTAATGGATTGTTCTCTGTGCCAGACGGCAGAATAAAAAAAGTTCTTGTATAAAAGAAGGGAAAAGCCTATAACCTGAATGTCTTAGAAGGCAGTGTGGAAACAGGGAGAAATGTGTTTAGCCAGGAATGCTAAAGAACCCTGTTGCTGACGAAAGGATATTTCTTTTGGGTTTGAAGAGAAGAGAAGCCTTGCTTGATTGCTGAATGATTTGAAAAACAGCGACACAAGTTAAAAAGCTACATAAAGCAGTTTCATTGATTGGTTTGGTATAAACGCCTATGGATTATTGTTTGGAGAAAAGAATCCTGTTTGTTTTGCGTTGAGCCTTAATGCTCTTTAGAAAAAGAAATAAATTCCTGTGTTTTGCCTTGTAAACCCTCGGTCTCCACACTACTTGTTTTTTTCTAAACACCACAACTACAAATTCCAGCAGCCCCGGCGCTGGATGAGGGAAAAAAACTCTTTAAAGGACTAACAAGTGCAGCCCTAGGCTTTATAGGCTGTTGCCTGGGCCAGGGCCTCCACAATACAAAACTGCTATAATATTTTATAATCTTATTTTAACATGTTGATTGCTCCTTAGATGAAAATCTTTCTAAAGCATATAAATATATAATTTCCATCATCGACAACGTCTGCGATGTCATCTTTACTGTTGCGATCACTGACCTTATGTATAATGTTCCATAAACATTGCTCCTCAGTTTTTTCTAAATTGCCTCTAAGGTTTTGTATTTCCCTGAAGTAACTAGCAACACTCTTCTCTGTAAATTTTGATCTTCTTGAATAAAACGAAGCAGTTAATTAGATCTATTGTAGCTCAAGCATTTACTAAGATATTTTGAAAAGCTCTGAAATAATTTTTTTTTTTTTACAATAGAACAAATCTTTCTCGCTGACATCATCAGCTTTAGAAAATTAGAACATTCTCCTGTGAAACTCCACCTGAAATCATAGGATATTATGTCTTGGATATACAGTAGATATAAGTTCCTCTTATTCCTGTGTTTACTGAGCAGGTGCTGCATGGTGCCCCCTAAATAGGGCTGAGCTCACACGTGATTGGTCTCTGTCTCCATTTGCTGATTGACAGGCATAACCCATTGGTTCTGAACTGGTCTGATGGATGATAAAAAAAAGGTACTAAGATATTAGTGTTATAAAATAAATTTGTAGCACTGAATAGTTATAGTTGTAACATTTTTGTCATTGCTCAGGGCTGGTACTTCCAACCTATTTTTGCCACTTTGTGGAAGCAATTAGCTTGCTGCTCTCCTCCCCTCCCCATGGAGTCAAGGAGAGCCATTCACGTGCTTATTCTTTCCCCTCCTCCCAAACAATAACTTTGAGCAGTTGACCAGCACTTACAGGGAGCCAGTGATGTAGAGTCACAATAAGGTTATCATATTTCTGCTAGTCAATCTAGGGCACTTGTTCCCCTTAGTGCCAGTAGTGAGCAGCAGTTCATTGTGGGTGACGGGTGGGGGGGGGAGAAAGATTATGCAATGGCCTGTCTCCATGGAAAATTGCAGTAATCAGTTCCCATTTCTTCATTCTCATCTCCTCTTCCTGTTTTCATTTCATTTAGCAGATACTGTTACCATAAAGCCCACAGTGACTTACAGCACAGAAAAAAAGAGAGTATTATCAAACAATCAAGAACAGTTAAACTCAATCGAGAACATTAAAACGTCCAAATGGCAGATGAAATTTAAATGTGGAAAGTGCAAAATTATGCATCTATGAAAGAACAACCCAAATTATGGTTACACGATGCAAGGTACCACCTTAGAAACCACCACCCAGGAAAAAGATTACAACGTCATTGAGAATAATTTATTGAAACCCTCTGCCCAGCGTGCAGCGGCAGCCAAGAAAGCAAATAGAATGCTAGGAATCATACGGAAAAGAATGGAGACTAAAACAAAAGGATATTATAATGCCTCTGTATTGTTCCATGGTGCAACCCACACCTTGAATACTGTAATTCTGGTCGCCATATTTTAAAAAGGATATAGCTGAATTAGAAAAGGTACGAAGAACAGCGACAAAATGGTAAAGGGACTGGAAGGATCTCCCTGCTTCTCTGATAATCTGTTCTGCATATAAACTGAACATGTATGGTGAATTATGCAGCCTTGTCATATACCTTTGCTGATTTTAAACCATTCTGTTTATCCTTGCTCTGTTCAAACTGTTGTCTCCTGGTAGATATAAAGGCTGTGCATAAAAACTATTAGGTATTCAGGAATACATATGCTTCTTAATGTGGTCCAGAGTATTTACGCACTCAAAGGCCTTGCTGTAGTCAATGGAATACATATAGATATCCAATTCATATTCTTTTGTGATTTCAAGGATGAAGCTCACATTCGAGACAGTGAGAAGTACATTGATGAGATGCTTTTGAAACATCCAAGCTCTCAGAAAGAGGTGAAGATAGGAGGCTACAGAATGAAGAAGGTTGGACACGAGTCATCAGAGCCTGCAGCATCAACACTCCAACTCCTCCAGCCCTAGAATTGAAGGACCAGTATGTAGTCCTGGAAGAGGAGGACGTGGAAGCGTCTGAGGAAAGGGAAGAAACACAGCTCAAGAACCCCAAAGTTGCAGAATCAGTCACACAAGGAAGAGAAGGGTAGTGGTGGTTGGTGAATCTCTTCTGAGGGGTACTGAAGTATCCATCTGCTGACCAGACTTGATGTCCAGAAAGATGTATTGTCTGCCAGGTGCCAGAATCAGAGAAGTTATGGAGAGTTTGCCAAGGCTCATCAAGCCTACTGACTTATCTGATGCTGCTCATCCATGTCGGCACAAATGTACTGCTAGGTATCCCTCAGAGTGTATCAAATGTTACTTCATGGCTCTGGAACAGAGGGTGAAACAGATAAGTGAGCAGGTGGTATTCTCTTCAATCTTCCCTGTTGAGGGCAAAGGCCAAGGCAGAGAAGCTTGTATCCTGGAGATGAATGCATGGCTGTGTGGATGGTATCATCGAGAGCGTTTTGGTTTCCTGGACCATGGGATGATGTCCAAGGGCTGCAGATCAGAGATGGCGTTCATTTGTCCAAGAAGGGTCAAAGTGTCTTCAGCAGCAGACTGGCTAACCTACTGAAGAGGGCTTTAGCTAGATTCATGGGTGAAGAAAGCCGCCAGGTAAATAAAACATTAAATACCTCTATAGAAATGGGTAAAAGGGGCAACTTCTGGAAAGCGGTATGTATAAATGCCTATAACATGGGAAATAAGATCTCAGATGTTGAGGCTATGATGGAAGAGGATGACTTGGATTTATTGGCAGTTATGGAGACATAGTTCATGGAAAACCATAACTAGAATATAATTATACTAGGCTATACTTTATTCAGTAAGGACAGGGTAAGAAGAAGGGGAGGTGGAGTGCACTATATGTAAAAAATATTAAAGCTATTGAATTGCAAGGCTTAAAAGGAAGAGAGGAGGCACTGTAGGTTAAACTGGAAAGAGGGAAAGGGAAATCCATTTGCATTGGAGCTATATACAGATCCCCCTCAAGATTTGATAGAAGACATAAGCAGTATTGCCATGAAAGGAGAAGTGCTACTGATAGGTGATTTCAATATGTCGGATATTGATTGGCACATCCTTGCTGCGGTGTCATCTAGAAGTAAGGAGATCCTAGATTCTCTACAGGGAGAACTATTCAGGCAACTGGAAACATAGTCCACACGTGATGGGACCATACTGGGCTTACTGCTTACCAATGGGGAAATTGTTTCTGATGTTACAGTGCAACATCATCTCGTATCCAGTGATTACCAGATGGTATAGTTCAATATTAGGACTAGGGCTGATAAAATCCATTCAAATGCAAGGGTCTTAGACTTTAGAAAAACTAACTTTGCCAAGATGGGACAATACCTCAAAAAGCTGCATGGGAACAGCTGGGAGATGTAGAAAAACAATGGACAAAACTAAAAAGGGATATTTTAAGGGCAACATACCTTTTTGTTACAAACGTAAATACATATAAAAGAAAAGACGCTTCTATGGTTCTCAAAAGAAGTAGCTGAAAAGTAGCTTGAGGGAGGAGTGGCTCAGTGGTTGGGACAGGTAACCTCAGGCCAGAAGGCCGGGGGTTCAATTCCCACATGGGGACAAGCAACCTCAGGCCGGAGGGACTGGGTTCTCTGGTCCCATGGCCACTCCTTGTGGCCTTGGGCAAGCCACTTAACCCTCCACTGCCTCAGGTACACTTAGATTGTGAGCCCTCTCTCGGACAAGGGAATAAAAAGTACCTGTTAGTATACATGTAAACCGCACTGATTCTAAAGAGCGTGGTATAAAAAAGAAATTAAATTAAAAAAAAAAAAGGGGGAGACCTTCATAAAATACAAGAGATCACAGAGAGAGGAAGACAGGCATCTATATTTGGAAAAACTTAGAGAAGCTAGCAAACTAGTCAGGAAAGCAAAGATACAAGAAGAAGAAGAAATTGCCAATGCAATAAAATGCAAGGATAAGACATTTTTCAGATATGTTAGTGAGAGGAGGAAGTAATGTCAGATTAAAGGGTGAAGGGGTGGAATATACAGAAACTCATGAGGATAAAGTGGAGTTGCTTAAGAAATATTTCTGTTCTGTGCTCACAGATGAAGGGCCAGGAGAAGGACCTCAGAAAACACACACAAATAGGAACAGAAGAGACAGGGATCTTGAACGATTTTCAGAAGACTGTGTTCATGAAGAAGTAGCTAAACTAAAAGTAGACAAAGTGATGGGTCCAGATGGGAAACATCCAAGCATACTGAGGGAACGTGGGGACGTTCTACCGGCTCCAGTGTCTGACCTTTTCAATGCCTCTTTGGAGTTGGGAGTGGTGCCAGAGGACTGCAGAAAAGCACATGTGATACCTTTACACAAACACAGATGCAAAGATGACGTTGAGAACTACAGGTCAGTTAGTCTAACCACTGTGGTTAGTAAATGATTGGAAAGGCTACTAAAAGAGAGAATAGTGAGGTTTCTGGAGTCCAATGGTTTGCAGGATCCAAGGCAGCATGGATTCACCAGAGGCAGGTCTTGTCAGACAAATCAGATTGATTTCTTTGACTGGGTGACCAGGAAGTTGAACCGAGGGAAAGCCCTAGATGTGGTGTATTTAGATTTCAGAAAAGCCTTTGACACCGTTCCACACAGGCAACTTATAAACAAACTGAGCACCCTAGGGATGGAGCCTAAAGTGACTAATTGGTTTAGAAATTGGTTGAGTGGGAGCGACAAAGGGTACAGGTAAATGGAACTCACTCTGAGGAGGAGGTGGTTACCAGTGGTGTGCCGCAGGGCCTAGTATCAGCAAAGTACTTTTAGATTAAATTTAAAACACAGAAGAGAGCTTTCTGGTTAAATTTAGAACCCAGCAGAGAGCTTGTAGTTTAAATTTCATAATAAGTCAGAGCCTAGGCAGCAGGAAAAAGCTGTAATTTAAATCAAATCAGAATATAACTTAGCATAAAAGGCAAAACAGGGTCAGTACTCTGTGAGCAACAAATAAAGTCTTCTAGAGACCTTTACAAAGAGGCCTTCTACCTAGGGGGCAAGAGACCTGTGAAACATTTTCAATAGGTGTTAACACCAGGTGGCAGGTCAAAAGGCCATCTTGAAAGACTCCTTCTATCCAAGCAAGGACTGTTAATCACCCAGGAAGTTGGTCACAGCTTACCTCAGAAGCACAGGACAGGGTACCGTGTAACAGCCCTCTTTTAATAGGTGTTATTTCCCTCTCTCCATCCCCAACACCCACCCACCCACCCCTGGGATAATCGTAGCTTTATAGGTACTTACACATCTTAAAGGAAAGGAGGTGCTCTCAGGTGAAGCTTGTTATCCAAATCAGTCATACACTAAGGACCTGAGATTAATTAAGCTTCAGGTGAACAAGGTATATTAAACGTAATAGGTACAGTTTTATTAGTATAAATATCCATAGCAATCCTTAGTAAGTAAAGAATTTAAAGATCTAAACACAAGCTTAAAACTAAGATGCAGATAGCAGTCCAGAAGCGAGATGGGGGCTTTCCAATCTTTTGCATTGAGTGTTACATGTATGATTTTCTCCCAGGTGGTGAGAGGTCTTATGTGTGCACTAGGTGCAAGGAGCTCTTTGCTCTCAGGGAACGAGTCCATTCTCTAAAGACTAGAGTAGCAGACTTGGAAAACATAAGAAATACAGAGAGGTACATAGACGAGACCTACAGGGATATAGTCCTGAAGTCCCACCTCCAGTCTGGCAGCATCCCTGTTGCCATGGAGGAGAGAGGACACATGACAGGAGAGCATCACCCTGGTGTGGCAGGAAGTGATCCTGTAACTATCACCTGTCCTCCAGGTGATGTAAAACCCTCTCGCACTGAGACTGAATGAATTCTTTGCTTCGGTATTTACTGAGGAAGATGTAGGGAGGTTACCCATGACTGAAGTGGTATTTAAAGGTGCAGAAGAATTGAAGGAAATATCGATACATCGGGAAGATGTATTACAACTATTAGATAAACTGAAGAGTAGCAAATCACATGGGCCGGATGGTATACATCCAAGGGTGTTGAAAGAACTGAAATATGAGATTGCAGACCTGCTATTAGTAATCTGTGAATTTTCATTAAAATCATCTGTAATACCTGAAGATTGGAGGATTGCCAATGTAATGCCAATTTTTAAAAAGGGTTCCAGGGGTGATCCGCGAAACTACAGACCGGTGAGCCTGACGTCAGTACCGGGAAAAATGGTAGAAACCATCATAAAGAACAAAATTACTCAGCATGTAGACAGTCATGGCCTAATGGGAGACAGCCAACATGGCTTTAGACAAGGAAGATCTTGTCTTACTAATCTGTTATGTTTTTTTGAAGGTGTGAATAAACAGGTGGACAAAGGTGAGGCGGTTGATATTGTGTATCTGGACTTTCAGAAAGCCTTTGACAAGGTCCCTCATCAGAGACCTTTGGCAAAACTAAAGAGTCATGGGATAGGAGGCGCTGTACTATTGTGGATCAGGAACTGGTTAAAAGATAGAAAGCAGAGGGTAGGGCTAAATGGCCAATTTTCCCAATGGAGAAATGTGAATAATGGTGTACCCCATGGATCTGTGCTGGGTCTGCTGCTTTTTTACATATTCATAAATGACCTGGAAAGGGGAATAACGAGTGAGGTTATCAAATTTGCAGATGACACAAAACTATTTAAAGTTGTTAAAACCCAAGAGGATTGTGGAAAATTGCAAGAGGATCTTGATAAATTGGAAGACTGGGCATCAAAATGGCAGATGGAATTTAACATGGACAAGTGCAAAGTTATGCACCTAGGGAAGAACAACCCAAACTATGGTTACACAATGCAAGGATCCACATTAGGAACCACCACCCAGGAAAAAGATTTAGGCGTCATTGTGGATAACATGTTAAAACTCATATCAAACTTAGAATAATTCCGCTGTACACACATGTACATTCAGCATGTATATAGTTTCAGTTAACAATGTCCCCCATGTTTATCCAAGTTCTCGTACCTGTTCTATGTAAAACCAAACAGCTTGTTGCTCTGGTCTTTTGTTATATTGTAAACCGCGCTGATGCTAAATAGAGCGGTATATAAGAGCCTGTAATAAATAAATAAATAAATAAAAAACCATCAGCCCAGTGTGCAGCGGCGGCCAAGAGAGCAAATAGAATGCTAGGTATCATAAGGAAAGGAATGGAAAATAAAACAAAATATATTATAATGCTTCTATATCGTTCCATGGTGAGACCGCACCTTGAATATTGTGTGCAATTCTGGTCACCGTATCTTAAAAACGATATAGCGTTATTAGAAAAGGTTCAAAGAGCCACCAAAATGGTAAAGGGGATGGAAGGATACTCCTATGAAGAAAGGCTAAAAAGGTTAAGACTGTTTAACCTGGAAAAGAGACGGCTGAGGGGAGATATGATAGAAGTCTATAAAATAATGAACAGAGTGGAACGGGTAAACCTAGATCGATTGTTTACTTTATCAGAATATAGAAACACTAGGGGACATGCAATGAAGCTACAGGGTAAACTATTTAAGGCTAATAAAAGAAAATATTTTTTCACTCAACCTGTAATCAAACTCTGAAATTTGTTACTGGAGGATGTAGTAAAGGATGTTAGTGTAGCTGGGTTTAAAAAAGGTTTGGACAAGTTCCTGGAGGAAAGGTCCATAAACCATTATTAAGAAGGGACCCAGGATATCAATGCTTGACCCAATACAAGCATTGTGGAACCTGTGTCTTTTGGGGAACTGCTAGGTACGTATGACCTAGATTGGCCACTGCTGGAAACAGGATACTGGGCTTGATGGATCTTGGTCTGACCCAGTATGGCATATCTTATGTTCTTATGTTCCTTGGTCTGATTCTTTTTAACATCTTTGTTAGTGATACTGCAGAAGGACTGTCTGGTAAGGTTTGCTTGTTTGCAGATGATACCAAATTTTGCAATAAAGTAGACACCCAGGAAGGAGTAGATAATATGAAGAGGGATTTAGCTAAGCTTAAAGAATGGTCTAGAATTTGGCAGCTGAAATTTAATGCTAAAAAATGCAGAGTCATGTATTTGGGCTGCAAAAATCCAAAGGAGCGGTACAGTGTAGGGGATGATCACGAAAGAAAAGAGGGACCTGGGCATAATTGTGTCTGGCAACCTTAAAGTAGCTAAACAGGTAGAAAAGGCAATTGCAAAAGCCAGAAGGATGCTTGGTTGTATAGGGAGAGAAATGGCCAGCAGACAAAAGGAGGTGATAATGCCTCTGTATAAGTCTCTAGTGCAACCTCATTTGGAGCATTGTGTGCAATTCTGGAGACCACACCTTCAAAAGGATATAAGCAGGTTGGCATTAATGCAGAGGGTGGCTACTAAAATTGTTAGTGATCTTCATTATGCAGCATATGAGAACAGACTTAAAGATCTTAATATGTATACTTTAAAGGAAACGCGGAATAGGGGGGATATGATAGAGACATTTAAATACCTCCATGGCATAAATGCACAGGAGAGTCTCTTTCAATTGAAGGCAAGCTCTGCTATGAAGGGACATACGATGAGGGTGAAAGGGTATAGACTCAGGAGTAATATGTACATAGAAATATTTCTTTATGGAAAGAGTGGTAGATGCATAGAATAGTCTCCCAGTGAAGGTTGTAGAGACGAGGATATTATCTGAATTAAAAAAAAACATGAGACAAACAGAGGATTTCTAAAGATAAAAAGGGCACTATTGTGAAAGGGCAGACTAAATAAGCCATGTGGTGTTTTCTTCTATCATGTTTCTACATTTCTATTTATCATTGCTGAGATCTGATTAGCAAGTCTCATTTGGGGTCCAGGAGCACCTCCAAGCTCTTAATTACAAAAGGGATCTGTATCCCCCTCACCTCACCTGAATAGACAGATGCAGTGCCCGTTTTTCAATATATAGAACCTTACGTTTCTTACTATTCAACTTAATTTATTATCCCTGAACTATAACTCAGTCTTGACTTCCGTATCAAATTTTCATCTTCCCTCCCATCATCCTGAATCGGGACAAACAATTGAAAATCATCCACATAAGTATCACATTTTATGTTCAATGTCCAGATTCTCCTGCATAAAAGGGGCCATATAAACACGAAAGAGATATGGGAAGAATACTGCCCCCTGAAGGACTACATATTAAATCCCCAGTGGGACAGAAAAGTAGGCATCCTTTACTCCCTACCCATCAAAACTGAACTTCTAAAAATTTGTAATGTACTTGTATTAACTTATCTAAACTTACCTCACTCACAAGTACACTAGTAGCACTATATGAACAAATTATGAAATAAATATAAAATTGTTATATCGTGGGGGTTATTTTAGAAGCTCTATTTGTGCTTTCGACATCTAAAAATGGGCACGGAGACGTCTCCAGAGCCATTTTAGAAGCCGATTCTGTGGACATCCCCAGAGTGAAGACATCCAAGTCTGAAAAGGGGCAAGGTGGAACCATGGCCATGGTGTTCCCAAGAATTTGGATGTCCCTGTCTGATCTCAGAAAGGTCCTGGAAGTCTAGAGTCGCGTCCACGGTTATATCTGCAAAAATGATTCTTTTGTCAGGCAAATGTCTAGAGGGCGTGGAGAAGGAGCTACATTAATACCCCCTTTATTTTACAATACGACAATGAACACTGATGGCGAATGGGGACTCAGGGTTTCATTTTGCTACACTGCCCGTTATCCTAGCTTGCATGAGATGGACATCCCCGCCCCATGCTTTCCTAATACGGATGTCTATGTGGACAATGGCATGGACATATACAATGGGGGCATCCATGTTACTAAAACTGGCTGGAGACAGATGTCCCTGATGTCTTTCTGCACGTTCCGCCCTGAACATCCCGAATTTGATATCCTTTCTAAAATGCCACTTCCTGATTACATTAGGAACTAAAGTGTAAAAAGGTAAATATTATATCAATAAATACAGGACATAATCACAAGGTTAGTAAGCACAAAAGCAGACTTCCTTAAGGACAAGGACAGGTTACACAGAGGTCTAGGATTTCTTGCCCATCTGTTTAATCATCTTAGCAATGGTGTGAAAAATTATATATCCCCTAGAGATCCCATGTTTGTGCAGGCTGCAAGGCACTACCATTGGTCTAAAGTCTGAAGGATGCCTGGCTTAGGTCTTCCAGTTCTATGCTCAAATCAGGGGAAACATTTCTCAACTCATCTCATTTTCAGCCGTAAAAAGCTTCTGGGTAAATTAAGTATATGAAAAGCAGCTGGGACCAGATTTCTAATGCTATGGGGCACCAAGAGGAGAATGACATGCTGTTTCAATGAATCTAAGACAACACAGCAAAGACACCACTACCTAAGTAATTGAAACTCAGATCCAGTAGGCAATATAGTAATAGGTTAGAAATACAGATGCTCAGATTGCTGATTGATATAAATCTATGTGAAAGCAGTGTTTTGATGATTTTTATGCTTAACCAATTATTGACTAAATAAGTGAAGACTATTTTTAAAAATAACCCTCTTTTGATAGTGGCTTTTCGCTTTTGCAGTTTCCTACTAGCAGTAGTAGTTGATCTATGGGGCATGTTTACTAAGCTCCAAGCTAGTAACGTGAGTTTGGGCCACATTACTATTGCAGGGCACTGCATTTAAAGCAGGGAGTGGGGGGACAGCCATCCCGCTGAATTTTGCATGAGATGGCATGGTAACACTGCCGCAGGGAACAATAACGGCCACCCACTGTTCTGGCAGTAGTTGCACCCATACTACCTGCGCCGAGCATAGGTATCGCGGGTTTCCAAGGTCCGCATTAACAGTGCTCTGGTGGAAACGCCCCCATCTTGCCCAATCGTGATCCATATGCATGCTGCCTGTGTAGCATTTTTTTTTTAACCCAGACTCCTATACTACTTTCTATCATGGCGCCAAGAACGCAGGCTAACCCTGCAGTATCTAGGTAGTGCACTTTAGTAAACACACCTCTAGGTTCTTAGAAAAACACATACTTAAGCAATTTTTGTATAATGGAATCAGGAATAAGCCATGCTTTTGAAGGCTTTTACAAAGCTGGAAATCTGGATCTTTTTTATACCACTCTTTTCCCTTGGTTCAGGAGCTCTACTTCTTCCTTCCTCTGTATGAGAAAGGGGGGTCTTTTCCTGAGACTGCAATTCCACTGGATAGATAAAAGATATAAAATTAGAAATATGTTGAATTCTTTAACTGTATTCAGTTTGTTAGAGCGTATGGTTTATTTTATTTACTGTATTTTTTCATCCGTTCCCTAACAAAAAGGGACTGCTACAAGGAAATAGATCTACACCTGTGAGTATTAATCTTCAGAAATAAACTCTAAATCTTTAGGGGGAAAAGGAAATTCTTTTGGTTAAAACTGATAGATCTGTGTATTTTAGAATTCAGTGTTTTTACTGAGTCAGTCAGGTCTTTGTACCACCAGAGAGCTTTGTATTTAAGTCAAAACAGAGTATAGCTTAGCATAGAAAGTAAATTAAAAGTAAATAGACTCTAAAATTTGTTTCTAGAGAGCTTTTCATTTCAATCAAATCAGAGTATAGCTTAAACATAGAAAGTTAAATAGAGTAAATAATTACTGAAATAAAGTTGTTTCTAGAGAGCTTTTTATCTAAATCAAATCAGAGCATAGCTTAGCATACAGGTAGAATAGTCCTGAGTAGGAAGAAAAACTTGTTTCTAGTGACCTTTACAAAGAGGCCTCCTGGTTAGGAGGCAAAAGATCTGAAGTTGTCTTGAATAGGTGGTTAAAGGCAAGTGACAGATCAAAGGGTCAATTTAAATCATAGAAACATAGAAACATGATGACAGAAAAAGACCACATGGCCTATCTAGTCAGTCTTTCCATATCAACAACTACAACAGTCCACTTTTTACCTTTAGAGATCCTCTGTGTTGGTCCCATGCTTTTTTTAATTCAGTTACTGTCCTCATCTCTACCACCTCCACTGGGAGATTATTCCATGGATCCACTACTCTTTCCGTAAAGAAATATTTCCGCATATCACTCCTGAATCTATCTCCCTTCACCCTCATCCCATGTCCCCTCGTAGCAGAACTTGCTTTCAATTGAAAGAGGCTCTCTCCCTGAACATTTATGCCACGGAGGTATTTAAACATCTCAATCATATCACCTCTATCCCGCCTTTCCTCTAAGGTGTACATATTAAGATCCTTAAGTCTGTCCTCATATGCTTTATAATGAAGCCCACTAATCATTTTAGTAGCCACCCTCTGCACCGACTCCATCCTGTTCACATCCTTTTGAAGGTGCGGTCTCCAGAACTGCACACTATACTCCAAATGAGGTCGCACCAAAGACTTATACAGAGGCATTATCACCTCCTTTTTTCTGCTAGCCATTCCTCTCCGTATGCACCCAAGCATCCTTCTAGCTTTTGCCGTCGCCTTTTCTACCTGTTTAGCTACTTTAAGATCATCAGACACAACCACGCCTAGGTCCCGCTCTTCTTTAGTGGACAAAAGTACTTCACCTCCTATACTGTATTGCTCCCTTGGACTGCTGCAGCCCAAATGCATGACCTTACATTTTTTAACATTAAATCCCAGCTGCCAAATTCTAGACCATTCTTCAAGCTTAGCTAGATCTCTCCTCATGTTATCTACACCTTCCTGGGTGTCTACTCTATTGCAGATTTTGGTATCATCCGCAAAGAGGCAAACCTTACCCGACAGCCCTTCCGCTATATCACTAACAAAGATGTTAAAAAGAATCGGACCAAGATCAGATCTGTGGGGCACACCACTGGTAACATCCTTCTCCTCAGAGTGAGTTCCATTTACTTGTACTCTTTGTCGCCTCCCACCCAACCAATTTCTAACCCAAGCAGTAACTTTAGGGTCCATCCCTAGGGTGCTCAGTTTGTTTATAAGTCACCTGTGAGGAAGAGTGTCAAAGGCTTTACTGAAATCTAAATACACCACATCTAGAGCTCTCCCTCGGTCCAACTCCCTGGTCACCCAGTCAAAGAAATCAATCAGATTTGTCTGACAAGACCTGCCTCTGGTGAATTCATGCTGCCTCGGATCCTATAATCCGCTGGACTGCAGAAACCTCACTATTTTCTCTTTCAGCAGCGTTTCCAATAATTTACTCACCACCGAAGTTAAACTAACCGGCCTGTAGTTTTCAACCACAACCTTACTTCTGCTTTTGTGTAAAGGCACCACATGAGCCTCTCTCCAGACCTTTGGCACCACTCCCGACTCCAATGAGGCATTGAAAAGGTCAGTCAGTGGAGCTGCTAGAAAGTCCCCAAGTTCCCTCAGTATTCTAGGGTGTATCCCATCCGGTCCCATCGATTTGTCTACTTTAAGTTGAGCTAGTTTCTCACGAACACAGTCTTCTGAAAATTGTTCAAGATGTCCCTCGCTTCTGTTCCTATTTGTGGGTGTGTTCTGAGGTCCTGCTCCTGGTTCTTCATCTGTGAACACAGAACAAAAATATTTGTTAAGCAATTCCGCTTTATCCTTATCAGCTTCTACATATTCCCCCCCTGCACCCTTGAATCTGACAATACCACTTTTGCCCTTCCTCTTCTCACTAATATAATCTGAAAAATGTCTTATCGCCCCATTTTATTGCATTGGCTATTTCCTTCTTCTTTTGAATCTTTGCCTTCTTGATTACTTTGCTAGCTTCTCTAAGTTTTTCCAAATACAGATGCCTGTCTTCCTCTCTCTGTGATCTCTTGTATTTCATGAAGGCCCCCCTCTTTTTCTTCACTTTTTCAGCTACTTCCTTAAAAAACCATAGCAGTCTCCTTTTCCTTTTGCCTTTATTTACCATTTTAACAAAAAGGTTGGTTGCCCTTAAAATATCCCCTTTCAGCTTTGCCCACTGTTTTTCTACATCCCCCAGCTGTTCTCATCCCACTAACGACTCCCTGAGGTATTGGCCCATCTTCGCAAAGTTAGTCTTCCTAAAGTCTAAGATCCTCACCTTGGAATGGATTCTAACAGCCCTAGTCCTAATACTGAACCACACCATCTGGTGATCACTGGATGCAAAACGATCTCAGACTACAACATCAGAAACACTTTCACCATTGGTAAGCACCAAGTCCAGTATGGTCCCTTCACGTGTGGGGTCTGTTACCAATTGCCTGAATAGTTCTCCCTGTAGAGAATCCACGATCTCCTTACTTCTAGATGATACTGCAGCAGGAATGTGCCAATCAACATCTGGCATATTGAAATCTCCTATCAGTAGCACTTCCCCTTTCCTAGCAATGCTGCGTATGTCTTCAATTAACTCTCTGTCCACCTCTTCCTCTTGTGGGGGAGGTCTGTATATCACACCAATGCAAATAGATTTCTCTTTCCCTCTTTCTAGTTTAACCCACAATGCCTCCTCTCTCCCTTTTAAGCTCTGTAATTCCAAAGCTTTAATAGTAGTTTTTACATATAGTGCCACTCCTCCTCCCCTTCTTCCTACCCTGTCCTTTCTGAATAAAGTAAAGCCAGGTATAGTTACATCCCAGTCATGGTTTTCTGTGAACCATGTTTCTGTAACTGCCACTGAATCCAAGTCAGCCACTCCCACCAAAGCTTCAACATCAGGGATCTTATTTCCCATGCTACGGGCATTTATACACACTGCTTTCCATATGTTACCCCTGTTACCCATTTCCATAAAGGTATTTAATGTATCACCTACCTGGGGGCTTTCACTTACCTGGTGGCTTTCTTCACCTATCCCCAACGAATATAGTT
This sequence comes from Ichthyophis bannanicus, assembly GCA_033557465.1. Taxonomy (NCBI): domain Eukaryota; kingdom Metazoa; phylum Chordata; class Amphibia; order Gymnophiona; family Ichthyophiidae; genus Ichthyophis; species Ichthyophis bannanicus. The sequence continues at coordinate 1,187,287,856 of CM066032.1, forward strand.
TAAAGCCCTCTTCAGTAAACTAGCCAGTCTACTACCGAAGATGCGTTGACCTTTCTTGGACAGATGGATGCCATCTCTGCTCTGCAACCCTTGGAACTGCATCCCATGGTCTAGGAAACCAAAACACTCTCGATGACACCATCCACGCAGCCATGCATTCATCTCCAGAATGCGAGCCTCTCTGCCTTGGCCTTTACCCTCAACAGGGAGGATTGAAGAGAACACCACCTGTGCACCTAACTGCTTCACCCTCTGTCCCAGAGCCATGAAGTCACTTTTGATACGTTCCGAGGTATACCTGGCAGTATCATTTGTTCCAACATGGATTAGCAACATTGGGTAATAGTCAGTGGGCTTGATGAGTCTCGGCGAACTCTCCGTAACATCTTGGATTTTGGCACCAGGCAGACAGCATACCTCTCTGGACATCAAGTCTGGTCGGCAGATGGATGCCTCAGTACCCCTCAGAAGAGAGTCTCCAACCACCACTATCCTTCGTTTCCTTCTGGTCACTGATTCTGCAACTTTGGGGTACTTGAACTCTGGTTCTTCCCTTTCCAGAGATGCTTTCACCTCCTCCACTTCCAGGGCTGTATAATGGTTCTTCAATTCAAGGGCTGGAGAAGTTGGATTGGTGATTTTGCAGGCCCTGGTGACTTGTGTCCAACCATCGACATTCTGTTGGCACCCATCTTCTCCTGTGCTGGAGAGCTTGGTTGCTGCAAGAAGCATCTCCATCAATGTACTTCTCACGGTCTTGAATGCTCCTCAGCCTCGCCACCTCCTCTCTGAGTTCCTCCACTTGTTTCCTCAGAGCTTCAGCATGCAGGCAACCCTGCACATGGAACCGGTCCTTCAACTGGCATTAGGACTTCTGTCTGGACCAAGGCAGAAGCTGTAACGGGGGCAACAGCTTTAGCAATACGATTTTTCCCAGCCATTGTTTTGTTCATGGAGCTTAGGTATCTGTTAAAGCAAAAGAGAGAGATCTACCAAGTACCAGCCGGTTTTGCAGCTGTCCTTTCAGAGAAAAAGCAGTTAAATCTCTTTAATTATATTCAAAATGTGCTGGTCCAATTCTCTGTGATTTGTTAAAGGGGGAGGTGCCCTATAAAGCAAGACTGCTCACTAGGGGTGGGTGGGAGTCGGGGTGGGTAGGGAGGGAACTAACACCTGATTAGGTGTTAGCAGTTTCTAAACCTGAGGAGGTTACTAGAGTTCAGCAACCTATTGTGCTCAAAAAAAGGTCCCCTAAAGCACCAAAAAGAAAGTAACCTTGCTTTAAAAAATATACAAAAAACCCTTTTAAGAGCTCCCAGTCAGAGAGCTAGCAATGTAATATAATAAAAACAAACAAACCAACCCTCAAATCCTTACTGTTTGTTGATCTGTAGAGCCCTGGTTAGGAAAGCCTCAACAGGGCAAGGCACCTTCTATCAAACCAAGGGTTGCATGAGTCACCCAGGAAATTGCTAAGCCTATATCTTAGAAGAAAGCCAACTTTTAATAGGTCTTCATTCCCCCCCCTCACTCCACTCCCACCTACCCCTGAGATAATCATAGCTTTATAGGCTCTTAAACCTCTTAAAGGGAAAGAAGTGCCCATATTCATTCTTAGGTGCAGCTGTTTATCCTCATCAAGCATACATGAAGGACCTGAGACTAATTAATCTTGAGGTGAACAAAGACCATTAAACATATTAGATATAGTTTTATTAGTATAAGTATCCCCTGCAAATCTACGTAGGTAAACTACTAAATACATAAACACAACCTTAAAACTAAGATGCAGACAGCAGTCCAGCAGCGAGATGGGGGCTTTCCAGTCTTTTGCATTGAGTGTCACATGTATGATTTTTTCCCAGTTGGTGAGGGGTCTTTTGCATGCACTAGGTGCAAGGAGCTGTTTGCTTTCAGGGAAGGAGTCCGATCTCTGGAGGCTAGAGGAGCAGACTTGGAGGACATAAGGAAGACAGAGAGGTACATAGTCCAGTACTGCGTCACTGTAGGTCTCAAGTCCCACCTCCAATCTGGTAGCATACCTTTTGCTATGGAGGAGAGAGGTCATGTGATAGGAGAGTATCACCCTGGTGTGACAGGAAGTGATCCTGTAGCTAGGACCTGTCCGCTAGGTGATGTAAAACCCTCTTGCACTCAGGAAGTTTCTCCAAGGCCATTTTCCCATGAGGGAAGGGTTAGGACAGCCATTATAGTTGGTGATTCGATCATTAGGCATGTAGATAGCTTGGTGGCTGGTGGACATGAGTGCTATGGAGGAGCATGCTCTCTTGGTAAAGTGTGGAAGGGAGGTTCTGGAGGCTAAATTAAGGCTTTTAGGTAGGAAGTTGAAATACAGAACTTCCAGGGTAGCATTCTCAGAAATGCTACTCATTCCACACGAGGAATCCAAAAGACAGGCAGAGTTCCAGAGTCTCAATGCATGGATGAGACAATGGTGCAAGGATGAGGGTTTTGGATTTGTTAGGAACTGGGCAACATTCTGGAGAATGGAGGGGCTTTTCCAAAGCGATGGGCTCCACATTAACCAGGATGGTACCAGGCTGTAGGCATTAACCTTTAAAAAGGAGACAGAGCAGCTTTTAAATTAAATAATAGGGGAAAGCCGACAGTCGCCCAAGAATGCATGGTCCGGAAGGATGTATCCTTGAAGGATACCAGCAAAAGATTGAAGTTAGGACATATCGACAGAGAGGTTCCGATAAAGACAAAAGTAACCCAAATATCCTTAAGTACTGAGCAGACAAAACTTAAAGATTCCAAATTACCTCTGTCTACAGGTAATCAGATTAATACGAATAAAATACAGCCTCTAAAATGCTTGTATGCAAATATTAGAAGTCTAAAAAATAAGATGGGAGAGTTAGAATATATAACAATAAATGAGAAGCTAGATATGATTGGTATCTCAGAGACATGGTGGAAGGAAGACAACCAGTAGGACACTGATACCTGGGTAAAAATTATACTTTTTTGAAGGTGTAAACAGTTAGACAAAGGTGGGCTGGTTGATGTAGTGTATCTAGATTTTCAGAAAGCCTTTGACAAGCTCCCTCATGAGAGATTCTTGGCAAAATTAAAAAGTCATGAGATAGGCTGCAGTGTACTATTGTGGATCAGGAACTGGTTAAAAGATAGAAAGCAATGGGCTGTGTGGCCCTTAGAGTTCTAGTAGCTAGGAAATGGAAACAAGCAGAACCTCCGACCATGGAGGAATATAGGTCCTATTTGGGACATATATATTTAATGTGTAAGTTAACAGCACTAAAAAGGTCTAGACCACAACAGTTCTTGAGCACCTGGCAGAAATATATAACGTGGGAATGCAATACATAATGAAGTTAAACGGAAATGGCAGAGATCCATTGGGGGGGACGTAGTGGGGGGGAGGGATGGCGGGGAGGTTTAAAAAAGAAAGAGGAATAGTGTGAATACGGATCATCATATGAGAAGTTTGTAAAATTAACAAAACTGGATGGAGGTATTGTTGATTATGTGTGGAAAAGTTGGTTACATGTTAAGTATGTTGCTAGGAATCATAAGGAAAGGAATGGAGAATAAAACAAAGGATATTATAATGCCTCAATATCATTCCATGCTGCAATCACACCTTGAATGTTGTGTGCAATTCTAGTCGCCATATCTTAAAAAGAATATAGCAGAATTAGAAAGGTACAGAGAAGAGCCACCAAAATGGTAAAGGGGATGAAATGATACCCCTATGAGGAAAGGCTTAAAAGATTAAGGCTCATCAACTTGGAAAAGAAACGGCTAAGGAAAAATATGATAGAGGTCTATAAATCAATGAATGGAATGTAACGGAACAGGTAAACATAGATCAGCTGTTTACGCCATCAAAAAGTAGAAAGACTAGGGGAGATGCAATGAAGCTATCTGTATAACCCGTTTAAGACTAATAAGAGAAATATTTTTTTACTCAACATGTATTCAAACTCTGGAATCTGTTACTGGAGGATGTAGTAAAAACTATTAGTGTTGCTGGGTTTATGAAAGGTTTGGACAAATTCCTGGAGGAAAGGTCCGTACACCATTATTAAAGAGGACCCGGGAAATCCATTGCTTGACCCGGGACAAGCTTTGCAGAACCTGTGTGCCTTTTGGGAACCTGTCAGGTACTTATGACCTGGATTGGCCACTGTTGGAAACAGGATACTGGACTTAATGGACCTTGGTCTGACCCAGTATGGCATTTCCTATGTTCTTGTGAGAAATTTGAAAGAGGACTGTGAGAAAATAGGAGACTAGGCATCTAAATGGCAGATTAAATTTCAAGTGGACGAGCGCAAATTGATACACCTAGAAAAGAACATTTCAAACTACAGCTATATGATACAAAGTTCCACATTAGGAGTCACCATCCAGAAGAAGGATCCAGGCATTATTATGGATAATATCTTGAAATCTTCTGTTGGGTGTGCTATGTTGGCCAAACAAGCAAACAGAATGTTAGGAATCATTAGCAAAGGAACAGAAACTATAACAAAGACTATCATAATTCCTTTGCATCACTCCATGATAACATAGTAACATAGTATATGATGGCAGATGAAGACCAGCATGGTCCATCTAGTCTGTCCAGCAAGGTGGCAAGAGTAGGTGGCACTGCCATTCCGTGCAGGTCACCCCTCCCCATGCCTTTGTTTAGGCATGTAACCATCCTCTTTGCAGGTCACCCCTATTTGTGGAGATAGCAGAGACAGTTAAGGTGATTTGGATTTTATCCTGTTGCTGTAAAGGGATCCACTGTGTCTGTCCCATGCCATTTTGAATTCTGTCACTATATTTGCCCCCACCATTTCCATTGGGAGGGCATGCCAAGCATCCACCATCCTTTCAGCAAAAAAGTACTTCCTGACATTACCTTTCAGTTTACCCCCTTGCAGCTTCATGTTATGCCCTCTAGTTTTGCAGCTTCCTTGTCTTTGAAAAATATTTGTTTGTTCATAAATACTGTAAGTATTTAAAGGTCTGTATCATATCTCCCCTCTCCCTCCTCTCCTCTAGCATGTACATATTTAGGTCTTCAAGTCTCTTCTCATACGTCTTCTGGTGCAGACTCAAAATCATTTTGGTTGCCTTTCTCTGAACCGTTTCCAGTCTTTTTATATCCTTTACAAGATATGGTCTCCAAAACTGAATGCAATAGGTGAGGCCTCACCAGCGACTGCACCTTGAGTATTGTGTACAATTCTGGTCACCACACCTCAAAAACATTATAGCGGATTTAGAAAGGTACAGAGAAGGACAACCAAAATTGTAAAGGGGGTGGAAGAACTCTCCTATAAGGAAAGGCCAAAAAGGTTATAGGTCTTCAGCTTGGAGACAAGATGGATGAGAGGAGATATTATAGAGGTCTCTAAAATCCTGAGTGGGGTGGGACAAGTAAATACTAATCAATTGTTTACTCTTTAGAAAAGTACAAAGACTAGGGGACATGTCATGAAGTTACAAATTAATGAATTTAAAATATATTTTATTTTAGTGCTGGCTTCCTGGTGACCCAGCTGCCTCTGGGTTTTCTTGGCAATCGATCACTGGAAGTAGATTGCCAGGTCTTTTCTTCCAAGGCAATAGAGGGTAAAGTGACTTATCCATGGCCACAAAGAGTGCCAGTGAGAATCGAACCCTTGATCTTTTGGGGACTAAGCAGTTGCTCTAACCACTAGGCTGCTCCTCAGAACCTTCCACCTAGTCTTGTGCAATGTTTGAGCCGACCTTGCTTGGGGCTGTCCCACTCCCTACCCAACCAGCGCTGCTTCTTGTGCTGCATGGGGTTCTCAGTGAACTTAAGAACTGTCATACTGGGTCAAGATGAAAAGTCCATCAAGTCCAGTATCTTGTTTTCAAGAGTGGCCAATCCAGGTCTTGAGGGGGCATAAGGCTGAAGGGTTACCTAGAATGCCCATTATCTTTGCACTGTCACTGGCTGCAAGGCCCAGGTGGCAGCAGTAACAGTAGACGAGGGGCAGCATGTAGGACAGAGTTAAGCAGCTAAGTGAGGAGGGGAACGTGATGAGTTATTCTGGTCTGTGACATGAGTTTTCAAAAAATATTTTTCTATGCTGTAAAGCAATATCTGCAGCATCATATGAGAAAACAATTATTATATTCAAATAAGGAATGAATTAACTTTTTCACGTTTTATGCTCTGCATTAATTTTGCCTAGAGCAGGAAAGAAACGTGCAATTGGAAGGACAGGCCTGCTTTCGATAACAGGTTTCTCCTTTAGCAAACCGGGTTTATGTTAGGCAGATAATAACTAAATTATGGTCAGAAACTAAGTCCTGGATGAGATGTCCTTTGGACTTTAGGGAATGGACATTTAACAGACCAACTTTTTAAATGATGGAAGAAAGCCTGTTTTAGTACTTAGAGGAACACAGTCAAATCAGGGCTTAGTAGAACTAGATATGAGAGAGGAGGAATCTCTTATCTTCTGCAAAGTTTGCTTCTGAAGAATTCGATAGGGCGAATGGCTATTCCAAACCACAGCAATGCTAAAAGAACAACACATGTTCAAGTAAAATTGAAAATGATAAAGCAACAAATAAAAGGAAAAAAATGAGATCACAAATATAGACAATAAAGATTTAGCATAGTTAATCACCTGTAACAGGTGATCTCCGGGAACGGCAGGAATTTAGTCTTCACATATGGGTATCGTCGGTACAGACGGAGCCTGCGCGGGAACGCTCCCCAGCGTCCAATTAGAAAGCTTTTGGAAGCATCCCACAGCACACGCGTGCTGCCTTCCCGCCTTTCCCAACTGCCTCTCTCCAGTTGAGTTTAAAGCTGAGACAAAGAGAGAGAGAGAAGGAAAGAGAAAGAGATAGAGAGATACAACTCCTAGGGGAGGTGGGTGGGTTGTGAAGACTAAATAGCTGCTGTTCCCAGAGATCACCTGTTACAGGTGAGTAACTATGCTATCTCCAGGAACAAGCAGGAATGTAGTCCTCACATATGGGGCCTCCCTAGCTTTAGATGCCAGGGAGAGACTCCAGAAGTTATGTGTCCCTGTGAAAGGGCTCCACTTCCCCCCATGAATCTCTGGCATCCAACCAGGGATGGTGGGGTAGGAGTTGATTAGGTATGGAACAAGTGTTGAAGAACAGCCTGACCAAACAAGGCATCCCAGCGGGAGTCCTTGTCCAAGGCTTGGGCTGTGAAGGTATGAACCGAGGCCCAAGTGGCTGCCCGACAGATGTCGTCGATAGACACAGAGTGCAGATGAGCCAGTGAAGCTGCCATGGCTCTCACATTGTGAACTGTGACATGGCCCTCCAGAGGAAGATTCTTACTCTGATAGGCAAAGGAAATACACTGAGCAATCCAGCTGGACACTGTCCTCTTGGAGACTGGAAGTCCCAAATGAGAAGGATCAAAAGCAACAAAGAGTTGAGAGGACTTTCTATGTTGCTGTGTTCTTTGCAAGTAAAAGGCTAAAGCTCTTTTACAGTCCAAAGTATGAAGATTCCTTTCTGCATTAGATGCATGAGGCCTTGGAAAAAACACAGGCAGGTAGACCGCTTGGTTTAGATGAAAAGGCGAGACCACCTTTGGCATAAAGTGTGGATGAGTCCTAAGGACTACCTTATCATGATGGAACCTTGTATAAGGTGGATCAGCTACTAGTGCCTGCAACTCACTGATGCGGCGAGCTGATGTGATTGCAATGAGAAAGATAACTTTCCAAGAAAGGAATTTTAATGAGGTAGTAGCTATGGGTTCGAAAGGTGGCTTCATGAGCTGACCAAGAACCAGGTTTAAGTCCCATGCCACCGGTGGTGGCCTAATGGGAGGCTTAGTTAGAAGAAGGCCTCTCATAAATCTTGCTATAAGAGGATGGGAGGAAATGGGTTGTCCATTTAGAGGCTTGAAAGAAGCTGTAAAAGCACTCAAATGGGCTCTTACTGAGTTTGTTTTAAGTCCTGCATTGGATAAATGAAGGAGATACTCCAGTAATGATTCCAGAGGTATTGCAAGGGGGTTAAGACCCTTCTGCAAGCACCATATGGTAAACCTTTTCCACTTGAAAGCATAAGAGCGTCTTGTGGAAGGCTTCCTGGAAGCATAAAAGATATCCTTTATTTGCTGAGGGAGGTTAAGATCATGAAGATCTAGGCCTTCAGCAAACAAGCCCTGAGATGCAGAGACCGGGGATTGGGATGCCATAACATTCCGTCCTCCTGGGACAGGAGATCTGGAGCAGACCCTAAATCCAGAGAGGGGGCTTGAGAGAGATGTAGAAGTGGAGGGTACCACACTTGCCGTGGCCAATGTGGAGCTATGAGAATCATACGCCCTCTGTCTCTCTGAAGCTTGAACAGAGTTTTGGGAATTAGGGGAATGAGGGGAAAGGTATAGAGGAAGTCTTGACCCCAATGAAGGAGGAAAGCATCCCTAGCCTGAGAGCCCTGAGCCGGAATTCTGTAACAGAACCGGGGAACTTTGGCATTCAACAGACTTGCAAAGAGGTCTATGTACGGGGTTCCCCAAATTTGAAAAATCTTGGCTACCTGGTCTGCATGTAGAGACCATTCGTGTGGAAACAGAACTCAAACGAGTCTGTCTGCCCAAGAGTTTTGGATGCCTGGAAGATACACTGCCAGGAGATGAATCAGATGCTCTCTGGCGAGGGCCCATAGTCGCAAAGCTTCGTTGCAAAGCGACAGAGAGCCTGTTCCTCCCTGCTTGTTCACGTAGAACATGGCTACTTGATTGTCAGTATGAATGAGGACTGTCTTGTAGCTGAGCAGGGTGTGGAACACTCGAAGAGCAAGGAAAATTGATTGATGTGTATATAAGTCTCCTGCGGAGTCCAAGTGCCTTGGGTGAAGAGGTCTTGCAGATGAGCTCCCCAACCCATTGGTGAAGCATCTGTTGTGAGAGTTGCCTGGGGTAAAGGTTGTTGAAATGGGGACCCCAGCAACAGGTTTTGAGTGGACTGCCACCATTGGAGGGACAAAATAAGGTGATTTGTGTTTGCTATTTTGTCTGACAGGCACCCTGAAGCCTGGGTCCACTGAGTGGATAAAGTCCACTGAGCTGCTCTCATATGGAGGTCAGCATAAGGAACCACATGCACTGTAGATGCCATGTGGCCTAGTAGTTGTAACAAATCTCAAGCAGTGAGATGAGGCTTTAGCACTGCTTGAGAAGCTAACTGCACCATGTGAAGGCAACAGGCCTGGGGGAGATAGGCCCTTGCGCCTTTCTGGTATCCAGCAAAGTTCCTATGAGCTCTAAAGACTGAGTGGGAGTTAGACTGGATTTTGGGATGTTTATTACCAGACCCAAATACTGAAGGATACGCATTGTGCAAGATAGCGAAATCCTGGCCTCTGACTCTGATGGGGCTCGAATGAGCCAGTCGTCTAAGTAGGGGAAGACGAATATTCCTAGAGTATGAAGAAATGCTGCTACCACAGCCATGTACTTCGTAAACACCCTTGATGCTGAGGCCAGGCCAAAAGGAAGCACCCTGTACTGGTAGTGCTTTCCTTGGAAAAGGAACCGAAGGAATTTTCTGTGAATTGGATGGATGAGAACATGAGTGTATGCATCCTTGAGATCTAGAGAACAAAGCCAATCCTGACTCTGAAAGTATGGCAGCGGAGTTCCCAGAGAAACCATCTTGAATTTCTCTTTGAACAGGAATTTGTTCAATTCTCTGAGGTCTAAAATAGGTTTGTGTCCCCCTGTTTTCTTTGGGATAAGGAAATAGGTGGAGTAAAACCCTGTATCCTGTTGAGGAATGGGTACCTCTTCTATTGCCCCTTGGGAAGAAGCATAGTGACCTCTTCATCTAACAGGTTGATGAGAGAGGTCTGAGAATTGAACTGTCTTACCATTGTGTGAAGGGGAATGCTGAAAAAATGAAGCTTGTACCCCTCTTTTATAATGGAGAGAATCCAATGCTCTGCTGTTATCTGCCCCCATCTGGGGGCAAAGTGACACAACCTTCCTGGAATGGTGGAAGGCTCTGGTCCATTGAGGGCCAGGAAGGCTAAGTTCTCTAGATGAAAGTCAAAGGCCTTGTGGAGGCTGAGACTGCTGAGACGGTTGAGGCTTAGCAGTCTTTGCTTTCCTTTGTTTAGGTGGTTGCTGACTCTTTCGGGCAGGCTGACCTGCAAAACATCCCTGCTGGGAATAAGAAGGATAAAACTTCTTCTTTTTTGAGAAGAATGGTTTCTTGAAAGATTTCTTCCTTGCAGGATCAGCTGTGGCTTTGGATAACCTATCCAAAGTGGAGTTGTCAGCATCCAACTCATTGGCTTTCTCCTGCCAATTTTTTACGAATAGATTCTCACCTGTACAAGGGATATTGCCTAGTATGTCCTGCACCCAGAGCTCCAAATCAGATGCCTGGAGCCAGTTCAATGCCTATTACTCATTGTAAATAATTACCCCGGTTACCCAAGTTTTTTGTTCCTGTTCCATGTAAAAAACAGATAATATGTATCTTATCTGATGTTTTATTGTTCTTTGTAAACCGCGCTGATTATAAATAGTGCGGTATATAAAAGATGTTAAATAAATAAATTAAATAAATAAATAAATAAATTCTACGTGCACCTATGGCAATGGCAGAGGTTCTGCTTATGCACTCAAAACAGTCAAAAGCTGCACGACTGACAAACTTAGAAACATCCTGGGCATGTTTAACCAGTGTGAGAAAATCCTGCCTCTTATCATCAGGAAGGAGAGGGCTTAAAATATCCAAATCTCCTGTGACTTCCTTTAGGAACATTCCCATATATAAAATATAGGAACTGATCCTGGCAGAAAGCATGGAAGCCTGGAAAGTACGACGTCCAAAGGCATCCAAAGTTCTTCTACACTCACGTCCTGGAGGATTAGAGGCATGCCTCTTTGCACTCCTGATCCTTCTCATAGCTGATTCCACTACAATAGAGTGGTGAGGAAGCTGAGTCTTCTGGAAACCAGGACAAGGAGGGACTCGATACATGGTATCCAGTCTACGAGAGTGAGGAGAGGTGGTAAGAGGTGTTTCCCACATTCTTAGCATGAGATCATGTAAGATCTCATGGATAGGCAAAGTAGCTGCCTCTTTAGGAGCCTTGGGATATTGGAGAATCTCCAACTCCTTTGCCCTGGGCTCTGTTTTGGGAGCCACAGTAATGGAAAGACCTCGAGCCACCTCCCTGATAAAATCCTGAAAGGAAATATCTTCTGGAGGAGACATCCTACGTTTAAGAGAGGAAGGCTTCTCCGGGAGAAGTATTCCGGTACCAACAGAGCTTTCAGAATCCTCAGACACCTCCGAGGATTCAAAGTACCTTCTGTCCGGATGCTCTTGTAGAGCACGATACCCGTACCGACCGAAGTCGGTACCAGGGGGAATCGGTACTGGTGTATCAGTACCGGAAGGCATAGCATGACTGGGTGCCGGCAAAGCAGACGTCGATGTCGAAGCTGTCGGTACCGGTACCAATACTGGTGTCGGAGTCGGTACTGGTTGAAGTGTCTGACGCGGTTCCGAGGGTGTCGATGCTGCAAGGAGAGCCGCCAGACTGCGTTCAATAGCCAAGAACCTCTGGTCTATCGACGCTGCCAATGCCTCGGTATCGGTACCGGAGAAAGTAGCCGGTACCCCAGAGCATGGCACCAGTAGTTCTGCCGAGGTTGAGGCCTCGAGAACATCTTGGAGCCCCGATAATGCTTTGGAAGCCAAAGCCTCCTGCTGGATGCTTGGAAGGAGATCTACCCTTTGAGGACCGGCCAGACTTATGTTTAGTTACCTGAGATCCATGGGAGGAAGACGAAGCCCTGGAAGACGTCGATGCCACAGAGGCTGCATCGGAGGGAAAAAGGGTGCTGAGCTTAGCAGCTCGGTTTTGTCGACCCCTCTTGGACATCATGGCACAAGCCATAAACTCCGAGATGGAGTGGTCAGGACCTAAACATTTAAGACACCACTCATGGGTGTCGGTGATGGAGATGGTACCGCCACACTTGGTGCACTTTTTGAAACCCAAAGCAGGTTTTTCCATAGTGGAGGAAATTTTGGGCCTAAGGTCCAAAATGGCACGTGCACCTGGAAAAGAAAAGTTTGGAAAAAAATACTATATATATATATATTTTTTTTTTTTTTTTAAAGAAAGAAAGAAGAATCAGCGGTACCGGTATAGCGTCAAGGAAGGCTGACGCGACCACAAAAAAAGAAGGAGAATAAGGAAAACTTTTCTGCGGTGACAGGAACAATGACCTGCTGGCTCCGTGGAAAACGAAGAACTGGAGAGAGGCAGTTGGGAAAGGCAGGAAGGCAGCACGCAGGCACTGTGGGATGCTCCCAAAAGCTTTCTAATTGGATGCTGGGGAGCGTTCCCGCGCAGGCTCCGTCTGTACCGACGATACCCATATGTGAAGACTACATTCCTGCTTGTTCCTGGAGATACTATGACACACCCAGGAGGTGCACTAAGGTATACACAAAGGAGCACATCAGCTCCTCGTGCACGCTTCTTAGGTGCACGCCACAAAAGGATCTTCAATTTAGAACTCCTTGTGTAGGTGTCACCTCCAGTGGGTGGGTAAGAGAACATGCAGATGGCTGAAACTAAGAAGGAACACAGCAACAGTAAGCTGCGGAGGGGAGGGGAAGATGTGCAGCTGAGCAGCGCTAAGCTGTCAGACAAGTCCAGTCACATGGTTGACTATGCTTCCATGAGGACCTCTAGCATTTTATAATGTAGGAGTTTCAACATAAATACACTAAACTAAAACAATGGAGAAAATTAGAATAGTTCTGTTAATTTTTTATGCAAAAACTAACAATGATCAGACTTCAGAGTGATCACTACAATTGCCTATATACTGTAGCTGAAGTAGTTAGTTTATACAATAAAAACCAGTCAAATTGATTATTCATATAAATAATGGCAGGGAGGGTGCATACTGCAGGTGGTTTCTGTCAAGATGTTCAGACTACAGAAGCTGCCACAGTGCAGTATGCTTATAAGACAGAGTCTCAGATCCAGCAAGCGTAAAGATTGAATAGAGTATTTCCTCTAGGCACAAGTAATTATGTCCAGTCAGCTCAAGAAAGTTTTGAAGTATAAATTACAGACTTGAAATGAATCAGAGAATTAATTAAAAAGTCTGTTAATCTACAGAAAATATAGAGCAATGCAGTGAGAAAAACCAGCACAAATGCCAGGAAAAAAAGCTTAAAACTTTTTAAAAATTATAAATTGTGCTGTTTGCGCTTCTCTGCTGCAAATCGCCATGTTTATTAGTTTTCTTTTATTTCTTTGCAATCTAACAGAATGTTAGAAAACTTATACATGTGGGGAATGATTTTATAAAGGATTTTCCATGTGTAAAGCCTTTTGTACATGCATTAAAGGGCTTTTATAAAATTGCACACTTGCATATGGCATAAGACATATGTACTCTGAAAATAAGAACATAAGAAATGCCTTACTGGGTTAGCCCAAGGTCCATCAAGCCCAGTATCCTGTTTCCAACAGTGGCCAATCTAGGTCACAAATATGTGGCAGGTTCCCAAAAAGGTACACAGATTCCATGATGCTTATCCTGGGATAAGCAGTGGATATCCCAGATTCTCCTTAATAATGTTTATGGACTTTTCTTCCAGGAACTTGTCCAAACCTTTTTGAAACTCAGCTACACTAATAGCTTTTACTACATCCTCCAGTAACAAATTCCAGAATTTGATTATGCATTGAGTGAAAAAATATTCTCTTATTAGTCTTAAATGGGTTACATTGCAGCTTCATTCAGTGTTCCCTAGTCTTCCTACTTTTTGATGGAGTAAATAACCGATCTACGTTTACCTGTTCCACTCCATTCATTAATTTATAGACCTCTATCATATCTCCCCACAGTCTTTTTTCCAAGTTGAAGGAGCCCTAACCTTCTAAGCCTTTCCTCATAGGGGCATCCTTCCATCCCCTTTACCATTTTGGTGGTTCTTCTCTGTACCTTTTCTAATTCTGTTATATCCTTTTTAAGATATGGTGACTGGAAATGCACACAATACTTAAGGTGTGGTCTCATCAGGGAATGATACAGAAGCATATCATCCTTTGTTTTATTTTCCATTCTTTTCCTTATGATTCCTAGCATTATATTTGCTTTCTTGGCTGCTTCTGCACACTAGGAAAACAAATAGAATGCTAGGAATCATAAGGAAAGGCAGGGGCGGCTCAAGGCAATCTGCTGCCTGAGGCAAAGGATGAGATGGCGCCCCCCCCCCCCCCCCGTAGAGGGGGCGGGGCTTTTTCAAAACTCCAATCAGGGACTGAACCAAACCAAAAAGCTGAATAGTTTATATGGAGGAAATGCAAGATGTTTGCACACCAAGGAACTAAAAGACAGCGAGTTTATAAAACTAAATTATAACTCATTTTTATTTTGTTGTTATAAACCGCATTATGGTTATTGCTTTTTCTTTTTCAACATATATTTTGCATCCACAGAAACCCCTTCAACAGTGGTTGCAGAGCAGGACCAGAACCAGGACATTCACCCACAGAACTCATCTTAAAAAAAAATCTGATTTGGATTATCTCACTAACAACAAACATTCTCCAGTACCAGGCATATTGTGAACTAAATGTGAAAGAAAACGAACCTCAATTGGATTAGAAAGGGAACACCACCAAGGAAATATCCAATTGACCCAAAAGAAAATTCTACCAAACGCCTAAAAAGATTTTTTGTCGGAGTGAGTACAAACTGGTTCTGGACACTGGGTAGACTCACTCCGACAAAAAATCTTTTTGGGCGTTTGGTAGAATTTTCTTTTGGGTCAATTGGATATTGTGAACTAATACAAAACCCTACAACAAAAAGTCACTGAGTATCTATCTATAGAGCAAATCTACCATACCATATCAGCACCAACTTCCAAAACTCACATAAGGAGCCCACCAAAAAAAGCATCACTGTAAATACAATGGGCCTTGGAACATCCATCCTATTTGAAAAGCTGAACATGTCAAATTACTACAGTACAGTATAGATCTTTATGTACAAACTCCATGTTAACAGAACACACTCAGACACAAACCCTCACCAAGTACAGAATAAGTGACTTACAATCTAAAGTAAAAATAAAAATATGTAGACAAAATTTAAACTGAAACCGCAAGAAGCCAGACTCCGCATGCAGTGCAACATCAGATAACTAAGAGATGCAGTTCCCCCATACTGTGTAAAATAAAAAGATAGCACAAAGTCCAATCACCAAAATGAAATAAAATTATTTTTTCTACCTTTGTTGTCTGACCATTTTATTCTCTGATCATGCTGGTCCCAGTCTGAGGCTTCTGCTTTCCTGTCTTCTCTTAGCTCTCTTTCTGTGGTCTATGGTCCATCTGCCATTTCTTATCTCTTCTTTTGTTTTCTTCACTTCTTTCCATCAGCGTATTTCCAGTCCCAGTAACCCTTTCCAGTCCTCCCTCCCAGTACCTTCCAATGTCAACTTGCATTCCCATGACTGCCACTAGTGTCCTTTCCCTTCCAGTCCCCCTCCTTCCCCAATCTCGTCCCTTCTAGTCCAAATACTATGGCAGCTCCTCTCAGCATCCACTCCCTTCCAGTCCCATTCTCCCATCCCCTCGCATTAGTCCATTTGTAGCCCTAGCCCCCAGTTTTCTTCCAGGGCCAGCAGCTCTATCCTCCCCTCCCCACCATCAGCCCTTTTCCAGTTGAAGCCCCCCCAATCAGCTCACTTCTAGTGCTAGTCCCCCCTCAACCCCATTACCAGTGCTAGCTTCCCCTAATCAGTCCATTACCAGTCCTACTCCCCATCAGCCCATTACCAGTCCTAGCCTCCACTAATCAGCCCATTTCCAGTCCTAGCCCCCCCGATCAGCGCAGTTCCAATGCTAGCCCCTCATCAGTCCCTTACCAGTCCAGTCCTACCCCACCCATCAGCCCATTATAATCCTAACCCGCACTGTCTCTCCCCTTTGTCCAGTATTTCTCCCCTGTCTATCCAGTATGTCCCCCGTCTCCCCCTTTGTCCAGCATGTCCCCATCTCCCACTTTGTCCAGCACCATGTCCCCTGTCTCCCCCTTTGTCCAGCATCATGTCCCATTTCCCCCTTTGTCCAGCATGTCCCCGTCTCCCCCTTTGTCCAGCATCATGTCCCGTTTCCCCCTTTGTCCAACATGTCCCCGTCTCCCCCTTTGTCCAGCATCATGTCCCGTTTCCCCCTTTGTCCAGCATGTCCCCGTCTCCCCTTTGTCCAGCATGTCCCCCGTCTCCCCCTTTGTCCAGCATCAGGTCCCCTGTCTCCCCCTTTGTCCCCTTGTCACTCACCGTAGTCTCTCCTTGTTGTCCTCCTCCTGTCCCCCTTCCTCCAGCTGCACCTCTCATCCGGCGGTGGCAGGGCACTCGGCTGTTTTTAATTTTAGATTTTGCCACCTCTGCCGTGCCTTTGCCTTCCCGCCGCATTTTTCTTCCTCAAGAAATGCTTGCAGCAAAAAAAAAAAAAAAAAGAGGCAGGAAGGCGAAGGCAAAGGGCAGGGCAGAGGCAGCAAAATCTAAAATTAAAACCACCAGAGTGCCACCGCCGCACAAATCAGCCTGATCGCTTGCAGTTGCAAGCAATCAGGCTGATTTGTCCAATGCTGGCGGCACTCTGGCTCTGTTTTAATTTTAGATTTTGCCGCCTCTGCCCTGCCTTCCTGCGTGGGAAATCAGGGAGGCCCGAGGCTGTAAAATCTAAAATTAAAACAGATACAGAGTGCCGTCTGAGAAATTGAAGAAACTGCCCCTGAGAAATGGATACACCTATTTTTACCATAGACTTAATTTTGGAGGCTGGGGGGGGGGGGGGAGAGGCACTAATGGTGAATTGGTCCCCCTGCCCCGTGCTGCCAGTATAATATCCTTATCTTTTGCCCCTCCCAAAGGAAAAAAGGCAAACTACTCCAATGACTTTGTTACACAACTGCATATAAGAATTCCTGGAGATACAGTTTGAGCAGAACAGAAGCAGAGTTACAATGTATGTGTGTACGTAGTTACATACATAGGGTACATTCACACATCCCTTTTTCACAGCAGAACTACATTTATGCATCGGCATTTACAGTATACGCTTATTGCTAGATGCAATGCAATGTGTTCCATCGTGTCAATGCTGACTCCTGGCAACCCAGTCCTTGGGTTTTCTTTCCAAGGTGTGACCAGAAGTAGATTGCAGTGAGTTTACAGCCCCTTGTAGTCCAAAGTGATCTCCCATCCAAGTACTAGCCGGGCCCGACCCTGGTTTAGCTTCAGGGATAAGCCAAGAACAGGTTCATTCAGGACAAGTGAAATCTCGATTGCTGGATTTGTGAGCCTATTTTATAAATGCACATAGACACCTGCATTGCTTTAGAAAATAGGGATAAAATAGCATCCCTCTTATAAAATCAAGATCTAGGAGTTAAGGATATCTGTCATCTGGGGGCAAAATAATTCTCCAAAGGTTAATGGAATGAGCTCAAATTTGATATGAGAATAAACTGAAGAAAAGACCTATCAAATTCAAAAATGGGCCAGATCAATCTGGCGGCTCCAGAGAAATAAAATCCCCCCCAAAATAGCCAAATTCCAAGAGCTACAGCACAGCACAACACAACTGATAAATTGAAACACAACAGTTCCTTTTAAACTACTTCTCCCCTCTCTTCTTCCCTAATAACACCCACCCACATGCATGCATGCATTTAGAATCACACCAACACAAAAATATAAAGGCACACACACAGATATATAAAACTGTTACTTTTATGCAACACATCCCATAATCTAAATTGAGAGTGTATACAAAAAGTGTGCCAAAACTGGCAGAAAAAGGAATATTGCACAGGAAGGATCGCAAAATAGCAGATTTACAATTAATTCAAATTTAATAGGAAAAAACATACCTCTCTCTGATGGAAGGCTGTTGTTTACGGAGCAGCGTTTCAGCAGAAAAGCATATATAACATATTCAGGACAGTGGATCTCAAAATGTGGGTCAGGACACACATCCAGGGTCACATCATCAGAGGACGGGCCTGCGAGTCAATGAATTTTCACAGGCCCTCCTCCTTCCTCCTATGTGGGCTTCCTGTTAAGACTGGAAAGCCATGTGGAGTATTGGAGTCTTTGAATGCATACTGACACACAGGGTCTCTGTGCTGATAACGGCTACTGTTTCTACTGCCTTTATGCTTTGGATAAGTGATGGGAGAAAGAGGAAGAAGATGAGGGAGGGAAGAGGGTGTGCACTTTTTTGTTTTAATCATCATCTGGAGTCCCGTGAACATTTAAGTGTTGAAAAGTAGCCATACTAGACAGACGCTGAGGAGTACTGATATAGGGACAGAAGATGGTGCAATAAAATCCAGCACAAATTACTGAAAGAAAAGATCAGCAATGACTACTATATAAGGCTGGAAGCTGATATGGAACCGCCTGTAATAAGATGCACAGGAGGAGAGCCTCTTTCAATGAAAGAAAACTCTGCAAGGTGAAAGGGGATAGACTCAGAAGTAATAGGTGGAAATATTTCTTTACGGAAAGAGTGGTGGATGCGTGGAATAGTCTGCTGGTGGAAGTAGTAGAGATAAGGACAGTATCTGAAATCAAGAAAGCATGGCACAAACACAGAGGATCCGTGAAGGGAAAAAGGGACTGTAGTTATAGGTATGGAAAGGCAGACTGGATAGGCTATATGGTCTTTTTCTGCCGTCAGGTTTTTATGTAAGATACAAATTATCAGCCAGCTTGCGGTCCCCAAGTTCTTATATACAGTTCTTGAATTCTAGAGAGCCTCACAAAGAGATGCCTTACAGAGATTACACATATGGAGCTATTGTCAAAGGACTAAGGAGGTAACTCTATAACAAGCACGTAAGGTATGCGCCATCAGTGCATTTTCAAGGGCCTGCGAAGAAGGATGAGCACTTACAGTAATCTAGTTTAGACAGGTGCTAAACTGTATCAATATGTGTTAGAGCAATGGCACATAGTTTCAGAGTGGGCAAGAACGGAGCCAGAGCTTGGGTGGCGCATTGGGCGGAGCACAAATTTACGTGTGTAAGTTACGGAATACTACAACTTACAGCATGTTCCATAAATCTAGTTGCAGGCATTTACACTCAGTCTAGGGTTGGTTGTAAGTGGTCACACCTAGATTTGACACATGTATCCTATCACTTACGCCCCTATTCCATAATGTAAAGTACAGGGATTATATGAACGGTTCTTATGGAGGGAGGAGTGGCCTAGTGGCTGGGGCAAGTTACCTCAGGCTGGAAGGTCGGAGGTTCAACTCCCACTATAGGACAGCAACCTCGGGCCAGAAGGACTGGGGTTTCTAGTCCCACAGGTGCTCCTTGTTGGTTTTGGGCAAGCCACTTAACCCTCCATTGCCCATGTTCCCTGTAAAATAGTTACCTCCAAGTTACAATGCCCTGTTCAATGTAATTTTCAGTTTGTTCAACGTAAACCGCCTTGATATCATGAAAGGCGGTATATAAGAAATGTTAAATAAATAAATTACCCTCCGCACAGTCATAATTAACAGCATCAAAAGATGAACATACTAAAAAAGTGCTAAAAGTATTAGAACAAATGGCCAGAGTCCATTTCCATTCTTAAATTTAGACATATGTTCTGATGACTAGAAGGAATGAGAGAGAGTTCACCAGCATATGGAGGAAAGGACGCAACAGAATTCTGAAAAGAAGAGAAAAAAATAGATGTTTTTTTATTTATGAATTTACATAATTACAAATATAATCAAACTTGCAAGGAAATAAGAGATACAGAAAACATCTCAGAACTGCAAGTACCAAAGGAAATTACAATCACAATATAACAAACAAACCTGCCCCTTCTCCAGCCCACAACAGAGGGATGCTAAGACACAAAAGAACAAACCAAATATGCAAGGAAAACAAAGGTAAGCCATAACAGCCAATATACTAATACTCACAGAGAAGGACAGTCAAGCTCTGCAAACAGCCAGGCAATGGGCATTAATAAAAGCTAACAACTCTGATGGCTCTAAAAAAACATAGGAAACAGACTGCAGAAATGACAAGCAAACAAGCAAAAAGCACTTAGCTTGATCCAAAGCGGACAGTCCTCTAACAATCCATTCACAGATTGAGGTACAACAACACATTAAGGACCTAGTCCTTAATAGAACACAGATTTGGTGCAAGAGATAAGGGTGGTGGGGCCCCTTGACAATATGATCATAGCATGATCGCATTTAATTTTAATAAATGGAGGGAGGGAGGGTAAGGAAATCCACAGTACTAGCTTTTCATTTTAAAAGGAAAGACTATGATAAAATGAGGAAAACAGTTTAAGAAAAACTAAGGAGCAGTTGCAAAGGTTAAAGATTTACATCAAGCTTGGGTGTTGTTTAAAAATACTGTCTTACAAGCCCAGATCAGATCAGATCCTTGTTTAGATAATTCTGCCGCTATGTTCTCTCTCCCAGCCACATGAACTGTCGATAGGGCCATCAGGTTGCTCTCCGCCCATTCCATCAACAGACTTGCCTTCTGCTCCAACTGTGCACTGCTCGTGACCCCTTGTCAGTTGACAATGCTCCCTGCCATGGCACTGTCTGAGAACAGTCTCACTCCTTCTCCCTCCAACAGGTCCTGAAAGCTTTGCAGGGCCAAGAACACCACTCGCAACTCCAGGCGATTGATGGGCCACACCTTCTCTTGTTCCAAACGGTTCCCAAAACTATAGAGCGCATATCTGTAGTGCAACATAGACCGTTTTGCACAGCATGGATAAGAGTGTTCAGCTGGCTCTGTAGAGTTAAATATGCTGCTTGATCCTTGTCTTGTATCTTGACTTATCAGACACAGCGTAGAGTGCTGAGCTGAATGCTCCACTCCACCAGCTTATGATTGGCCTCTTTTTTTCCTCCGGCAAACAGACTCAATTAGAGCCCCCTGTAAGAGACTTTAGCTGTCTCCCAAAAAAGTGAGGGATTATCTTTGTCGATGACATTTGATTCTTTTAAAAGGTTTCACTGTTCCATAGGAATCTCCCAATATCCAGGCATCTCCCCTCAAATAGAAGATAAAACATCAACCTCCAGATTGTGACCATATTGAACGGAAGGCTGCGAGTCTATCCAGCACCACTGCATGTCCGAAATCTGTACATTTCCTATCTGAGTGCCCTCGATTCTGTTCAAAAAGCATTGGGAAATTTTAAAATAGTCTATTCGGGACCACATACCGTGGGTCCTTGAGAGGTCTGTGTAATCCCGTTCTCCCAGGTGGTATAATGCACCAAACATCAATCAGATCTCTGACATCGCAGTAGCCCCAGCATGCGCCACTTCTGTCTAAGCATCTCCCTCAAATCCCCTACCCTGGGAAACGTCTAATTATCCAGATCAAGTACACAACTTTAGTCCACCCCCCAGAAGATTATAGCCTGGTCCCTGTTTCCAGTCCAAAACATATTGTACCAGTCATCGAAGAGCTGACGATCAATACCAATTTGGGCCATAAAGTTTCCCCAAAAAGACTGGGTGACCCAAAAGCAACACATATCCTTCCCCTCCGCATTCCCTCTTTAAAATCCAAGAGGTCGTCTTACCTAAGATGGCCACCTTCCGCGCACTCTTGCCTCCTGGCCTTGGCTCAGGACACACCTCCACCCCCCCCCCCCCCATCCACCTCTTAAGCTTAGCATTCTCTGAATCTGTCATGTGCGAGTCTCTT
This sequence comes from Ichthyophis bannanicus, assembly GCA_033557465.1. Taxonomy (NCBI): domain Eukaryota; kingdom Metazoa; phylum Chordata; class Amphibia; order Gymnophiona; family Ichthyophiidae; genus Ichthyophis; species Ichthyophis bannanicus. Next base: position 1,187,309,634 of record CM066032.1, read on the forward strand.
GGAGCAGAGCAACATCTGCATGAGAATCGCATAGTACCTTAAGCACCTTGTCTCGCTTTACTGGGTCCTCCAACACCACAAACGTTCTACAAGATTACTCTTAGACCGCCCTTACTAATGTAAAACCCCTGATTGTAGGTAGAAACAAAAAAGAGTAGTTACTCACCTGTCACAGTGTGTTCTCCATGAGCAGCAGGAGAAATCAGTCCTCGACATTATGGGGTGAGCATATCGACGCCGATGGAGCCCCTGCGGAGCATTTCCCCCAGCTTTCTAATGAAAGCCTTTGGGAATACTGCACGCATGCGCGGTCCCCTCGCCGCCTAAAGGTGCCAGCTTGCTCAGTCAAATGACATAGCTCTAAAAACACAACACAAAAATGTTAAAATAAACTATGTACAAAAACTGCAACTCCCCCAGTGGAGGAGGAGTCGGGTTGTGGGAGGACTGATTCCTGCTGCTCCTGGAGAACACCTGTTACAGGTGATTAACTACTCTTTCTCGAGGACCAAGCAGGAAGTCAGTCCTCACATATGGGTGACTCCCTAGCTCTGGGCTACCAGTGAACCCGAGGTGAACAAGAGAACTCCCTCTAAATCCAAGCATCAAAGAAAGGCTTTTTTTCACTGAAAGAACCTCCACCTGTAGCCCAACGGAAGGCTGGAGGGCAGGAGTTGCCTAAACCGCAAAGAGATTCCGGGAGTACTGCCTGGCCAAAAGCACTGTCCCTACGGGACTCCCTCTCCAGGCAGTAATGGGCCGCAAAAGTCTGGCTTGAGGACCAAGTTGCAGCCGCTACAGATGTCTTCTGCCAACATTACAGATCGGAGATGAGCTACTGCAGGCAGCCATTGCCCTGACATGATGGGCCTTGACCCGA
>CM066032.1:1187311013-1187381280 GCA_033557465.1 Ichthyophis bannanicus
TTCCGCACCTTTAAATATCACTTCCGCATGGGTAACATCCCTACATCTTACCTCAGTAAAGACCGAAGCAAAGAATTCATTCAATCTCTCTGCTATCGCCTCTTGTCGCCTCTTAGTGCTCCTTTAACCCCTTTATCATCTAATGGACCAACTGACTCTCACAGGTTTTTTGGCTACAAATGTACTTGAAAAGGTCTTTACTCGCGGTTTTGTTTCCGCAACAAGCTTCTTCTCAACTTCTCCCTTTGCCTGCCTTATCAATGCCTTGCATTTGACTTGCCAGTGCTTGTGCTGTTTCCAGGTTTCGTCGTTTGGCTCTTTTTTTCCATTTCCTGAAAGATGCTTTTTTGGCAACAACAGCCTCTCTGACCTCACCTTTAAAACATGCTGGCAGTTTTTTGGACTCTTCCTTTCCACTTTTCTTAAAGTGTGGAATACAGCTGATCTGGGCCTTCCAAGACAGTATTTTTCAACAAACAGCCAAGCCTGATATACGTCTTTAACCTTTGCAAGCTGCTTCCTTTTAGTTTTTTTCTTAGCTGTTTTGCTCATTTTATCATAGTCTCCCACCTTTCGAAAGTTAAAAAGGTAGTACTGTGGATTTCCTTAATATCCCTCCTCCACTAATTAAATCAAAGGCGATCATGCTATGATCACTATTGCCAAGTGGCCCCAACAACCTTATCTCTTGCACTAGATCTGGTGTTTCCACTAAGGACTAGGTCTAATATGGCTTCCCCTCTGGTCGGTTCATGAACCAGCTGCTCCAAGAAGCAGTCATTTATTTCATCTAGGAACTTTATCTCCCTAGCATGTCCTGACGTGACACTGACCCAGTCGATACCGGGGTAGTTGAAATCACCCATTATTATTACTGCACTGTAACTGTTGTTAGCTTCCTTGATTCTTTGAGCATTTTCATCATCCCTTTGGTCCATTCTGGCAAGGCGCTCGATAGTACACCCCCACTGCCATTGCCTTCCCCCTTTTACATGGAATTTCAATCCATATAGATTCTACAGCAGATTTTGTTTCCTGTAAAAACTTTAATCCTTTCTGACTTAATGCCCTCTCTAACATAGAGCGCAACCCCTCCACCAATTTGATCAGCTCTGTCATTACGATATAGTTTGTACCCAGGTATCACAGTGTCCCACTGGTTGTCCTCCTTCCACCATGTCTCTGATATTCCAATCATATCTAACCTTTCATTTAGTGCTATATATTCTAACTCTCCCATCTTACTTTTTAGACTTCTAGCATTTGCATACAAGCATTTTAGAAAATGTATTTTATTCATATTAATTTGGCTATTGTTAGACATGGGTAATTTGGGATCTTTAAGCTCTGTCTGCTCCATACTGGAGGGCATTTGGGCTACTTTACTCTTTTGTGGAACCCTCTCTGCTTTTGGTAGTAATCCTTCAAGATACATTCTTCCAAACCATCCGCTCTTGGGCGACTGTCGGCTTTCCCCTAATATCTAGTTTAAAAGCTGCTCTATCTCCTTTTTAAAGGTTAATGCCAGCAGCCTGGTTCCATCCCGGTTAAGGTGAAGCCCATCCCTTCGGAAGACCCCCTCCTTTCCACAGAATGTTCCCTAGTTCCTAACAAATCCAAAACCCTCATCTCTGCACCATTGTCTCATCACGCATTGCGACTCCGGAGCTCTGCCTGTCTTTTGGGTCCTGCGCGTGGAACAAGAAGCCGTTCGGAGAACGCTACCCTGGAAGTTCTGGATTTCAACTTCCTACCTAAAAGCCTAAATTTTGCCTCCAGAACCGCCCTACCACATTTTCCTATATCATTGGTACCGACATGTACCAAGACAGCAGACTCCTCCCCAGCACTATCTAAGACCGTATCTAGGTGGCGCGTGAGGTCCGCTACCTTCGCACCAGGCAGGCATGTTACCAGGCGATCCTCACGTACACCAGCCACCCAGCTATCTACATGCCTAATGATCGAATCACCATCTATAACGGCTGTCCTAACCCTTCCCTCATGGGCACATGGCCCTGGAGAAATTTCCTCGGTGTGAGAGGGTTTTACATCACCTGGAGGACAGGTCCTGGTTACAGGATCACTTCCTGCCACACCAGGGTGATGCTCTCCTGTCACGTGACCTCTCTCCTCCATGGCAACAGGGATGCTGCCAGACTGGAGGTGGGACTTCAGGACTGTATCCCTTTAGGTCTCGTCTATGTATCTCTCTGTCTGTCTTATGCTTTCCAAGTCTGCTACTTTAGCCTCTAGAGAATGGACTCGTTCCCTGAGAGCAAAGAGCTCCTTGCACCTAGTGCACACGTAAGACCTCTCACCAACTGGAGAAAATCATGCATGTGTCACTCAATGCAAAAAGACTGGAAAGCCCCATCCCGCTGCTGGACTGCTGTCTGCATCTTAGTTTTAAGTTTGTGTTTAGATCTAAGTTCTTTACTTACTAATGGTTGCTATGGATATTTATACTAATAAAACTGTACCTAATACGTGTTATATACCTTGTTCACCTGAAGCTTAACTAATCTCAGGTCCTTAGTGTATGACTGATTTGGGTAATGAGCTTCACCTGAGAGCACCTCCTGTCTTTTTAGATGTGTAAGTACCTATAAAGCTACGATTATCCCAGGGGTTGGGTGGGTGTGGGGAGGGAGGGAAATAACACTTATTAAAAGAGGGCTGCTACACAGTACCCTGTCTTTTGCTGCTGAGGTAAGCTATATTCTGATTTGATTTAAATTATAGCTCTTAGCTGCTGCTAGGCTCTAACGTCTTATGAAATTTAAACTACAAGCTCTCTGCTGGGTTCTATATTTAACCAGAAAGCTCTCTTCTGTGTTTTAAATTTAAGCTAAAAGTACTTTGCTGATGCTAGGCCCTGAGTGACTATTAAATTTAAACTACAAGCTCTGCTGGGTATGAAATGTAACCAGAAAGTTCTCCTCTGTGTTTTAAATTTAAACTTAAACTGCTGCTACTAACTAGGCCCTGACTGATTTAACAAAAATAGTGGGTTCACAGATTAATTAGCTTTAATACAAAGAATTCCTTTTAGAAAATTACCAGAAGTATATACTCAAAGTTGCAGATCTTTCTCCAGAAGTAACAGTCCCTTTTTCTAGTCCTTCAAGACTGGAAGGATCCAGCCGCAGACTGGTCTCTGTCCCCAGACACCATCCTTGTCGAGGATTCTCCTTCTGGGGAGCCGGTGTCGGGTCCGAGTCCCTCGGTGCCCGCACCGAAGGCTGCGGAACCTTCTGGGCTGGACGCCAGCAATGTTCCCTCTAATTTTCTGTAGGCTGTGTGCGCATAAAATATCAGCTGTGCAGCTTTTGAAGGAAGGTTAAATTTTTGTGCGCCACATAACGACACTCGGAGTTATATACTTCAAAATTTGACTACACGTCAGAATACAGTATGTACACCACATTGATTTTAATCAAATTAAATGAAAATAGACGATTATTAAATGAAGCAGAAAATTTCCAGTAATTACAATCACAGCTTTTAAATTTTAAGACGTCTGTGTTTTCTATCAGAATCAGAACCGAAATTTTTGTGTGCTCTGTTGTAAAGTATGTGCGCTCGCTCGGCGACGTGTGTGTGGGCGCGCACACACGCCCAGCTTAGAGGGAAACAGTGGACTCCAGAATGACTGCCCTGGAGCGCAGTTTGTCTGCCTTCATGGAACCAGCAGCGGGCACTGTTGTCTGGTATGGACCGATTCATGGACCAGCAGCGGGCACTGTTGTCTGGTATGACCGATTCATCTGCCATGACCACTGGGCTGTCGACCTCCGACATCCCTGGAGACCAAGCTAATCCTCAAGGTCCTTTGGCCTCAAGTCGATCCTCTGCTGAGGTCACGCTCAGAGTCCTGCATATCGGGACCGTGGTCATCCCTGGCAAGTCTATCGGGTGCCGGCCATGGAGCATCAGGGCTCTTGAGGCCTGCAGAGCAGCCCTCCGAGTCTTCCACGGACTACTGAGTGGGAGATGGAGGATAAGGAGTCCCCTGATACCCGTTGCCACCACGACATCCCTTCCGAGTGTCAGAACCTCGGCGGCGGTCCCCACCGGAGGACATGAGTTTCTTGGACTTTGTCATGTCCAAGGCCCTCGCATTCCTGACAGAGTCTGAGGATGACCCTCGGGCGAATGAGTTAGAGATCCTCCAGTATGAGGCCCCTCTGTGGGCATCGCTAACTGTACCCATCCTGGAGCAGCTCATGCTCCATGTAGGAGACACTAGCTTCGGTGCTGGTGATGAGCAGATGGCTCAATTTGATGTATCTGGTCCGCTGGAGCTCGGGCTTCCAGAAGTCACAACTGTCACATAACTCCATGGTGGTGGAGTTGGCCATGTATCGGCTGAAAAGCCAGAAGACGCACTCCTCTGTGCCCCCCAGCATGGAGGTCCGCACCTTGGATGCCCTCGGCAGAAAGTGCTACCAGGGCTCGATGTCCTCTGCCACATCCAGGTCTACCAGCTGTACATGGGCATGTACCTGAGAGAAAGGGAGGAGGAGCCCGACCAAGGCAGTCAGTGAGTCCTCTAAATTTATGTCTCAAGCAGCCTATGACGGGTTCAAATCGACAGCTCGAGTAGCGGTGGTGGGCATCTGTGCACACCGCCAAGCTTGGCTTCAGTTATCTGATCTGGATCAGTGGGTTCAGGACAAACTGGTCGATGCCCCATGCCAAGGGGAGAACCTCTTTAGCAAACCCATCACCGACAAGGCTGCCGAGCTGGAGAATAGAGTTCATGACGAGGACTGGGTTCTCTAAGAAGACCACTACCTCTCCCCGACGCAAGGGCCCAGGGAAAAAGCCCTTTTACCGAGGAAGGGAGCTGCTTACCGAAACTACCCACCCTATCAGTCCTCCCCAGCTCACCAACAGGGTCAGCAGGCCAAAAGACATGGGCATGGCCTACGTAAGCAGAAAGCTCCAAAACCCCAGGCGGGTGCTTTTGACTCCTTGAGCATAGCATCTCTACCCTAAGGAGATCAGCAACCCACAGGGGGGCACCTGGCCCTCTATGCCCAGAGATGGATGGCTATCACCACTGATTCCTGGACACTGAGGGTAGTCGGGGAGGGTTATCTCCTCCATCTGGCTCAGACACCCCCTCTTATTTTTTGGGAGAGCCCCTCAGGTCTCCCCTTCACCGGGACCTTCTCTTGAAGGAGTTGGCAGGTGTCCTAGAGGACAAGGCAGTGGAACTGGTGCCCCACCACCTCAGTAGCAGGGGTTTCTACTCCAGATACTTCCTCGTCCCCAAGAGGACAGGGGTCTAAGGCCTCGTCCTCGATCTGCGCAGCCTCAACAAATTCCTGGTGAGGGAGAAGTTCAAGATGCTCTTCCTTGGAACATTGTTGCCATACTTCCAGCAGGGAGACTGGCTATGCTCCTTAGACCCCAAGGATGCTTATATTCACATCCTCATCCACCCCAGCCACAGTACCTGTGGTTTGTATTAGGGAGCAGGCACTTTCAATACAGGGTGCTCCCCTTCGGTCTAGCCTCTGCCCCAAGGGTCTTCACAAAATGCCTGGCAGTTGAGGCCACCTTCCTCCAGCTCCAAGGGATCTTTGTTTTTTTTCCCTACCTGGACGACTGGCTTATAAGGGGAGGCACAGCCTCGGAGATGCAGCAGGCCACTGCTCGCACCATCCAGGTTCTGCAACACTTGGGCTTTGTCATAAACTACCCCAAGTCTCATCTCTTCCCCACACAGTGCCTGGAGTTCATTGGAGCAAAGCTCAACACCCTCCAGTCAAGGGCTTTCCTGCCCAAGGACCGAGCTGATCGGATCCGGTCCCTTGCTCCAGGGACATACAGCACTGTCCCTTGCTGCCTGCCCGGCTTCTTCTGTTCCTTCTCAGGCACATGGCCTCCATGGGCCACATCACCCCGGACGCTCACCTCCACATGAGGATGGCGCAGTGTTGTCTTTGGGACCAGTGGCCTCAGGCCACCAATTGACAGACTCTCTGGACTGGTGGCAGGCATGCCTTTTCAGGCCCCATGTCACTCAAGGGTCCTCACCACGGACGCCTCCCTGCTCGGCTGGGGAGGCCACTGCGGAGATCTCCACACTCAGGGCAGCCGGTCACCAGACGAGAGCACCCAGCATCCCGGAGCTCCGGGCCATACACCTTGCCTTGAGGGTCTTCTGTCACCACCTACGTCACTAGTCTGTTCTGGTCCAGACAGACAACCAGGTGGCGATGTTCTACATGAACAAACGGGGGCATGGGGTTTCATGCCCTTTGTCAGGAGGCACTGGTCCTCTGCTTATACGCAGTCCATCAGGGAATCCTCCTGCGGGCAGTGTACCTGCCAGGTCAGGACAACCTGCTGGCCGACAGGCTCGGCAGCATTCTCCAGCCGCACAAGTGGCAGCTGGACTCCAGAGTAGCCGGTTGGCTTTTCTGTCTCTGGGGGGAACCCGTGATGGACCTGTTTGCCAGTCTGGAGAACTTTCAGTTGCCCTGCTTTTGCTCCCTGCAGGCTAATCCCTCCAGGGGGTGGCAGTGGATGCATTCCTGGTCTCATGGCCTTCCCTCTGATGCCGCTGATTGCCATGACCCTGTTCAGGGTGCTCCACGACAGGGTCTCGCTCATCCTATAGCTTCTCGGTGGCCCAGGCAGCCGTGGTTTCCACTGCTCCTGAGGCTGGCAGTGGAGGTCCCCATTCCCCTAGGAATCGACCCAGTTCTTCGTTCCCAGGATGGAAGCTCTCCTGCATCCCCACCCTCGGTTCCCTCTCACTGACAGCATGGCTGCTGAGAGGGTAACTGTGGCCCCCTCTCAACCCCTCAGTGGATGTGGAGAACATTCTGCCAGCCTCTTTCAAAGCCTCCACTAGAAAGGCTTATGCCCTCAAATGGCGCAGGTTCTCTTTTTGGTGCACCCAACAGGGGCTGATCCTTTCCTCTGCTTGGTGCCTCTGGTGTTACAGTACCTTCTCCAGCTTTCTCCTCAGTCCAGGCTCAAATCTAACTCCATTCGGGCGCACCACCATCCGGTGGATGGTAAGCCCCTACCTGTTTCCTCCTTAAGGGCCTTCTCCTTTCAAAACCCTCAATTCGCCCTCCGGCAACCGAATAGGACCTCAACATGGTGTTGGGGCAGCTCACTCGCCCACTCTTTGTTCCTCTGGCTACCTGCCACCTTTGCTACCTCTCATTGAAGTTGGTTTTCCTGGTTGCGCTTACCTCCGATTGCAGAATTAGCAAGCTCCAAGCCCTTGTGGTGGAGGCATCTTATACCAGGTTCTACAAGAACAGAGTGGTGCTTCGCATGCACCCCCATATTCCTGCCGAAGGTAGTGTCGCCCCTTACATATTAACTAGGAAGTGATGCTTCCTATCTTCTTTCCAAGACCTTACTCCAGTCGGGCGGAGACAGTCCTTCACACCTTGGACTGCAAGAGGGCCTTGTCATTCTATATCCAACGCACTCGGGGCCACCGCAAGACTTCTCAGCTGTTTATCTCCTATGACTCCAGTAGGCTGGGTGAGGCGGTGACTAAGCATACGCTGTCCACCTGGGTGGCAGAATGTATCACTCTCGCTTATGAGCAGGCGGGGCTCCCGCTGGAGGGCCATGTCACGGCGCACCATGTCAGGGCCATGGTGGCTTCGGTGGCAAACTTGTGCTCTCTCTCCCATTGGTGAACATCTGCCAGGCTGCCATCTGGTCTTTAGTACATACCTTTGCAGCCCATTACTGCCTGGAAAGAGAGTCCCGATGGGACAGTGCCTTTGGTCAGACTGTGCTCCGTACCTTTTTGGGGTCTAGGCAACTCCTACCCCCTCTGACTCTTCTGTCTTTCAGGCTACTGGAGTGCTGGTTCATTGGACACGGGGTCCTACCGTGGTCTGTGGGCACGGACCACATCGCTGCTGCTTGCAGCTCCCCTCGGGGGAATCCTATTTTTCTGCTATGGGCTTTCGGTAGCCTGTAGCTGGGGAGTCCCATATGTGAGGACTGACTTCCTGCTTGTTCCCGGAGAAAACATAGTTACTCACCTGTAACAGATGTTCTCCGGGGACAGCAGGAATCAGTCCTCACAACCCTCCGTTCTCCCCTTGGAGTTGCTTCTTTATCATTCTCTGTTTTTGCTGTCTTTTAGCTATGTCATCTGACTTAACAAGATGGCATCCTTGGGCAGGAAGGGAGCCACACATGTGTGGTGGCATCTTCCAAAGGCTTTCTTTGAAAGCTGGGGAATGCTTCCGTGAGGGCTCAGTCAGTGCCATTGTCACCCATATGTGAGGATTGATTCCTGCTGTCCCCGGAGAACACACCTGTTACAGGTGAGTAACTAATGCTTTCTGAGTGGTGTCAGAAAAACCATCTGAGCTAGAATCATTGGTTTATAACTGTTCATCTGTGGTGAAAACAATATAAATTCTGTATTCTAGAATTGTCAATTGGGGAATATTCAGAAAGAAATTTGAGGAAATCTTTGCTGGTGGTTTTTGTTTTGTTTTTGTTTTTTAATTCCACTTTTTTAGTGCAGGAGCTGAGAAAAGGGAAGCAGAGTTAGTGTTCATCGCATATAAACTGAGCAGAGGCATGCTGTAAGGGATTTGGATTTAGTTTGCACATTTTTCAGGAGTAGCTCATGGTGTATTACATTTAGGGTACAGTAAGTATTTTTCTGACCCTAGAAGGCTTACAATCTACATTTGTACTTGAGGCAATGGAGGTTTAAATGTCTGCCCATGATTACAAATAGCAGCAGTGGTATTTTAACCTGGCTTTTGACTGTCTGGGAACAGACTGAAGTTCTCATTTTAGCTGAAGGAGTGGTACACATATTGGGGAATTTTCTAGGTGCTGTAGTTTTACATACTGGTGATTCCACGAACTCCTGGGACCAGTGTGTTGGCTGAGTATTTCCTTGTGCTGCTGGTTATTTGTAGGCAGCCATGAAGCTGACGACATTCTTTTGTTTAAGTGCTGTAATTGGAAAGTGTTGTGGGAGACACTGGGTGAAAGGCACTGTATAGCTCTTGGCTTCATTTCTATTCTTTTGTTAGAAGAGAGCGTTGTGCTGGAAAGGAATATGGTAGGGCAGGAGGGTGGAGACATGTCTGAAGGAGAAAGGAGTTTGCAGGTGCAAAACCAGTGTTGATGCTTTAATGGTGTGCTCTCACCCCCAAATAGGATGGTGAAGTGATTGGTGTGAACACAGTGAAGGTCACAGCTGGCATCTCATTTGCCATTCCATCTGACCGTCTTAAAGAATTTCTGCAGAAGGAAGAGAAGAAGAAAAGTAAGTTGGCAAATGACTTGTCTGCAGCAGAAGTATGGTTTTTGAGACCCTTATTCAATCATGCCAAGTGCTGTGCTCAGCCTTAAGATACCCTGACTAGAAAACCAAAGGGCAGATGTCAGTGTTTACCATGATGTACTAGGAGATATTTGCTTTTTCCCCAAGACCACAAGCTCCAGCTCAGGTGTTTGGCCTTCTTGCAGCCCACATGATCCGCAAAGCTCAGGACATGCTGTATAAAAAGTGTGCTTTACAAAACCAGAAAATACCCCAAATATCAGGACAGAAAAATGGAGCCAAACCAGAAAATCCTGATCATACAATCGTCGGAAAAAACCTTTTTTGTCGGAGCTGCCAAGCCAAAGGAGACAGGCTCATATTTCCCGCACATATAGATTACGATGGCACACCACTTGTCAAATGCCTTATGTGGTTTACTTGATTATCTGCCCATGTTCTCTTTATTATGTGGGGCTCACTACACGAGCCATGAAAATTCGATTGATTGAACATGCTTCTCGCTTACATACAAAGACTCTTTCAGCTTCAGTAGTGTGGAGCATTGTGTTCAACAGAACCATGCTTTTGAGCAGCTCCGGTGGTGAATTATGGATTTTGTCCCTCCGGATCCACGGGGGGGAAACCGCATTTACAGATTGCAAAAGCTGGAGCAAAGCTGGATCTTTAAATACTGTCGGTCCTTCAGGCCTAAATGCGGTGCTAGAATGGAACAGTTTGCTGTGATTATTTTGTGCCTTCATTCTATTGGTGGTCCCGTTTTGAGAGTGTCATGTTCCAATCAGAATTGGAGGTTCCCTTTCCCTGTAGGGTGTCTCCATTTTGGATTGGCTGATGAGCATAAACAAATGTTTGAATTGGCTAAAGTAGGCTGGCTCTGCCGGCAGACGCCGTTTCCTATGAATGTCGGACGGTTGGCTTTTCTTGTTCCTTACTGAAGCTTGTGTGACTGCAGGAATGTTTTCTTATACAACCTGATGCAGGGTCGTGAAGATGAGACCCGAAACGTGACACATAGTTGTTCAGTGATTCCTTCAGTTATATTGCAGTGACGACGGATTTTAAACATAAGCTAAGTGTATAAATGTTTGCTCATTCTAAAACTTAATTAAAAGGAGACGCTACAGCGAGGGGACATAGAAACATAGAAACATGATGACAGAAAAAGACCACAAGGCCCATCTAGTCTGTCCTTCCATAACAACAACTACAACAGTCCACTTTCTACCTTTTAGAGATCCTCTGTGTTGGTCCCATGCTTTTTTTGAATTCAGTTACTGTCCTCATCTCTACCACCTCCACTGGGAGACTATTCCACGGATCCACTACTCTTTCTGTAAAGAAATATTTCCGCATATCACTCCTGAATCTATCTCCCTTCACCCTCATCCCATGTCCCCTCGTCGCAGAACTTGCTTTCAATTGAAAGAGGCTCTCTCCCTGAACATTTATGCCACGGAGGTATTTAAACATCTCAATCATATCACCTCTATCCCACCTTTCCTCTAAGGTATACATATTAAGATCCTTAAGTCTGTCCTCATATGCTTTATAATGAAGCCCATTAATCATTTTAGTAGCAACCCTCTGCACCGACTCCATCCTGTTCACATCCTTTTGAAGGTGCAGTCTCCAGAATTGCACACCATACTCCAAATGAGGTCGCACCAAAGACTTATACAGAGGCATTATCACCTCCTTTTTCTGCTAGCCATTCCTCTCCTCCGTATGCACCGAAGCATACTTCTAGCTTTTGCCGTCGCCTTTTTCTACCTGTTTAGCTACTTTAAGATCATCAGACACAACCACGCCTAGGTCCCGCTCTTCTTTAGTTGACAAAAGTACTTCACCTCCTATACTGTATTGCTCCCTTGGATTGCTGCAGCCCAAATGCATGACCTTACATTTTTTAACATTAAATCCCAGCTGCCAAATTCTAGACCATTCTTCAAGCTTAGCTAGATCCCTCCTCATGTTATCTACACCTTCCTGGGTGTCTACTCTATTGCAGATTTTGGTATCATCCGCAAAGAGGCAAACCTTACCCGACAGCCCTTCCGCTATATCACTAACGAAGATGTTAAAAAGAATCGGACCAAGGACAGATCCCTGGGGCACACCACTGGTAACATCCTTCTCCTCAGTGTGAGCTCCATTTACTTGTACTCTTTGTCGCCTCCCACCCAACCAATTTCTAACCCAAGCAGTAACTTTAGGGTCCATCCCTAGGGTGCTCAGTTTGTTTATAAGTCGCCTGTGAGGAACAGTGGTCAAAGGCTTTACTGAAATCTAAATACACCACATCTAGAGCTCTCCCTCGGTCCAACTCCCTGGTCACCCAGTCAAAGAAATCGATCAGATTTGTCTGACAAGACCTGCCTCTGGTGAATCCATGCTGCCTCGGATCCTGTAATCCGCCGGACTCCAGAAACCTCACTATTTTCTCTTTCAGCAGCGTTTCCAATAATTTACTCACCACCGAAGTTAAACTAACTGGCCTGTAGTTTTCAACCACATCCTTACTTCCGCTTTTGTGTAAAGGCACCACATGAGCCTCTCTCCAGTCCTTTGGCACCACTCCCGACTCCGAGGCATTGAAAAGGTCAGTGGAGTTGCTAGAACGTCCCCAAGTTCCCTCAGTATTCTAGGGTGTATCCCATCCGGTCCCATCGCTTTGTCTACTTTAAGTTGAGCTAGTTTCTCACGTACACAGTCTTCTGAAAATTGTTCAAGATCTCCCTCGCTTCTGTTCTTATTTGTGGGTGTTTTTCTCTGAGGTCCTGCTCCTGGTTCTTCATCTGTGAACACAGAACAAAAATATTTGTTAAGCAATTCCGCTTTATCCTTATCAGCTTCTACATATTCCCCCCCCTGCACCCTTGAGTCTGACAATACCACTTTTGCCCTTTCCTCTTCTCACTAATATATCTGAAAAAATGTCTTATCCCCCCATTTTATTGCATTGGCTATTTCCTCCTCCTTTTGAATCTTTGCCTTCTTGACTACTTTGCTAGCTTCTCTAAGTTTTTCCAAATACAGATGCCTGTCTTCCTCTCTCTGTGATCTCTTGTATTTCATGAAGGCCTCCCTCTTTTTCTTCACTTTTTCAGCTACTTCCTTCGAAAACCATAGCGGTCTCCTTTTCCTTTTGCCTTTATTTACCATTTTAACAAAAAGGTTGGTTGCCTTTAAAATACCCCCTTTCAGTTTTGCCCACTGTTTTTCTACATCCCCCAGCTGTTCCCATCCCACTAACGACTCCCTGAGGTATTGGCCCATCTTCGCAAAGTTAGTCTTCCTAAAGTCTAAGATCTTCACCTTGGAATGGATTCTAACAGCCCTAGTCCTAATACTGAACCACACCTTCCTGATCGTGTCCCAGTCTAGTCCCATAACCTCTGGGTTCCCAATCCAATCCAGCAGCTTGGAGACTGAGAAACTCCACCTTTTTGTGACATCATCCGTATAAGTCTCCGGTGCCAGCCTCATGCCACCAGTTACCTCAGTCTCCAAGCAGCTGGATAGTTGGGAGCCCGGGGGTCCCGGGCTCACAGGAGAAACAATTGAGACACCTTAGTTTATGGGCTTAATTTAGCTGTTAGTTATTTTGCAGTCCTGCTTTGCTGTCTATTTCGTGGAATTGGGAGCACTCCAGCTCTTTGGCTCTGGGTCCTCCGTCTCCCTCCTCACCCCCCCCCCCCCCCCTCCTGCACTTAGCTACTCTTCGGGGCAGAGATCATTGCTGTGGCCGGCTGTTTCAGAGGTTTGCCTGAGACACAGCAGCGGCCCGGGCGAGATCCGGTGGGGTAAGTCCTGCCTTCGGGAGAGCCGGCGCCACGCAGAAGTCTGTGCCTGCTAGCGCGTTCGGCTGCTCCTAACCCCCCCCTTCTCCTCTGTCTCTCCCGCGGTTCAGCGGTGCGGTGAGTTTTACCTTGGGGGGAAGCGGAGGGTGTTCCCTAGGCTGGCGGGAGCCTCCGAGCAGCCGCGGGACTGTCTTTAGAGCCGGCGTGGTTTTTGCTGTGCTCGGGCAGGGGCCGCGGCCCGGTCAGTGTTTCTCAGCGCGCTTTCGCGCTCTTTTTTCCTCGCGGCCCTGCCTCGTGGTGACGCCGTGGTTTTTCTGCGCGGGCCGGTTTCTTTTTGTTTTGAAGTTGCCCTGCTCTTTAGGGAGAGTTGTGGAGGCATACAGGTGCAGGCAAACTCTCCGATATTATAGCGCAGCAGTTTTTCAGCTGTGGGGGATTTTTTCTCTCTGTGCCCTCGGCGTTTTGTTTTTTTTTCGGCATTTTCTCGGGTGTACCTTGGGCCTTTTTCTTTTCACTCACTTCCTTTTCTGTTGAGGCAGCAGTGGTCAGCATGCCCTCCAAACCCCTTTGCATTGTGTGTGGGACACGGAAGGGCACAAGTGCAGGGGTCTGCAAAGAGTGTGCGGGGGAGGCCCGGGAGCTGGATAACCCCCCCTCACAGGCAGTTCCAGCGCCAGGGCTCGAGCCAGAGGCTTCGCCGTCGCGTCTCCCGGCCCTGGCGCATGAGGAACCGCTGCCAGGAACGTCTTCAGGTTTGGGCGCTCCGGCTTCTCCCATGGTGTTCCCCACTGAGCTCTCTACCATTTTTTCTCCACAGTTTGTGGCACTTATTCAACATTCTGCTTTTAGTGGTTTGTTGCAGGCGGGTTTGCCGAGCGGCTCCAGTGGTGCCGGTAAACGTCCGGCGTCCCCGCGTCGGTCCCTTTCCCCGAGTAGGAGCAAGAGGGGCTCGGGGAGACGATACCCTGGCGGACCTCTCCGGGCTGTCGGAAAGCCCTCTCTCGGATGAGGGCGCCCACAGCGTATGTTTGGAGGACGAGTTGGAGGAGGGCGAGATCCCTGACAAGGAGGATCAGGCTAGAGTAGTGCGAGTATTTCGGAGAGAGGAACTGCCATCCCTCATTGTGGAGTCGCTAAAAGCGCTCAACATGCCGGAGCCTGCGGCTGCGGAAGACGAGTCATTGGAAGATCCGCTGCTGCAGGTGTTCCGGAAAACTCAGAGGGCTTTCCCGGTGCACAGGGTGTTTCAGGAGATGATTCAAGAGGAATGGAATGTCCCCGAGGCGCCTTTGAAAGGTGCCAGAGTGATGGGCCGTTTGTACCCTTTATTAGACCGGGACAAGGAGGTGTTTCAACCTCCCAGGGTGGACGCTGCGGTTTCGGCAGTGACCAAGAAGACTACCATTCCGGTGGAAGGTAGCGCGGCGCTCAAGGACGTTCAGGATAAGAAACTGGATGTCTTGCTCAGGCAAGTCTTTGATATTAATGCTCTTTCCCTACAGGCAGCCATCTGTGGCGCCTGGGTTTCCAGGGCCTGCCTGCGTTGGTCTCAGAAAGTCCAGGAGGGCCAGGAGTCTCTTTTGGCGGGGGAAGCGGCACGCCTGGAGTCAGGGGCCGCTTACCTCTCGGACCTCCAGTACGACCTTATGCGGGGGCTGTCCAAGAGTATGGCGTCGGCGGTCGCAGCGCGGCGCTATCTCTGGTTGCGGAACTGGTCCGCTGACACGTCGTCCAAGACGCGGTTGAGCAAATTGCCCTTTAAGGGGCGTCTGCTGTTCGGCGAGGACTTGGACAAGCTGGTCAAGGAGCTCGGGGAGTCCCAAGGGCGGGCGTTTGCCCGAGGACAAGCCCCGGGCCTCTCGGGGGCGGGGCATCGAGTTCCAGGGGCAGTTGCGGGACTCTCGTCGCTTTCGTCCCCAAAGGGCTGCTCCAGGACAGAGGGGGCGTTTTCCCTTCCGATCACAGAGTTTCCGGGGGTTTCGGGGCGCGGGGCGAGGTTTCGGACTTAATACCTCCTCCTCCTCCTCCCTTAATCTTAAAAAGCCCCAATGAAGTGAGGGGGGCCCAGTCGTCCCCCACCCCCGTGGGTGGACGTCTGCGGGAGTTCCTTCCCGCCTGGGCCCACATCACGACGGATCAGTGGGTGTTGGAGGTTGTTCGCGACGGTTATGCTCTGGAGCTCTTGCGTCCCGTGCGGGATTCCTTTGTGCTCTCCCCCGGCAGGACGGTGACAAAGAGGGCGGCCTTAAGGCTGACGGTACAGCGGTTACTGGATCTCCGAGCGATTGCGCCCGTGCCCGTAGATCAGTACGGGTGCGGTCGATACTCCATTTATTTTACGGTCCCAAAGAAGGGAGGAGATGTTCGCCCGATCCTGGATCTCAAAGGAGTCAACCGCTGTCTCCGTGTGTCTCACTTTCACATGGAAACCCTGTGCTCCGTCATAGTGGCGGTGCGACAGGGGGAGTTTCTCACCTCCCTCGACCTGTCCGAAGCTTACCTTCACATTCCAATTCGGCAGGAGCATCACAAGTTTCTCAGATTTGCGGTCCCCGTTCGGTCATTTTCAGTTCCAAGCATTGCCCTTCGGGCTAGCTAGCGACCGCCCCCGAGAGTCTTTACAAAGGTCATGGTAGTGGTGGTGGCGGCGGCTCTGCGAAAGGAAGGCATCCTCGTGCATCCTTATCTGGACGATTGGCTGATCCGGGCGAAATCGCACGACGACAGCGTGCAGGCTACGGCCCGGGTAGTCTCTCTACTGGAGAGCCTGGGTTGGATTGTCAATCTGGCCAAGAGCAATCTCCAGCCTTCCCAGAATCTGGAATACCTGGGGGCGCGCTTCGATACGCGGAGCGGAAGAGTGTTTCTTACCGCCCAACGGGCCTTGCAATTGCGGAATCGCGTTCAGGGGTTTCTCAGGCTCCGGACGCCTTCCGCGTGGCACTACCTGCAGGTGTTGGGCACCATGGCGGCGGCGATAGAGACCGTCCCCTGG
The DNA here is from genome assembly GCA_033557465.1 of Ichthyophis bannanicus. Taxonomy (NCBI): domain Eukaryota; kingdom Metazoa; phylum Chordata; class Amphibia; order Gymnophiona; family Ichthyophiidae; genus Ichthyophis; species Ichthyophis bannanicus. The sequence goes on from CM066032.1 coordinate 1,187,327,122, forward strand.
GCGAGAGCTCACATGAGGCCCTTACAGAGGGCTCTGCTTCGTCGGTGGTCGCACCAGCGGGACTCCCTCTCCCGGAAGCTGGAATGTCCGGAGGATGTTCGTCAGTCTCTACGATGGTGGTTGCTCCCCCAGTCGCTCGACAGGGGGAAATCCCTCGAATCGCCGGACTGGGTGGCGGCGGTGATGACCGATGCCAGTCTGCTGGGCTGGGGAGCTCACTGCCAGGGAGCCTTCGCTCAGGGGCTTTGGGACGCTCAAGAAAGCGCCTGGGCGATAAACCGGTTGGAGCTCCGGGCGGTGGCGCTGGCTTTGCGGGAGTTCCGGCCGCTCCTCTCCGGGAAAGCAGGCCGGGTGCTTTCGGACAATGCGACGGCAGTGGCCTACGGTCAACAAGCAGGGCGGCACCAGCAGTGCGTCCCTAGAGTCCGAGGCCGAAGCTCTGTGTTCCTGGGCAGAGGCCCACCTTCTGGACCTGTCGGCAGCCCATGTAGCAGGGGTAGACAACGTGGAGGCCGACTTCCTCAGCCGGGTAAGAGTGGATCCCGGGGAGTGGGTCCTGCATCCCGAGGTGTTCGAAATGGTGGTCCGACGGTGGGGCAGGCCGGTGATGGATCTCATGGCGACCTTTGCGTCTGCAAAGTGCAACCGCTTTTTCAGCAGGCGCAGGGAAAGAATGTCGGAGGGTCTGGATGCTCTCTTGCAGGTCTGGCCGGAGGAGCAGCTTCTGGTATGTCTTCCCTCCGTGGGTGTTGATCGGCCGAGTTCTACAAAGAATAGAGGGCTTCCGGGGCCATGTCATCTTGATTGCGCCGGATTGGCCCCGGCGTCCTTGGTACGGGGATCTGGTGCAGTTGCTGGTGGCCAGGCCCTGGCGTCTTCCCGACCGAACGGATCTGTTATCTCAGGGGCCGCTGGTCATGCCTCACGTGGGTCGATTCTCTCTTACGGCCTGGCTCTTGAAAGGGCGCGGTTGACCTCCCGGGGGTATTCTCCAGCGGTTATCTCTACCTTGGTCAAGTCCAGAAGGCGTTCCACTTCGTTGTCCTACGTCCGCATTTGGCGGATTTTTGAGGCCTGGTGTAGTGCGCGGCAGTACCAAGCATTACGAGCTTCCCCCCGCAAATTCTGGAATTTTTGCAACATGGTTTCGAAAAGGGTTTGGCAGCGGCTTCGTTGCGAGTCCAAGTGGCTGCCTTATCTTGTTTCAGGGGCAGGCTGGCGGGTCAGTCGCTGGGGGTCCAGCGGGATGTGAAACGATTTCTCCGAGCGGTTTCTCTTGCTCGGCCTCCAACCCGCCCAGTATTTCCCAAATGGAGTCTTCCGTTTGTGTTGGAGGACCTTAGTGGGGGAGCCCTTCGAGCCGCTGGCTAGAGCCTCACTCAAGGATCTTTCTCTGAAGGTGGCCTTTTCTCGTGGCGGTGTGCTCGGCCAGGCGTGTTTCAGAATTACAGGCTCTTTCCTGTAGGGAGCCCTATCTTTCCTTCTTTCCGTCTAAAGTGGTGTTGCGACCGGTGCCGGCTTTCCTCCCGAAGGTAGTCTCGGCGTTTCATATTAATCAGGCGATTTCCTTGCCGGTATTGCGAGGTGATAGCAGTAGTTCTCCAGCTACTCGGTTTCATCGGTTGGATGTCCGGAGAGCTTTACGGAAGTATCTCAAGAGGACGGAGTCCTTTCGGAAGTCGGATAGACTTTTTGTGCTTTTCGCGGGGCCGAAAAAGGGTGAAGCGGCCTCTAAAGCATCTATTGCTCGCTGGATTAGGGAAGCCATTGAGTCGGCTTATGTGTTGAAGGGCAGAGTTGTGCCGGATGGGGTGAAAGCTCATTCTACGCGGGCTCAGGCTGCCTCCTGGGCGGAGGCTCGTTTAGTTTCGCCGGTGGATATCTGTAGGGCGGCGACGTGGTCGTCCCTCAATACTTTTGCTAGGCACTACCGTCTGGATGTTCAGATGGCGGAGGAGACCTCCTTCGGATCAGCGGTTCTTCAGGCTGGTTTGCCAGGTCCCTCCCGTGTGTAAGTGTGTTTCACTGCTCTGGTATAGACCCAGAGGTTATGGGACTAGACTGGGACACGATCAGGAAGGTTAAATTAGACTTACCTGCTAATTGTAGTTCCTGGAGTGGAACAGTCTAGTCCCATATCCCTCCCAGAGTTCCTGGGCAAACACATGTCCGGATTGGCTCAGCTTCACAGGTAAGAGGGGCTACTTTCTTGGTTCTGCTGGGTCTGTTCCTTACTTCAAGCAGGGGGTTGGAATGCTCCCACTTTCTCTTAAGTGCTACAATGGGCTGGGAGTTTCTTGCCCTCAGTTGCTATTTTACTGTTATCAATGTTTACTATAGTCTTTGGCTTACTTGTTTCTCCGGTGAGTCTTCTTTGTCAATAGGTTACTGGTGGCATGAGGCTGGCACCGGAGACTTATACGGATGATGTCACAAAAAGGTGGAGTTTCTCAGTCTCCAAGCTGCTGGATTGGATTGGGAACCCAGAGGTTATGGGACTAGACTGTTCCACTCCAGGAACTACAATTAGCAGGTAAGTCTAATTTAACCATCTGGTGGTCACTGGATGCAAAATGATCTCCCACTACAACATCAGAAACACTCTCACCATTGGTAAGCACCAAGTCCAGTATGGCCCCTTCACGTGTGGGGTCTGTTACCAATTGCCTGAATAGTTCTCCCTGTAGAGAATCCAGGATCTCCTTACTTCTAGATGATACTGCAGCAGGAATGTGCCAATCAACATCTGGCATATTGAAATCTCCTAGCAGTAGCACTTCCTCTTTCCTAGCAATGCTGCGGCTCTTTTCTGTCTCCTTTGGCTTGGCGGCTCCGACAAAAAGGTTTTTCCGACAATTGTATGATCAGGATTTTCTGGTTTGGTATAAAAAGCATGAGCATAACATGCTGTAATGATTAGAGCACAGAATGGCCTCAAACTAGAGGAGATTCCCAGCTCCAGTCCATTCATCAAGCCCAGTATTCTGTTAACAAACAGTGGCCATTCTAGGTCTGAAGTGCCGGTTGTGTTCCCAAAGGTATACACATTCCATGCTGCTTGTCCCAGGGGTAAGTAGTGGATTTCCACAAACCTCTTTAATGGTTTATGGACTTTTCTTCCAGAAACTTGTCCAAACCTGTTTTGAACCCAGTTACGCTAATTGCTTTTACTACATCCTCCAGTAATAGATTCCAGAATCTGATTATGCGCTGAGAGATATGCACTGTCTGTGGGCAGTGCATATCATCTGCTGGCACATCTATTTACTTCCATGTGTTTTTGGAAGCTGACCTGTAGTTCTTTGGATATGTGTTTGCACTAGAGTGGTAAAGGTGCATTAAAATCCTGTTTTGATGGAGGAAGTGAACCTGCTTGCACGGTTGTGTGAGCGATTAGCTCTGACCCGACCCCAGCGAAAAAGGAGTTTCCAGTTTAGTCCTCCACATCAGGGTAGTGCACCTCCTCCTGCAGCAAGGAGACTGGACCAATCAAATCCTTTCCCTATGAGGATGTATACTACTGGAGCTCCCATCAGCCCCCAGTGTGTCCAGTCTCCTTGCAGCAGGAGGCAGTGTGAGCCTTTCTGGGCTCACTCTGACTTTGAGACTTCATAGTTTTTTGTTTAATTTCCTTTATTTTGCTCCCTGTAGTACCTTTTGTTTTTAGTGCAGTTTAGGGGTCTGTGCCTTTAAATCCCTATAAAGGAGGGAGCCGAGCTTGCACGGGTCGTCTGCCTGCAATTCGGCATTGGCGCTTCGGCTGCACTTATCTAGCTGCTGATCTCCCCTCCAGGACAGTTCGGAGGAGGAATCGGGCCACACTCACCAGCTCCTGGCTTGGGGGGTACCTTCAGGGTGCTAACTCAACTTGGAGGACCCCACGTAGCCTCGCACTCCGGTCGGTGTTCTCTCACACCTCGGAGCCCTTGCAGCTTCCTCCTTCATCTGCTCAGCTCCGGGTTCGCGGTGAGTGTTATCTTCGCCAGTTTTGAGGGGCACCGGGCCTAAGCTAACAGCGTTTTGCTTTGCTTTTCTTGATTTTATTGATTGTTGGAAGTGGCTCGCCTAGAATCGGGGTCCGCCTATTTGGCGGATGTTCACTATGACTTAATCCGGACTTTGGCTAACAGCATGGCGTCTGTTGTGGTGGCGCGCATATCTATTTGGCTGCGCAATTGGGCTGCTGATGGATCATCTAAAGCGCACCTCAGCAAACTCCCCTTTAAAGGCAAGCTGCTGTTCGGGAACGACCTGGATAAGTTGGTCAAGGACCTCGGTGAATCTAAAGGCGGGAGGCTGCCGGAGGATAAGCCCCGACTGAATAGGGGGGTGTCCTCGCCTAGGGGTCAGTTTCGGGACTTTCGCAGGTTCCGTTTGTCCAGACTGGGGGGGTTCCAGCGCGGTCGACTGGCACCTAGATCCTCGGGGTTTCGAGGAGCGGGTAGAGGGTTCTCGACTGTCTCCTCTTCGTCCTCCTCTTCCTTTAGTCGCAAACCGCAATGAAGCGAGGCGGACCCCGGAAGGGAAGTCAAGTGATCGGAGGTCGGCTTCGTCATTTTCTTTCTTCCTGGGTCCAGATAACTTCGGACCAGTGGGTTCTCGAGATCATCCGGGAGGGATACGCTCTAGAATTTGCCTGTCCTCTCCGGGATGCCTTCGTTCTGTCGCCCTGCAAGGGTCCCCAAAAAGTGTTAGCCGTTCTTGCCACGTTGGACCATCTGCTGGCCTTGGGGGCGGTGGTGCCGGTTCCAGATACCGATCTCGGTGTGGGTCGGTACTCTATTTATTTCATGGTGCCAAAAAAGGACGGGTCCCTCCGTCCTATCCTGGATCTCAAGGGAGTGAATCGTTGCCTTCGGGTGACTCATTTTCGCATGGAGACTCTGCGCTCCATCTTAGTTGCGGTGCGTCAGGGGGAGTTCCTCACGTCTCTCGATCTGTCGGAGGCCTACTTGCATATTCTGATCAGGGCGGCTCATCAAAAGTTCCTCCGGTTCGCTCTTCCCTGGGGCCCTTACCAGTTTCAAGCGCTGCCTTTCGGCCTAGCCACAGCGCCCCGTGTATTCACCAAGGTCATGGTAGTAGTCGCAGCGGAGTTGAGAAAGGAAGGGGTTTTAGTTCACCCTTATCTCGACGATTGGTTGATTCGGGCAAAGACCGAAAGGGAGAGTTTGCAAGCCACCAGCAGGGTGGTTGCTCTTCTGCAGAGTCTCAGTTGGGTGGTAAACCGGACAAAGAGTCGGTTAGTACCGACCCAGTCTCTCGAATATCTCGGAGTTCACTTCGATACAGAGAAAGGGTTAGTGTTTCTGCCGGATCGTCGAGTTCGAGCTTTGCGCCTTCTGGTTCGCAAGTTTTTGGCATTTCCGGCTCCGTCAGCTTGGTGGTACCTTCGGGTTCTTGGATCGATGGCGGCGACCCTAGATGTGGTCCCCTGGGCCAGGTTTCATATGCGTCCGTTGCAAAGAGCCCTTCTACGGCGTTGGTCGAATCAGACGGATTCACTGAGCAAGCGGTTGCCTTGTCCGAAGGGAGTGCGACAATCGTTACGATGGTGGCTGAACTCGAGGACGTTGCAGGCGGGAGTTTCCTCTAGAGCAGCCGGTTTGGATGCCGGTAATAACGGATGCGAGCCTGACGGGCTGGGGAGCGCATTGCGACAATCGGTTCGCGCAGGGAGCGTGGTCCGCTCTGGAAGCTTCTTGGTCGATCAACCGCCTCGAGCTTCGGGCGGTGATGCGGGCTCTCCAGGCATTCAAACCTTCAGTGACAGGCCGGGCTGTGAGGATCCTATCGGACAACTCGGCGACCGTTGCATACCTCAACCGTCAGGGCGGCACGGGAAGCAGCCCTGGAAGAAGAGGCCGACATGTTGTTCCAGTGGGTGGAACCGCGGCTGCTAGCCATTTCGGCGGGACATATCGCCGGGAAAGAGAATGTGATGGCGGATTTCCTCAGCAGAGTGCACGTGGATGCCGGAGTGGGAACTTCACCCGCAAGTGTATGCTCAAATAGTCCGTCGATGGGGGCCACCGATCATGGATCTCATGGCGACCTTTCGGTCGGCCAAAACCTCAGTTCTTCAACAGACGGAGGGAACCCATGTCCGAGGGCATAGACATTCTCATTCGCCCGTGGCCGACTCCCGGGCTCCTTTACGTTCTTCCCTCCGTGGGCGTTGATCGGTCGGGTGATTCAACGCATAGAGGCGCATCGGGAAAGGTCCTTCTAGTGGCTCCAGATTGGCCCAGGCGTCCGTGGGTATGCGGATCTAGTGCGGCTACTCGACGGAGTTCCGTGGAGGTTGCCGCTCTTGCGGAACCTCTTGCTTCAGGGGCCGCTGCAGATGCCGCAGGTGGATCGGTTCTCGCTTACGGTCTGGCCATTGAAAGGGCTCGGTTGAAGCGGAAAGGATATTCTCCAGCTGTTATTGCGACTCTTCTTCGGGCGCGAAAGGTTTCTACATCGCTCACTTATGTGAGCGTATGGCGAATTTTGAGGATTGGTGTTCGAGGCACGATCTCCGGGCCGCGACGGCGTCCATTCCAGCCGTTCTCAGTTTCTTGCAGGACGGTTTTGACAAAGGTCTTGCTGCGAACTCCCTGAAGGTGCAACTGGCGGCCCTGGCGTGTTACAGGGGTATGGTCTTGGGGGTTCCCCTGGGGGCTCACGCGTATGTGCAACGGTTTCTGCGGGCCGTGTTTCGGCTGCGTCCTTTGCGCAGGGTAACCGTTCCTCCTTGGGATTTGAATTTGGTGTTGAAAGCTTTGGTTCAGAAGCCCTTTGAGCCTCTTAATCTTGTGTCTCTCAAGGATCTCACGTTGAAGACTGTGTTCTTGGTGGCCATCTGTTCGGCTCGACGTATCTCGGAGTTGCAGGCGCTTTCTTGTCGAGAACCCTTCTTATCGTTTTCTAAGGACAGGGTGGTCTTGCGACCTGTTCCTTCTTTCCTTCCTAAGGTGGTATCTTCCTTTCATTTGAACCAAGCCGTTTTTCTTCCGGTCTTTGACTCTCCGGAAACGGGCGCCTCTGGCGGGTTGCATCGTCTGGACGTCCAGCGGGCGCTCCGTCGCTACCTCAGGGCTACCGAGTCTGTTCGTAAGACGGACCGGCTATTCATTCTGTTTGGTGGTAACCGTAAGGGTGAGGCAGCGTCGAAGTCGTCCATTGCTAGGTGGATCAAGGAAGCTATTGCGTCGGCGTATATCTTGCATGGCCGGGCGGTCCCGGTGGGCTTGCGGGCCCATTCTACTCGGGCGCAGGCGACATCGTGGGCGGAGCACAGTTTGGTCCCGCCAGTAGACATTTGCAGGGCGGCTACGTGGTCGACGCTCCATGCCTTTAGTAAACATTACCGGCTGGATGTTCTGGCCTCCCGGGATTCTTGCTTTGGTTCGGCGGTTCTGCGCGCCGGTTGGCTTGGTCCCTCCCGTTAAATACTGCTCTGTTATATCCCTGATGTGGAGGACTAAACTGGAGGACCGCTCAGGAAATAGAAATTACACTTACCTGGTAATTGTAGTTCCTGGAGGGTCCAGTTTAGTCCTCATTCCCTCCCGAAGATTCCTTCCTGTCCGTTCAGCGCGCTGATGCGGTATGAGAGAGAGCTGATTATGCGTTTGCCTGGGGTCACTCGAGTCCGGGGTTTCCGTACCTTTTTGGTCATTTCTTTTTCTGTGCTGGTGTGGCAGTGCCTTTTCGCTCTGTGGTCCAGGTGGACGCGATGTGCACAATTTCGGCTCCCTCGTTTGGGGAAGGAGTTGATTTATTGGGGAAGGGGGTTCCTTGATGTTTTTCCTTTAAGTTTGCTTGTTAACCGTTCACTGGGGGGCTGATGGGAGCTCCAGTAGTATACATCCTCATAGGGAAAGGATTTGATTGGTCCAGTCTCCTTGCTGCAGGAGGAGGTGCACTACCCTGATGTGGAGGACTAAACTGGACCCTCCAGGAACTACAATTACCAGGTAAGTGTAATTTCTATTTTTGATGGAGGAAGTGACATCACCTGCTTTGCACGGTCGTGTGAGCGATTAGCTCTGACCCGACCCAGCGAAAAAGGAGTTCTGAAAGTCCCCATTTGTAGGAGAGAGGCAGGAATAGCAGTGGGACAGATGGTGGAGAGAGCGGGGAACATGGCAACCCGAAAAAAAACTGCAGACCTGCGAGAGTTTGCCTTTGCTGGAGCGGTTTTGTCGACGGGGGAAGGCAAGATGGCTGGGGGAAGGCAAGATGGCTGGTGCAGAGGCCACGCGGCGGGAACAAGCGGAACTGAATGAGCAGCGCGTGGAGAGAGAGGAGGCTGATTCGGAGCTCCGTGGCTGGGGTGCAGTGACCAGAGAGGAGCTGAAACAATGGTTTACTGAAGTCAAGGCAGAGGTGCAAGTCGCCAAAGCGGCGCTTGAGGGGGGCTCCTGAACACACTCCAGGAGGAGGTGGGAGAAGTTGCAGCCAGGCTGGGAGACCATGAAAATCGTCTAGAAGTGCTTGAACAGCAGCAGGAGGAATGGATGGACCAGCGCCAAAGTGAGGAGAGGTGGAAGGAGGAGATTAAATTAAAGTTGGAGGATCTGGAAAATCGTTCCCGGAGGAATAACTTCAGGATTAAAGGAGTACCGGAGGAGGCTGAGTTTAGAGACTGCGCGAAGGTAGCAGAGGCCATGTGCATGGAGGCCCTGCGACAAGGTGGCGAGGAGGAACTGAGTGAAGGCATACAGTTGGATAGAGCTCATAGAGCACTGAGGGCAGTGCGTAATAACCAGCCCAGAGACATAATTATCTGTCTCAAGGACTATAAAGTCAAGGAGAAAATAGCTGCCAAAATGAGAGGACTAAGTAACTTCAAGTGGCAAGGCTACTCAGTGGCCATATTTGCGGACCTCTCCTTGGGAACTTTGCAGAGGAGGAGGGAGCTGGCCCCCATAACTAAAACACTCAGGAAGGAGGAAGTGCGATACAGATGGCTTTACCCATTTGGACTGGCCTTCTCAAAGGGGGACAGAACTTGGAGAATTCAAACGCTGGAGGTAGTGTGGGCTGCTCTGAAAGAGGCGGGTATGGAAGGACCAGCGGCAGCAGCTAGAGCGGAGTGGAAGGAAGGGGTGACGGATCGAGCCAGGAGACTCAAGCAAGGAGGAGTGCAGCGCGGCCGGCTCAGGGAAAATGAAGGGGGACCAACGAAGATCGCAGCGGAGAGGAGCGAAGAGATGATGGACAGTGTGGACAGTGAACTTGAGTGGTAGTTGGGGAATTATTATAGCCACAATTGAAAGGGCAAAAGAGGGTTGGTGTGCTGTAAGATTTTTGCTAGGGGGAGCGGGGAAGACAAGGGGGCGGGGGAGGATGGGGAGGGGGAGGAATGGAGTTATGTGGGAGGGGAGGAAGGGGGTAGGTGGAGGGAGGGGGAGGGGACTGGGGGGAAGTACATGAGGGGTCGGGGGAGCGGGTGAGTCACTGCTCTGGGTCAGCCTGGTTGGAGACGAGGCAGGGGGGATGGGGTGGAGGGGAGGGAAGGGTGAGAGGGGGGAGGGAAGGGTGAGAGGGGGGAGGGCGAAGGGAAAAAAGGAAAGGAATTGTGGCCCTGCAGGGTAATAGGAATGGGGAACGGGAGAAGCTGATAGTGGCAACAGTAAATACTAAGGGATTGAGGACATGGCGCAAGAGGCGCTTGCTGGAGAGGGGAGGGTATAAGGTTGGGGGCAGACCTGGTGTGTATACAGGAGACCCACTTGAAAGTGGGCCAAGAAGGGCTGCTAAAGACTAGGAACTACACGAGAATCCTTTTAGCGGGTCAAAGGGAGAACCCAAGGAAGGGGGGGGAATTTTGATAGGGGAAAAATATAAAGATGCGGTGGTGGAGGAAAGAAGTGATCGTAATGGCAGGTGGGTTGCTGCTAAAATAAAGTTAATCAGGGAGGAGGTGTGGGTTGTAAGTATTTATGGCCCTAATACAACACGAGGAGTTTTATGAGCGGCTTCTGAGAGAATTGGAGGGTTGGGGGGGCAACACCGGTGATTATGGGAGGAGACTTTAATCTTACAATGAATCCTAGGTTGGACAGTAGGGGAGGGGGGGGAAGGAGAGGAGAAGTTTGGTAAAAATAAAGGAGAGAATGGGCATGATGGATATGTGGAGATTGCGACATCCTGGGGAAAAGGGATATACCTTTTATTCAACAGCACATGATATGTACAGCAGACTGGATATGCTGTGGGTGAGTGGGAGTTGGGGGACTAAAGTACAAGCATGGAAATAGGAAATATCACGTGGTCGGACCACGCTCCGGTGCATATTGTGTTTGATCTGGGGGTGAGAGATAAAGGGTGAGATTCTGGAGGATGAATGACTCCCTGCTGAATGAGAAGACTTATGTGGCAAGAGTCAAAGAGGTGATTAGGGAATATCTGGAGTGCAATTGGAATGAGGAGGTGGCCACGGGAATGGTGTGGGATGGGCTAAAAGCAGTGGTGAGGGGACATCTAATTAGTATGGCGGCTCAGGAAAGGAAAAGAAAGAGAGCGGTGGAAGAACAACTTCTGAAGCGGCTGGAGAGATTGGAAAGGGAACATCGGGAAGGAGCTGACCCTCGGGTGCTGCAAGAGTTATTAAAGGTGAGAGGTGAACTGGGCCAGTTCAGGGCGGCGGAGATAGCATATTCCCTGACAAAATTAAAGCAGGGGTGGTATGAAGGGGGGAATAGAGCGAGGAGGAGGTTAGCTTGCCGGCTGAAAGCGCCGGCATCAGCGATCCACAATAGGGAGGGTGCGCAACCAAAAAGGGGAAATGGTGTATAAGGGGGTGATAATTCGGAAGGCCTTTGTAGCGTACTGTGAAAAATTGTACAGAAGTGAGGTGAAAGGGGAGGGGAAGAAGGGGGAGGCGTTTTTGGCGGGGTGTAATCTGAGTAAGCTTACGGAGGGAAAGGCGGAAGAGCTAGGGAGACCGGTGAAGGGAGCAGTGAAGTCCTTTAAGGACGGGAAAGCACCGGGCTTAGACGGCTACACGGCAAAATTTTACAAAGTAATGCAGGATGAGGTAGGGGGAGTGTTAATGGCGGGTCTTCAATGGGGTGTTAAAGGGGAGGAGGAACTACCCCGTTCTATGGAGGAAGCGGGTATAACGGTTACACCTAAGGAGGGGAAGGATCATACAGTCTGTGGAGCTTACCGGCCTATCTCGCTTATTAATTTGGATGCTAAGTTGCTGGCCAAGATTCTAGCGGGAAGGTTGCAGATGGTGATGCAGAAGCTAGTGCATAAGGATCAGACAGGGTTCATTAAAGGGAGACAGGGGGGAGATAACATCCGGAAGCTGTTGAATGTTATGTGGTCCTTGCAAACAACGGGGAGGGAGGCAGTATTTTTGATGGTTGACGCTGAAAAGGCTTTTGACAGGGTAGAATGGGGATTTATGTTGCATGTGTTAGATAGGGTAGGGGTGGGAGAGTCATTCTTAAGGTGGGTAAGAGCGCTGTACGCTTGTCCACGGGCAAGGATCAGGGGTGAATGGGGGATACTTTGAGAGCTTTAGGCTGGGCAGAGGAACAAGGCAGGGGTACCCTTTGTCGCCTTTGCTGTTTGCCTTGGTTATAGAACCTCTGGCAGAATTCATCCGAGGTCAGGTGGATATCCGTGGAATTGAGGTGCAGGGGCAGTTAAGTAAGGTCACACTTTTTGCTGATGATGTTATTTATACTTTGGAGCACCCTTTTGTTAGTCTCCCAAACTTGTTGAGGGCCGTAGGGCAGTATAGTGAAGTATCGGGCTATAAGTTGAATTTAGATAAGACGGAAATACTGGGCTTTAACTTAGAAAAAGGGTTAGAGGAGAGGTTGAGGGAAAAGTTCCCATTTAGATGGGTACGGGGAAGTTTTCGGTATCTGGGGATACAGTTGGGTAATGCACTAGGCCAAGTACAGGATTGGAACTACAAACCCCTGATGGCAGCGATAAGGAAGGATTTGGAGAGATGGAAGGGACTTCACCTGTCCTGGATGGGGAGAATAGCTACAATAAAGATGAATGTGCTACCACGGATCTTATTTGTCTTTATGGCCTTACCGTGCAAGGTGCCGAGGAAGTGCATTAAGGGGTTGCAAGATCTGATCATGAGATTTATTTGGGAGGACAAGAGGGCGAGAGTGGATAGGCTCATTATGTTTAGACCGCAGGAGGAAGGGGGGTTGGGAGTACCAAATTTGGATAAATACTGCGATACAGCACAGCTTAGGGCACTGTTTGTGTGGAGAGAGAGGGGGAAAACCCCGCAATGGGTGTATATGGAGAAGGAAGGGGGGAGTGCTTGGAAGCGGTGGTTTGGGGTGGAGAGGAGAAAGGGTCGGGCAGGGAGAACTTGAACCTGCACCGGAGGTTAACGCTGCAAGTATGGGAAAAATGGAAGGACTATTTACTGCAAGGGAAGAGCTTGCCCCGTGCAACGTACCTGCAGAACATGGTGGCTTTGCCCCGGGGAGGTGGGGGGGAGCTTCAAAATCTGGGCGCAGAGAGGGTTGGAGAGGGTAGGGCAGGTGTTAGATGTGACAGGGAGGATAAGGCCGTATGCAGAGCTTCAAAAAGAGTTTGGGCTGAGAGATAATGAATTATCTCCAGGAACAAGCAGGAATGAGTCTTCACATATGGGTACTTCGGTACCGACGGAGCCTGTGCGGGAACACTCCCCAGCATCCAATCAGAAAGCTTTTGGGAGCATCCCACAGCGCCTGCGTGCTGCCTTCCCACCTTTCCAACTGTCTCTCCTCAGTTGTTCGTTTTCCGCTGAGCCAGCAGGTCGTGTTCCTGTCACCGCAGAAGAATTTCCTTATTTTGTCTATTTCTTTTCTGTCGCGTCTGCCTTCTTCGACACTGTACCGGTACCGCCGGTCGTTCTTTTCTTCTTGTAAAAACAAAACAAAAAAAAAACACCTTTTTTCCATTTCTTTTTCTTCAGGTGCACTTGAGTTTTGGGCCTTAGGCCCAGAACATTTTTCCCTTAACTATGGAAAAGCCTGCCTCAGGATTTAAAAAGTGCACAAAATGAGGCGGTACTATCTCTGTCACCGACACCCATGACTGGTGTCTAAAATGTTTAGGTCCTGACCATTCCATAACAGATTGTGTGTCCTGTTCCATGATGTCTAAGAGAGGTCGACAGAACCGAGCTGCCAAGCTCAGTACCCTGTTTCCCTCTGATGCGGCTTCGGTGGCATCGATGTCTTCCAGGGCTGCTCTTCCTCTCATGGATCTCAGGTAACTAAACATAAAATCCAGCCGGTCCTGAAGGGTAGATCTTCTAAGCGCTGAGGATGCCTCTAGCCTTGCCCTCGAGGATTCTGCACCGGCAAAATTACCCCGGCGTGAGGCTTCGGCCTCTAAAGCATCATCATCGGGGTTCCAGGATGATCTTGATGGCGTGGCCTCGACAGATCTCTTGGTGCCATGCTCTGGGGTACCGGTGGCTTCCACTGGTACCCGACTTCCAGGCATTGGCGGCGTCGATGGATCAGAGGATTCTGTCCATAGAAACGCAGTCTGGCGTGCTTCCCTTGTGGCATCGACGCCCGTGGTACCGCAACAGACTACTCCGCCGGTACCAGCACTAGCATCGCCATCGTAGTCCTTTTTTTCCATACCCCCTCTCCCTTCAGGACTGGGCTATTCTCCAGATCGGTCAGTCTTCTTCTTTTAGTCCTCAATGTTAATAACTCTGTACCTAAAAGAGTTTTCAGCTTTTTCCCATAAAGCTTTCCATTGAAGACCTGCCGTTCTTCTCTACCCCAGTTGACACCTGGGTCACCTGCCATTCCAGGTTTGGAACTTCATCCTCACTGCTGTGAAGTTACCTGGAGGATTCCGCTACTGCTCTACAGCACACTCCATCACAGTTCTACTTCTACAATCCAGTAGGTAAGCTCTATATTGTACTAGTTCATTAAATATTTTAATGATACTTGACAGCATTCTAAAGACTCAGTTTTTTTCTGTAGTCTTTAGATTCGCTGTTCCTCTACAGCTCTTCTCTATTCAACTCCTACCCCCCATTCCTCAGGGGATGCCGGAGATCCAGGTTTGGAAATGCCGTCCAGTTCCAGCGATACGCATGTGACGGGCGCTCCCCTGGCACCCACAGCGAGGGAGTCCCCATATGTGAAGACTCATTCCTGCTTGTTCCTGGAGATAGCACAGTTACTTACCTGTAACAGGTGATCTCTGGGAACGGCAGGAATTAGTCTTCACAACCCACCCACCTCCCCGAGGAGTTGTAGCTTTCGATCTCCTTTCCTCTTTCTCTCTTTATGTCTCAGATATGAAACTCAACTGAGGAGGAGAGGCAGTGGGAAAGGCGGGAAGTCAGCGCGCAGGCGCGAGGGATGCTTCCCAAAAGCTTTCTGATTGGATGCTGGGGAGCATTCCCGTGCAGGCTACGTCCGTACCGACGTACCCATCTGTGAAGACTAATTACTTCTGTTCCCAGAGATCTCCTGTTACAGGTAAGTAACTGTGCTGTCCAGGACATCCACTTGCGCTTAGGTAGGCTGAGCTGTCAGGAGATTCATGTCTATGGGTCACAGGTTTCCCTCCTCTTCCTACCATGAAGAGAGGTTTGCCAACTATCTCATGATAGTTTCCCTGTACCACCATGAATTTTTTCCTTCCACAGACTTACCATATAGCAAGTCTCCCTTCCGCCCCTATTTTTTCTTTACCCACTATTCCAGGGCTTCCCCTGTAGGAGTGGTACCTTCCTACTGGAAGGGTTACTTAGCCTTCTAGTCTGTCTTCCTTTCCAGTGTAGAGTTTTCTCTGGAGTAACCTCCCTTTTTTTCATTGGGCAGCTCCTCAGACATGATCAGGATTTTCTTCTCCTTGTTCTGTCCTCTTTGTTAAAAACATAAGTTTTTCTCTGCGGTTCTATTCAGCAGCTGCCCATGCAGGAGTTCCAGTGATTGGACTACTAGTACTTGCTACAAGTTCCAGCCTTGTCTTCCACTACTTTTTTGTCTAGCCTTAGTAGTGCTTCAAGATAGTGCTTCATTTATCTTTGGTAATCCTTATCACTTCTTTTCTGCCATCTCCAAATCCCTGGAGTTGGCAGCATAGTTGCAGTGGCAAGCTGGTTTTCTCCAACAGCCAGTTTTATTTCCCATTTTTCCTGCATAATGCTCTCTGCAATCCTGTTGAGAAGCTTTCCACTATGGGCCCTTGCTAGAGAGCATGGGGATTTTTTCTCTAATCACTATCCTATATGGTTGAAAAAGGCTTCCTCAGTCATTCCTCTTGACTGTAAGGGTTCTTTACACCCTTCTATGTCTTTTTAATAAAGGACATAAGCCTTCTCTACGTGACAGTCTAAGGAGTTACCCAATTCCTAACAGGAAATATGCTCTTTTTCCTTGCAGCTTGTCCTCATGGTATCCTAATCCTTCAGGGACAGCACATGTTTAACTACGACAACGCATGATACCCCCCCCACTTGTTCCTCAAGTGGGTCAACCTGGTATCTCATCCTCTGCGTTGAGTTTTTTCTGTCCATTCACCATCTTAGTTCTACCGGACTCAGGACTTGCTGTTTACAGACTGATATTATCCTCTGTTTTTCCACGCAACCATCCTGGTTATTTCACTGGGTTAGCATTCCTGCTCCATCTTAACCAAGGGAACAGATTCTCTATATCTTCTCAAGTAGGTTCCACCTTGTTATTAGATGAATCGTTCCTCTTCACATTTCCCCTGTGAAGTTTCCTATAGACCTATCTTTGTCTGTTAATTGCAGACATTTATCTTTAGTCCTATATATTCATATATGTATCTGTATCTATATACATTCCTATAGATACATATGTCTGTCAGCTGCGTGTGCATATGTTATGCCCCTCTAGATCTCACTTTAGACATATATATATATATACAATTATATATATATATCCTTCCTTATATGTAGATGTGTATTTACACTCTGACTGTCTATGCTCATAAAGGTTTACCTTCCTATATGTTACAGACAGTGGGCTTTGCACATGTTCTTACTGTCCACAGTATGCTTGGGGTATTATGCACACAACCACTGCTGTGGTACTGACAGCTCCTACCATAACCCTAGGGTTAGGTATCCCTGAGCTCCATGCTCCAATGTCTTCCTATCTTTCACCAGTTATGAAAGACATGGTGGATCTTCAGTAGATCTGAGGTTTCAACTCCTCAGACATCTGTCCTTTCTTGGGAATACGGGGTTTTTCCCATACCCCTTCTTCCCTCAAGGACTAGGCCAGTTTGTCCAAAGCGGTCAGTCTTCTTCCTCTTTTGCTCCTAACTGTAAATACCTCTGTAGCCAAAAGAGTTTTCAGCTTTTTCCATAAGCTTCCCACTAAAGACCTGCGTTTTTGTACTACCCCAGTTGAATCCTGGGATCACCTGTCACTTCCAGATTTGACCTTCACCTTCACTTCAGTGAGGTCACCTTGAAGATTTCTCTACTGCATCCTCAGTAGACTCCGTCAGCCTCTCTACTTCCTGCAATCCACTAGGTGAGGTCCATATTCTGATTTGTTCATTTCAAAATATTTCATGATAATTATCATACATACAAGGACCCCTTGCCTGTAGTCCTATCTTAGATTAGCTGTTTTCTACAGCTCCTCTCTTTTCCAACTCCTACCCTCCATCCTCAGGATGCCTGGCCATATGAGGTGTAGCATGTTTCAATCTCCAGCATGCTAGGGCTCCAGGCATCTTAGCTTGGGAGTCCCATATGTGAAGACTCATTCCTGCTTGTTCCTGGAGATAGCACAGTTAATTACCTGTAACAGGTGATCTCTGGGAACAGCATAATAAGTCTTCACAACCCACCCTCCTCCCCTAGGAGTTGTATCTCTCTATCTTTCCTTTCCTCTCTCTCTCTCTTTGTCTCAGCTATAAAACTCAACTGAGGAGAGACAGTTGGAAAGGCAGGAAGGCAGCACGCAGGCGCTGTGGGATGCTCCCAAAAGCTTTCTGATTGGACGCTGGGGAGCGTTCCCGCGCGGGCTCCGTCAGTACCGACGTACCCATATGTGAAGACTTATTCCTGCTGTTCCCAGAGATCACCTGTTACAGGTAAGTAACTGCGCTTTACTGGAGTCAAGACTTCCTGTATGCCTTTCCCCCAATTTCCTCTAATTCCCAAAACCCTCTTCAAGCTTCAGAGAGACAGAGGCCACATGATTCTCATAGCACCACATTGGCCACGGCAAGTGTGGTACCCTCTGCTTCTACATCTCTCTCAAGCTCCCTCCCTAGAGTAGAGTTAGGGTCTGCTCCAGATCTCCTATCTCAGGAAAACGGAATGTTATGGCATCCCAATCCCAAGTCTCTGCATCTCAGAGCTTGGTTGCTGAAGGCCTAGATCTCCAAGATCTTCATCTTTCTCAGCAAGTGAAAGATGTTCTTATGCTTCCAGAAAACCTTCCACTAGACGTTCTTATGCTTTCAAGTGGAAAAGGTTTACCATTTGGTGTTCGGAAAAGGGTCTTAACCCCCTTGCGATACCTCTGGAATCTTTGCTGGAGTATCTCCTCCATTTGTCTAATGCAGACCTTAAGACAAATTCAGTAAGAGTCCATTTGAGTGCTATTGCAGCTTCCCTTAAGCCTCTAAATGGACAACCTATTTCCTCTCATCCTCTTATAGCAAGATTTATGAGAGGCCTCCTTCTAACTAAACCTCCCATTAGACCACCTCCGGTGGCATGGGACTTGAACCTGGTTCTTGGTCAGCTCATGGAGCCACCTTTCGAACCTTTAGCTTCCACCTCCTTGAAATTTCTTTCTTGGAAAGGTTATCTTTCTCATTGCAATCACATCAGCACGCCGCATTAGTGAGTTGCAAGCACTAGTAGCTAATCCACCTTATACAAGGTTCCATCATGACAAGGTAGTCCTTAGGACTCATCCACACTATGCCTAAGGTGGTGTCGCCCTTTCATCTCAACCAAGAGGTCTACCTACCTGTCTTTTTTTCCAGGACCTCATGCATCAAATGCAGAGAGGAATCTTCATACCTTGGACTGTAAAAGAGCTCTAGCTTTTTACTTACAAAGAACACAGCAACATAGAAAGTCCTCTCAAACTCTTTGTTGCTTTTGATCCTTCTCATTTGGGACTTCCAGTTTCCAAGAGAACACTATCTAACTGGATTGCTCAGTGTATTTCTTTCACCTATCAGAGTAAGAACTTTTCTCTGGAGGGCCATGTCACAGCTCACAATGTGAGAGCCATGGCAGCCTCAATGGCTCATCTAAACTCTGTGTCTATTGACGACATCTGTCGAGCAGCCACTTGGGCCTCGGTTCATACCTTCACAGCCCATTACTGCTTGGACAAGGACTCCCGCCGGGATGCCTTGTTTGGTCAGGCTGTTCTCAAACACCTGTTCCATACCTAATCAACTCCTACCCACCATCCCTTGGTAGGATGCCAGAGATCCATGGGGGGAAGTGGAGACCTTCTCAGGGACACACAACTTTTCTGGGGTCTCTCCCTGGCACCTAAAAGCTAGGGAGTTCCCATATGTGATGACTACATTCCTGCTTGTTTCCTGGAGATAGCATAGTTACTCACCTGTAACAGGTGATCTCCGGGAACAGCAGGAATTTAGTCCTCACAACCCACCCACCTCCTCTCTCTATCTCTTTTCCTTTCCCTTGCTCGCTCTCTCTTTGTCTCAGCTCTAAAACTCAACTGGAGAGGAGAGGAAATGACGTCACCGGTCCGAGCGGGAGCGTGAGAGTAGAGCTCCGACTGCCCGTGAGTATAATTGGCACACAATAAGCCTAAAACTGCGGGAGGTCCTCAGATCTGGGGGATAAGTTGGTGCAGGTGAGCGGAGGAGAGTCGCGATGAAAAAAGGTGCGGCGGAGCTGAAGGCATTCGCGTACAAAGGAGGATCGGGGAGCACAGTCTTGAAGAGTAAAATGGCGGCGCCCGGGGCATCAGCAGCGGAGGCGGCGAAATCCCCTTCAGGTGCAGAACAGGTTCAGACCAGTGAGATTGAGGGTCTGCGTGGTGAACTAAAATCGTGGTTCGGCACCCTCAGGCAACAAGACCTTGCTAGTTTTCAAGGAGACGTCCATATCTGGCTGGAGGACTTAAAAGGGGAGGTTGAGAGAGGTGGGAAGCCGTCTGGAAGAGGTGGAAAGCAAGGTGGAGGCCCAGGACAATGTGGTCCATGGGTTGCAAGAAAAGATGGAGGCCTGGGATGGAGACCTGGCTGAGCTCTGGGCGAAAGTTGAGAACTTAGAGAATCTGTCCCGGAGGGCTAATATTAGAGTCCGGGGAGTGCCGGAAAGCCCAGATAAAGAGGATTGTATGCGGTTGGTGGAGAAGCTAAGTCAGCAGATATTGGAGCAGGCGGAGGGGCCGGACAGCACGGTGCTTGAAATTGGAGCGTGCACATGGAGCTCTGGGCCCACGGCGAGAGGGCAGGCCGCGAGATATTGTGGCCTGCTTCCACGAATATTCCACCAAGAATGCTATCATGGAGATAGCTCGGCGACTACCAGAACTGAAGTGGGAAAACCACCGGGTCGAACTGTACGCAGATCTCTCTGCCATCACCATTCGGAAAAGGAGGGGTATGGCCCCTATAACGAAGAGGCTCCGTGATCAGCAGGTTAAATATAAGTGGACTTCCCATTGGGTCTTCAATTTTCTATTGGCGGGGTTGCCTCACATGTCAAGACCCCCGAGGAGGCGGCGCGAGTGCTTAAGCAGGCGGGCTGGGCAGACGTTCCGGATCTGCCGGCGGTGGAGCCCTCGAGCGTATCTCGGCCTGTGGAGCGTGCTGGGGGCTGGCAGAGAGCGCAAAAAGGAGATAAGCGGCTGCGTCGGCAGCAGAGGCGCTCACCCAGGACTGAGGATTGTGGCTGATAGACTGGCCTGGAATAACAGTTAGTTAAGATATGTGTGCCATAGCTTATGTGCTATAATTATTGATGGGTTGGTGGGGCGGGGATGTCATGCCTCTTATGGATCCATATGATGGTCCTGGGAAGGGGGGAGGGCGGGGGGGAGAGTGAGGGGTGGGGGGGGATGAGGGATGGGGGGGTCTGGGTGAGGATCTCTTACCTAGGTTAGAGGTGTGGAAGAGGAGGGGGGTAATGTGACGGATGGATAAACTGCGGGTGCTTACGATGAATGTGCTTGGGTTGAATGCGCCGGTTAAGCGGCAGCGAGTATTTAAGGAAATAGAGAGACTGAGGGGGGATATAATCTTCCTGCAAGAAACACATTTGAAGAGACAAGATGAGTGGCGAATGTCTCATAAAAATTTCGGGATCAGTGGTTCTCCTCCAACAGATTAGCGTTGTGTAAGGGGGGGGTGGGCATTATGTTACGAGGGGCTATTCCGCATGAGGTGTGGTGCCATTAAACAGGATCGGGGAGGGAGGTATATCCTTCTTAAGCTTAAATTGTATGACCAGGTCTTCACCCTTGTGAACCTTTATGGTCCAAATGATGCGCAGGGGCCCTTTTATCAGGAGTTAAACTCCGTTATTGACCAGTTTGCTGAGGGTCAGGTGATTATGGGGGGTGACTTCAATCTGACTGTCAACCCCAAGTTGGATAATTCCCCGGGGGAGGTGGAGGGGAATGCTAGAGCCCGATGGATGTTAAAGGTCCTGGGTACTAACCTTGGGGTGGCGGATACATGAAGAGAGTTGAGGGGTCGGGAAAAAGATTACACATTTTATTCACCAGTTCACCACTCATTCTCACGTTTGGATATGATCTGGGTTTCGCGACCTATGCTGCAGGAGGTTGTGAGCTGTGAGATAGGGGAAAGAACCGCTTTCTGATCACGCGCCGGTGTGGATTGAGGTGCGCATGGGGCGCCAAGGTCGGAAGGGGGGAGGATGGTTGCTCAATGAGTCTCTTTTGGAAGATCTGCAGGTAGTGCAAAGAGTGGAAAAGGGGATAAAAGATTATTTGGCGCATAATGATACGGCGGAGTGTGGGATTGCTTCGATTTGGGAATGTTTGAAGGCGGTAGTGCGGGGGGGAGCTGATATCTATTGGCTCTCATATGAAGCGGCTGAAGGAGGGGAAAAAAGAGGCCCTAAGGCTGCAGATTCGGAACTTGGAAGCTCTGCAGAAACTGGGGCAATGGACGCGACAGCAGGAGCAGGAGCTGAGGAAGCACAATCGGGATTTAGGGGAATTAGAGCTGGCAGAGCTTAAATTCGCTCAGGAAAAACTGAAGCAACAGTTCTTTGAATGGGGCAACAAGCCCTCGCGCCTGCTGGCGCGTAGGCTGCAGAGGCTGCGGACCAGGAATTTTATAACGAAAATTCGGGATGCCCAGGACGCGAATTGCGGGGAGGGAAACAGATTCAGGATAGATTTGTGGAATTTTACAAGCAGCTGTATGCGGTGGAAGGGATAAGCCCACAAGCGCCTGTTGAGAAATTTTTACAGGTCAATCTCCCGAGTTTGGGGGAGAAGGAGGCTGCTCTGCTTTCTCGTCCCATTGAGGTGCTGGAGGTGGTCGATGTTAAGGCATTGCCGGCTTCGAAGGCCCCGGGCCTTGATGGGTTTTCCAGTAAGTTTTATAAAAAGTTTGTAGAGGTCTTGAGTGAGCCGTTAGCCCGGCTGTATAACTCCTTTGCGGACGGGGGGCGGATCCCTGAAACTATGCGTACGGCCGGAATAACTATACTGCCAAAAGAAGGTAAGGATCCCTGTTTATGCGGCTCTTATCGGCCGATCTTGCTTTTGGGGTCGGATTTTAAGATTTTCTCAAAAATTCTGGCTAATAGGCTTCTGGTTTTTCCTGCCCCGGTTGATCCATGAAAACCAGGCTGGGTTTGTTCCCGGGCGGCAGGCTGGGGACAATATACGGAGAGTTCTGAACGCGGTATGGCAGGGGAAAAGGAGGGCGGACCCCTTGGTCTTGTTAGCTATTGATGCCGAAAAGGCCTTTGACAGAGTATATTGGCCCTATTTATTTAAAGTTATGGAACGGCTGGGGATGGGGGGGGCGTACTTGGAGTGGGTGAAAGCTATTTATGATCGGCCACTGGCTAGGATTCGTATAAATGGGGAATATACTGCAGCATTTGAATTATTTCGGGGAACCTGGCAGGGGTGTCCCCTTTCCCCTCTTCTGTTTGTGTTGTCTATGGAACCGTTGGCCCAGTTTATAAGGGAGAGCAAGGAAGTCTATGGGGTTGCTGGACGAAGAGTGGCATGTAAAATCTCGCTGTTTGCCGATGACCTGCTCTTTATACTGACCAGACCACTGGAATCCCTGGTAGCGTTAGATACCATTTTGCGAGAGTATGGGGAGTGTTCAGGTTTTAAAGTTAATGCCTCCAAGTCGGAACTTCTTAATATCTCAATGGACAGGGCGACCCAGGAGAGGATCCGGGTACATTTTCCCTACAGGTGGGCAAGAGATGGGATTAAGTATTTGGGAATTTATCTAACCCCTAATGCCGGGGATTTATTTGGTCTGTAGAATACAACTGAATAAAAGCCTGTGACTCTTTAAACGGTTAACTCAAAACAATAAAGGCTCACACCGTTTAATGGCTCACCCTACGACTCAAAATAGCCGTTGTTGATTCACACTGGCAATTGGTCTCAGAAAAACCAGCGGCACTTGAACCAAGAGCTAATAGCTCGTGAATTGTGCCAGTTTCACATCAATGACCTTATGCCGTTTAGAATTATTCAAAAACATTTTTTTGTTTTTATATTTTCTTATTCAATGTCCTGTGTTGCTCTAAAAATACTTCTCGTCCTCAATAATAAATAACTTCAACAATATCAATGTCACATTGTTTAGATGAGGAGATATTGAATAAAGTTCAAACTTATCTTCTGCCTGCTTATCATGAAGGGCAATTCCAACGCTCATAGCAAGGCACCCCAAGCGTTTCACGTGAGAAGTTTCATCAGGGAATCGTCCAAGTTTTACTGCACATCTGATGCTGCTGGCGTGTCTACTTGCATCCTATCACTCGCAATTACAAAATTCTCCGATGAAGACAAAACGCCGCGTTTTGTCTTCATCGGAGAATTTTGTAATTGCGAATGATAGGATGCAAGTAGACACGCCAGCAGCATCAGATGTGCAGTAAAACTTGGACGATTCCCTGATGAAACTTCTCACGTGAAACGCTTGGGGTGCCTTGCTATGAGCGTTGGAATTGCCCTTCATGATAAGCAGGCAGAAGATAAGTTTGAACTTTATTCAATATCTCCTCATCTAAACAATGTGACATTGATATTGTTGAAGTTATTTATTATTGAGGACGAGAAGTATTTTTAGAGCAACACAGGACATTGAATAAGAAAATATAAAAACAAAAAAATTTTTTTGAATAATTCTAAACGGCATAAGGTCATTGATGTGAAACTGGCACAATTCACGAGCTATTAGCTCTTGGTTCAAGTGCCGCTGGTTTTTCTGAGACCGATTGCCAGTGTGAATCAACAACGGCTATTTTGAGTCGTAGGGTGAGCCATTAAACGGTGTGAGCCTTTATTGGTTTGGGGATTTATTTGGGGCTAATTTTGGTCAATTGGAACATAAGATAAGGAGAGAATTGGAGGTTTGGCAGAGTAAGGGGCTTTCCTGGTTGGGGAGGATTGCGGCCGTGAAGATGGTGGTGCTGCCGCAGTGGCTGTACCTTTTTAGGTCGCTGCCTATTTGGGTGGGGAAGAAAGCGGTGGAGCGGTGGCAGAGATCCATGATGCAGTTTGTGGGGGGGGGGGAAAGCATTGCCGCATTGCGTGGCAGACTTTGGTGAAATGTAGGGAGAAGGGGGGGCTGGCTGTCCCTGACCTTGCGCGCTATTTAGAAGCCTCACAATTGGGGGCCATAGTAGAATGGTGGGGGAGGAGGTGAAAGAGTGGGTGCAAATGGAAGAGAAGGAGTTGGGGGTGCAGACGTTGGGGGAGTGGATATGGCTCCCGTGGGAGCAGCGAAGAGGGATCCCGGTCCGGAACCCCTATACTAGGCGGACGGTGGAATTATGGAATAAGTGGCAGCAGTTCTGGTTGGGGAGGAATGGGAGGTCTAGACTGGTGCCCATTAGGGGGAATCCAGAGTTTCCGCCGGGAATGGGGAGCTCGGGGTTTGCCAAATGGGCGGAGAAAGGAGTAGTAGGGGTCGGACAAGTGCTGGAAGGAAAATAAATTGTAGCTTTCCATACCCTGGTGAGCCAATACCATCTCGAGGGCTATGAGGAGTATCAGTATCTTCAACTCAGTCATTATGTCCGGCATAAAATTCTGCCTGACCTTGCTGGGGACCCTACGGGGATTGAGGTGTTGGGGCTTCTAGGCCCCACCAAACGGGTGGTCACACAGCTTTATAACCTCATGGCCGGGGAGGGGTGGAAGGAGGGCTTTCAACTGAAATGGGAGAAGGACCTAGGTGGCTGTTGGGAAGAGGCACAATGGGAGCAAATTTGTAAGTCAAGGTATAAGGGGTTGCTGGCGGCGCACCTGTTGGAGAACAACTATAAAATTTTGTATAGATGGCACTTGACGCCGATGAGGTTACAGGTTATGTACCACCTCCCTGATGGGCAATGCTGGCGAAAATGTGGAGTGGGTGGCACGTATTTGCACATTTGGTGGGGGTGCGGGGAGTTACATATGTTGTGGGGAGCAGTGTTTGAGTGGGTGAGTGCGATCCTAGGTAAGGAGATTGCTCCACTGCCGGCTGTGGCCTTGTTGGGGCTGCACGCTGAGGGGTTAAATAAGGCAGAGGGTGGCTTTTTGAATCTCTGTTGTGTGGCGGTGCGCATTTTGGTGGGCAGGAGGTGGAAGCAGATTGGTACCCCGGGCTTGGGGGAAGTTCAGGCTTTTGTGGGGCAGATCTTCTTGATGAGCAAGCTCACGGCACTAAAAAATGGGAGTTTGCGGAGCTTTTCTAACACCTGGGGGAAATACTTGGAGTGGGAAGAGCGCTCCGTAGGTTAATGATATGAGGTCCGAGGTCCTGGGGAAGGGGGTGGAGCTGGGGGGTGGGAGGTGGGGGGGGCATCGGTGGGGGAAAACTGTTTGTATTTAAGTTGGACAGTGTGGGGTTTGTGGTTACCGGGGGCTGGGTCAATGTTTATGCTGCGGGGTGTGTACTTATGATTTAATTTGGCCCACTTGAGTGGTGGGAGTTTTAGTTCTTGGATAGTGTGTAGATATGCTAGCCAGGGTGCCCCTGCCCCTTATCAGCACCCTTCACGAACGCATCCATGTTCCTATGGCATCCTTGTATATGTGCGTAGTACTATTGGGGGTACGATTTCCTAACCGTCTGTATGTTACTGTTAATGGCATTATCTTGGGATAGTTGGGAATGTCCCCACTTCGTGGATAGCTTGTGGGGGTAGGGGGGGGGGAGCTTGTGTGATGGGGCATAGCATATGTTGAACTGTAATGCATTGTTTTCTGTTGTGTGTAATAAAAATGTTAAATTTAAAAAAAAAAAACTCAACTGGAGAGAGGCAGTTGGGAAAGGCAGGAAGGCAGCACGCAGGCACTGTGGGATGCTCCCAAAAGTGGTCTGATTGGACACTGGGGAGCGTTCCCGCGCAGGCTCCGTCGGTACCGACGATACCCATATCTGAGGACTAAATTCCTGCTGTTCCCGGAGATCACCTGTTACAGGTGAGTAACTATGCTATCTCCGGGAACAGCAGGAATAAGTCTTCACAACCCACCCACCTCCCCTAGGAGTTGTCTTTCTCTTTCTTTCTATTTTTCTTCTGCTTCTTTCCTTTGGTCTCAGCTTTCAACTCAACTGAAGTGAGAAAGGTAGTTGGGCGGGAAGGCAGCACGCATGCGTGGTGGGATGCTCCCAAAAGCTTTCCTTTTGGGATGCTGGTGAGCGTTCCCGCGCAGGCTCAGTCGGTGCCGACGGTACCCATATGTGAAGACTTATTCCTGCTGTTCCCGGAGATCACCTGTTACAGGTGAGTAACTACGCTTTACCCGTTCCACTCCGTTCATTAATTTATAGACTTCTATCATATCTCCCCTCAGCCGTCTCTTTTCCAGGTTAAAGAGCCCTAACCTTGAGGATCCAAGATGGTGGCATGCAGCATTTAGGTTCCTGTCCTCCTTTTCCGATGGGTCGAAAGGGGAAGGTGGAGCACGAATTGCAGCCCCAGGCATCCGCGCAGACCTCAACTCTGGTTACCGGACCTCTGGATTTCTTTGTGTATCGTCTTCAGGAGCCGCAGCCAGTAGCGGGGGATGGAAGCTCGGCTGGAGGACGGTTGGGGCTTGGTAGCTCGGCATCTCCCTCGAGCAGTGACCTTACGCCCCTGGAGTTTCATCGTGTCTCGAAGCAGCCGTGTTCAGATTCAGCTCGGTGCAGCGTGGAGATGTTGGCTTCTCCAATGATGGGAGTCCCTGAATCTTCTCTGGGGCTGTGTGTGCCCAGCATGTCGGAGGGAGATTTCCCTTTGATAGGGCAATATATTGGATCTGCGCTCGAGACTGGGAGTCTCGCCGAGGCATTTAGTAGCAACGCCGGAACTCCCCCTCCTGGGGTCCCATGGCCTAGTGGAGTTTTGCCAGGTGTCCAACGTGGGTCTGTTGTGGTTTTTTTTCCCTGCCACGGCCGGAACACTTCACCCTGGAGTCGATATGGACTGCTATTAACCATTTAGGGGAAACCTTTGTATCTCAGATCAACGGAATCCAGGAGCAGGTTGTATTAAATTCTACAAGTATTGCAAAATCGGAGCAGGACTTGAATTTAATGAAAGCAACAGTGGATGAGGTTTCAGGAAAGAATAAATAGCTGGAGACTATCTTAGACATTTATTAAGGACTCTACTCAGATGAAAATCAGGTTGGAGCAATTGGAGAACTTTTCCAGGTTAGCTAATCTTCGTTTGGTTAATTTTTCCTGTCTATCTAATTTTCCTGCAAAATAAATGTTTAAAAAATACTTGGTTGAGGTTTTGGGGGTCCCTGTGGACTCCTGTCCTCCTATTGTAAAGATTTATTATCTTTCTACAGCCCGGAAGGCTTCAGTTTCTACTTAGGCAGCTGGGCCTGTACAATAGTTATCTCCAAGTTATAATGCCCTATTCAATGTAATTTCAGTTTGTTCAATGTAAACCGCACTGATGCAGAATAGCGCGGTATATAAGAGAATGTAAATAAATAAATAAATGAGTTAAATATTTCAGAATTGTTGGAAACTTCAGATACAGTTCTAGTGAAACCTGTGACCTGTTTAGTCACTTTAGCATTGGTTTCTGACTGTGAATGGCTGTTAAGACTTTTCTTTAGGAAAAGGAATGTTTTATTCAAGGGGTGTCTTGTTCAAATTTTCCCTGACCTTGCTCGGGAGACCCGTCGGCGCAGGAGTGAGTTTTTAATCCTGCGTCCGTGGATCCTCCAGCTTGGTGGTTTATTTTTTCTGAAATACCCTTGTAAATGCTTGGTAAAATTTCAGGGTAATTCTTATATCTCCAGGAACAAGCAGGAATGTAGTCTTCACATATGGGTATCGGTACCGACGGAGCCCGTGCGGGAACGCTCCCCAGCATTTTTTTATTTTATTTTTTATTTAGCAAGCATTTGT
Organism: Ichthyophis bannanicus; assembly: GCA_033557465.1. Taxonomy (NCBI): domain Eukaryota; kingdom Metazoa; phylum Chordata; class Amphibia; order Gymnophiona; family Ichthyophiidae; genus Ichthyophis; species Ichthyophis bannanicus. The sequence goes on from CM066032.1 coordinate 1,187,354,701, forward strand.
AGCCCGCTCCTTCCAGCGATCAGAAGCGGGTAGGATTACTATTGTGAAACTGCCGAATCAAGGCAGGTACAAATTTTGTTTACATACAGATTGTCAGAAAAGCACATCATACAGAGTTAACACTTCTTAGCTATGGGGGAGTTCATTTACATATATACATAAATACATATATACAGGATAATCTTCTTGGACACAGTGGTCAGGGGCTGCTCCATCTGTGGGTTTAGTTCAGGTTGAAATGTGATTGGAAAATGTGCGTTTTGAGTTTCTTTCTGAAGTCTAGAAGGTCATTGCTAGCTCGTAGTTCTGGTGGGAGTTGGTTCCACAGTGTTGGCGCCGCATATGAGAAAGCCCTGTGGCTGGTGTTAGCTTTGGCAGATCTTATATCTGTTGGAGTGTGAAGGATGTTGGAATTGTGGGTTCTTCTGTTTTGGGTAGGAGGTTGCAATCTTACTAGGTTGTTGAGGAAGGAAGGTGCTAAGTTGTGGATGAGTTTGAAGGTGGTTGTTAGTATTTTGTATTTTGTGCGAGCTGTTATGGGTAGCCAGTGTAATTGAATTAGTACTGGTGTGATGTGGTCACTTAGATTTTTCTTCATTATGACCCTGGCAGCTACATTTTGTGCCATTTGTAATATGTTTAGGGTTTTTTTAGGTAAACCTTGTAGGATGGCGTTGCAGTAGTCAAAATGTGGCATGATGAGTGCTTGGGCCACTGTTCTGAAGTCTTGGGGATCAATAATATTCCGAATGGGTTGGAGCACTCTAAGCTTGTGGAAAACTGCTCTGTTGGTCTTTCGGAGGTGTTTTTCCATCTTTAGGTCACAGTCAAATGTGACTCCTAGATACTTTATTTCTTTTTTTGTTTGGTAAGTGTTGTTACATAGTGTTATTGATGTGGGAGGGTCAAAATTCGGTTCTTTGGAGATATACATTACTTCGGTTTTTTTGTGATTAATTGACATACTACTTTGTTGTAACCAGTCTTGCATCTCTCCGATACATGTCTCCAGTGGGTTGTAGTCTGGGTTTTTAGTGTCTAGTTGTGTGTATAGCATGATATCATCGGCATAGATGTGGTAATTAATTTCGTGCCGTGAGAAAATTTTGCATAGTGGCTGCATATATATGTTAAACAGAAGTGCTGAGAGAGCAGAGCCTTGGGGGATTCCCTGTGTTTGAGAAAGATTCTGCTTTTTCTCCGTTGAATTGAACCTGTTGTGTTCGATTTGAGATGTAGGATGAGAACCATTTTAGTGGGGTTCCTGTTATTCCTATTGATTTTATCCTATTTATGAGGGTCCCATGATTAACTGTATCAAAGGCAGCTGAGATGTCAATGAATACAAGAATGTACATTTTCTTTTTGTTTTCAAGGCCCTTTAGGAGGTTGTTAAGTAGAACTAGTAACAGGGTTTCAACTCCATGATGTTGCCTGAAGCCATATTGCTGGTCATCAAGAGGAGCACTGTCAGTCAGATGGTCTTGGAGTTGTAGAAGGACCGTTTTTTTCTATGATCTTTGCCAGGAATGAGATACTTGATATGGGACGGTAGGAGGCTGGGTCTTCTCCGTTGAGTGTATGTTTTTTAGGATCGGTCTAATGACTGATTTCTTTAGTTCTGAGGGCATGATTCCTTGTTGTAGGGATAGGTTAACTATGTGTGCTATGTGAGGTGTTATGTCTTGTTTCACTGCCTTGATCCAGGATGCAGGACAGGGATCTAGTGGGGAGGTGGTGCTTTTCAGGCTTGTGACAATGGCTGTGATTTGCTTGGTTCCTATTTTGTGGAAGTGCTCCCATAACTGGTTTTGCGTTGTGGTGTTCTCACTTCTGATTTGTGGTGTTGGTGGGGAGGGTGGAGGACCAGGGGCCGTCAGTTTGGTCGCGTAGTGGTTTGCCAGTGTTTGGACCTTGATGGATTTGTTGAGGTTGGCATTTTGGTCGGTTTTGGTTAGTGATTTGACTAGTTCAAATAACTCTCGTGGGCGATTGATTGCCTTGTTTAGGATGTTGGTGTGATGTAATTTTTTTGCATTGTTCACGTCGTCTTTGTATTTTGCGAGATGGGCCATGTATTTAGTTTTGAGATCGGAGGATTTGGTTTGTCTCCATTTTCTCTCTATTTTACGGAGCTCCCTTTTTGATTTTATTAGAGTTCCTGTGTACCAGGGTTCCGAGTTGATCTTAGCATCCAATAGGAAAGCTTTTGGGAGCATCCCACGGCGCTTGCGTGCTGCCTTCCCGCCTTTCCCAACTGTCCCTCTCCAGTTCTTCATTTTCTGCGGAGCCGACAGGTCGCACATCCTGTCACCGCAGAAAACATTTCCCTCTTCTTTTTTTGTGGTCGCGTCTGCCTTCCCTCGACACTACACCGGTACCGCCGGTGGTTTTCTTTTTAAAAAAAAAAAAAAATTCTTTCTGGAGTCTTTTCCAGTAATTTTCTCCTCAGGTGCCATGCACCATTTTGGGCACTAGGCCCAACTTTTTCCTTCAGAATGGAAAAACACGCTTCGGGTTTTAAAAGTTCTTCTAAGTGTGGTGGTACCATCTCCATCACCGACACCCATGAGTGGTGCCTCAAATGTTTAGGTCCTGACCACTCTTTTTCAGTGTGTTTTATTTATTTATTTATTTTATTTATTTAGTATACATTTGTATACCGCTACTTCCAGCGATCAGCAGCGGTTTGATTACAGATTGGAAATTGTCAAATCATGACAGGAAATTTTTGAGGTATAAACACATTGATTAGACAGGAAAGCACAGCACACAGAGAACTATTTTACAGGGAACATGGGCTATGGAGGGTTAAGTGGCTTGCCCAAGACCACAAGGAGCACCTGTGGGACTAGAAGCCCCAGTCCTTCCGGCCCAAGGTTGCTGTCCTCTAGTGTTGCCAGTGGGATGATGTCAAAGGGGCTGGCAAAACCAAGCTGCTAAACTTAGCACCCTTTTTCCCTCCGATGCAGCTTCCGTGGCATCGACGTCTTCCAGGGCTTCGTCTTCCTCCCATGGATCTCAGGTAACTAAACATAAATCTTTCCGGTCCTCAAAGGGTAGATCTCCTTTCTAAACATCGAGATGCCTCTGGCGTTGCCCTTGATGGACTTTCACCGGCAAAATTGCCCTGGCGGGCGGCTTTGGCTTCCAAAGCACTAACGGGGCTCCAGGATGTTCTCGAGGCCTTAACCTCGACAGAACTACTGGTGCCATGCTCTGGGGTTCCGGCCGCTTCATCTGGTACTGACACCCAAGTATTGGCAGCGTCGATAGACCAGAGATTCTTGGCTATTGAGCGCAGTCTGGCGGCTCTTCTCACGACCTCGATGCCTCTGAGACCACTTCAGACAATTCAACCGGTACTGGCACCGACTGCATTGACATCAGCAGGTGTTGTACCGGGACAGCAGCAAACAACCTAGGCAAAGGAAGCCAAAAGCAGCTAAGCCTCAACTAGCTCAGCAGACTCAGCCTCCACAGGGGCTTTGACTCTTATCTAGAGAACTTTGCCTTCCTGGCCCTGAATGGCCCAGAACTCTCCACCATTCCAGGAAGGTTATGTCATTTTGTTCCCAGATGGAGTCAGATAACAGCAGAAAATTGGACTCTGTCTATTGTAAGAGAGGGGTACAAGCTTCATTTCCTCAGCATGCCCCCTCCTACAATGGTAAGACAGTTCAATTCTCAGACCTCTCTCAACGACCAGTTAGGTCAAGAGGTCACTGTGCTCCTTGCTCAAGGGGCAATAGAAGTGGTACCCATTCCCCAACGGGGTACAGGGTTTTACTCCCCCCCCCCCTATTTCCTTATTCCAAAGAAAACAGGAGGACGGACTCATTTAGACCTCAGAGAATTGAACAAATTCCTGTTCAAAGAGAAGTTCAAAATGATTTCTCTAGGAACTCTGCTGCCATACCTTCAGAGTCAGGATTGGCTTTGTTCTCTAGATCTCAAGGATGCGTACACTCGTGTTTTCATCCATCCAACTCACTGAAAGTTCCTTCGCTTTCTGTTTCAAGGGAAGCACTACCAATACAGGGTTCTTCCTTTTGGCCTGGCCTCTGCACCAAGGGTGTTCACAAAATGCATGGCTGTGGTGGCAGCATTTCTCCGCACCCTGGGAATATTCGTCTTCCCTTACTTAGACGACTGGCTCACTCGAGCCCCTTCAGAGCCAGAGGCCAGGGTTGCTCTCTCTCGCACAATGCGCATCCTTCAGTATTTGGGACTTGTCATAAACTTCCCAAAATCCAACCTTGCTCCCACTCAATCCCTAGAGTTTTTATAGGAGCTCTGCTTGGATACCAGGCAGACAAGGGCCTTCCTTCCACAGCCCCGCTGCCTTCGCATTGTGCAGTTAGCCTCCCAAGCAGTGCTAAAGCCTCTCCTCACTGCTCGGGAAATGTTACAGTTGCTAGGCTACATGGCATCCACCGTGCATCTGTTTCCCTATGCTCGCCTCCATATGAGGGCAGCCCAGTGGACCTTATCCACTCAGTGGACTCAGGCGTCAGGTTGCCTGTCAGACAAAATAGCAAACTCAGATCACCTTATTTTGTCCCTCCAATGGTGACAGTCACTCCAGAATCTTTTGGTGGGATCTCCTTTTCAGCAACCCCCACCCCAAGCCACTCTAACAACAGATGCTTCACAGTTGGGTTAGGGAGCCCATCTGCAAGGCCCCTCCACCCAGGGTACCTGGACTCCACAGGAGGCCTATTTCCACATCAATCTCCTGGAACTTAGAGTAATCTTCCTTGCTCTTCAAGTATTCCACAACCAGCTCAGCTACAAGACAGTCCTAGTTCAAACGGACAATCAAGTAGCCATGTTCTATGTGAACAAGCAGGGCGGAAACAGGCTCTCTGTCGCTCTGCAACAAAGCTGTGCGACTATGGACTCCTGCCAGAGAGCATCAGATTCATCTCCTTGCGAGGTATCTTCCAGGCATTCAAAACTCTTGGGCAGACAGACTCGGTCGAGTCCTGCTTCCACACGAATGGTCTCTCCATGCAGACCAGGTGGCCAAAATATTTCAAATTTGGGGAACCCCTGACATAGACCTCTTTGCAAGTCCGCTGAATGCCAAACTTCCCCGGTTCTATTCCAGAATTCCGACTTAGGGTTGTCATGGCCATGGATGCTTTCCTCCTCCATTGCTGGCAGGGCTTCCTGTATGCCTTTCCACCCATTCCCCTAATTCCCAAAACCCTGTTCAAGCTTCAGAGAGACAGAGGTCATATGATTCTCATAGCTCCACGTTGGCCAAGGCAAATGTGGTACTCTCTGCTCCTACACCTCTCTTAAGCTCCGCCTCTGGAGTTAGGATCTGCTCCAGATTTCCTTTCTCAAGAGGACGGGAAGCCGTGGCATCCCAATCCCCAGTCTCTGCATCTCAGGGCCTGGTTGCTGAAAGCCTAGAACTTCAGTGTCTTAACATTTCCCAGCAGGTAAAGGATATCCTTTATGCTTCCAGGAAGCCTTCCACAAGATGCTCTTATGCATTTAAGTGGAAAAGGTTTACCATATGGTGCTTGCAGAAGGGTCCATAACCCTCTGGCGATACCTCTGGAATCATTACTGTAGTATCTCCTTCATTTATCAAATGCAGGGCTTAAGACCAATTCAGTGAGAGTTCATTTGAGTGCTATTGCAGCTTCTTTCAAGCCTCTAAATGGACAACCTATTTCCTCTCATAGCAAGATTTGAGAGGCCGCCTTTTAACTAAGCCTCCCATTAAGCCACCACCGGTGGCATGGAACTTAAATCTGGTTCTTGGGCAGCTCATGAAACTGCCCTTTGAACCATTAGCCACTACCTCTTTGAAATTCCTTTCCTGGAAAGTCATCTTTCTCATTTCAATCACATCAGCACATTGCATCAGTGAATTGCAAGCATTGGTGGCTGAACCTCCTTATACAAGGTTCCATCATGACAAGGTAGTCCTTAGGACTCATCCACACTTTATGCCAAAGGTGGTATCACCTTTTCATCTAAACCAGGCGGTTTACCTTCCTGTATTCTTTCCAAGGCCTCACACCTCAAATGCAGAAAGGAACCTTCATACTTTGGATTGTAAAAGAGCTTTGGCCTTTTACTTGCAAAGGACACAGCAACATAGAAAGTCCTCTCAGCTATTTGTTGCTTTTGATCCTAGTCATTTAGGACTGCCAGTCTCCAAAAGAACACTGTCCAACTGGATTGCACAATGTATATCTTTTGCCTATGAGAGTAAGAACCTTCCTCTTGAAGGCCATGTCACAGCTCACAATGTGAGAGCCATGGCAGTCTCAATGGCTCATCTTCACTCTGTGTCTATCGACGACATCTGTCGAGCAGCTACTTGGGCTTCGGTTCATACCTTCACAGCCCATTACTACTTAGACAAGAACTCCCGCCTGGATGCCTTGTTTGGTCTCTCTCTTGTCTCAGCTTTAAACTCAACTGGAGAGGGACAGTTGGGAAAGGTGGGAAGGAGCACGCAGGTGCTGTGAGATGATCCCAAAAGCTTTCCTATTGGACGCTGGGGAGTGTTCCCACGTGGGCTCCGTCGGTACCGATGATACCCATATGTGAAGACTAAATTCCTGCTGTTCCGGGAGATCACCTGTTACAGGTGAGTAGCTATGCTATATTTCTCTATCCCTCTCAATTACTTTCCTTTTTAAATTCTAGGGGACCAGTTTGGGGTGAGTGAGCGAGCTCTCTTAGATACTTGGCTTTGTATATGGCTTTTTACGTCTGTTAATTTTCGTTGTAAATTTGGAGTAATTCTTTTTCCTTTTTTGGATCTTCTATATGGTGGGCTATTGGAGGGGTTCATTTTGTGATTATTGCTGTTTAATTATTTTTCCTGTTTTGTTTGTATTTTCTGAAGTGTCCCCCTTTACTAAACAAGTGTGTTTTACTTGTGGTATGTTTGAAAAGTAGTAATAAAAATATTAAATAATAAAAAAAAAAGAGCCCTAACCTTTTTAGCCTTTCTTCATAGGGGTATCCTTCCATCCCTTTTAAACCATTTTGGTGGCTCTTCTCTGAACCTTTTCTAATAACGCTATATCCTTTTTAAGATACGGCGACCAGAATTGCTCACAATATTCAAGGTGTGTTCGCACCATGGAACAATACAGAGGCATTATAATATCCTTTGTTTTATTTTCCATTCCTTTCCTTATGATACCTAGCATTCTATTTGCTCTCTTGGCCGCCTCTGCACACTGGGCAGAGGATTTTAACATGTTATCCACAATGACGCCTAAATCTTTTTCCTGGTGGTATTTCCTAATGTGGAACCTTGCATCGTGTAACCATAGTTTGGGTTGTTCTGCCTTAGGTGCATAACTCTGCACTTGTCCACATTAAATTTCAGCTGCCATTTCGATGCCCAGTCTTCCAATTTATTAAGATCCTCTTGCAAATTTCCACAATCCTCATGGATTTTAACAACGTTAAATAGTTTTGTCATCTGCAAATTTGATAACCTCACTCGTTAGTCCCTTTTACAGGTCATTTATGAATATGTCAAAAAGCAGCAGACCCAGCACAGATCCCTGGGGTACACCACTATTCACCTTTCTCCATTGGGAAAATTGGCCATTTAGCCCTACCCTCTGCTTATTATCTTTTTAAAACCAGTTCCTGATCCACAATAGTAACCTGCCTCCTATCCCATGACTCTAGTTTTGCCAAAAGTCTCTGATGAGGGACCTTGTCAAAGGCTTTCTGACAGTCCAGATACACTATATCAACCGACTCACCTTTGTCCACCTGTTTATTCACACCTTCAAAAAAACATATCAGATTAGTAAGACAAGATCTTCCTTGTCTAAAGCCATGTTGGCTGTCTCCCATTAGGCCATGACTATCTACATGTTGAGTAATTTTGTTCTTTATGATGGTTTCTACCATTTTGTCTGGTACTGACGTCAGGCTGTAGTTTCCCGGATCACCCCTGGAACCCCTTTTAAAAATTGGTGTTACATTGGCGATCCTCCAATCTTCAGATATTACAGATGATTTTAATGATAGTTCATAGATTACTAATATCAGGTCTGCAGTCTCATATTTCAATTCTTTCAACACCCTTGGATGTATACCATCCAGTCCAGGTGGTTTGCTACTCTTTAGTTTATCAAATAGTTGTAATACATCTTCCCGGTATAGCGATGTTTCTTTCAATTCTTCTGCAGTATCAACTTTAAATACCACTTCAGTGATAGATAACATCCCTACATCTTCCTCAGTAAAGACCGTCATCCCCAAGAAGTAGAGTGTACCGGCCCATTCTGGATCTTCAAGGCGTCAATCACAGCCTGCAGGCTCCACAATTTCGCATGGAGACACTGTGGTTGGTCATTCAGGTGGTGCGGCCTGCGCGTTCTGGCAACACTCAATCTTACTGAGACACATTTGCATATTACCATCCAAGAGAACCATAAATATCTGAGTTTTGCTGTACTGGGGTGACGTTTTAATTTCTGCACCCTTTCCTTTGGCCTCACCATGGCCTCGTAAATGTTCTCTAAGGTCATTGTGGTTGTGGCTGCCGCACTATGGTGAGAGGGGATATTAGTTCACCCTTACCTGGATGACTGATTGATTCTGGTGCTGTAATTTCATGATGCGGAGGTGGCTGTTCAACCGGTGGTCGCCCTCCTTGAAGAACTTGGTTGGGTTGTCAATCACAGCAAGAGTTGCCTCACCCCCACACAGGAGAGGGAATTTCTCAGAGCCCAGTTTGACTTGCACCATGGCAGAATGGTGTTCACGGAGTCTTCACTGATTCAAGTTCCACAGCCAAATGCAGCAGTTTTGGGAGCTGCTGATGCCACAAGCCTGTGACTCTTTAATTGCTCAGTGCTATGGCGGCGACTCTGGAGGTCGTGCCATGGTCCAGGACGCACCTGTGCCCACTGCAGATGTCGCTGCTGAACTGATATTTGGATCTGGCTGCCCCTGTCTCCGGCAGTATGCAGCAGCCTGTGCTTGTGGAATTCGCCTACCAACATGTTTGCAGAGGGTGGGTTCCCCTGGAGCAGCCAGATTGGCTGCTGGTGATGACCGATGCCAGCCTGACCAGCTGGGGAGTGCACTGTCAGTGTCAGGCGGGCAGGGCACCTGGTCTTCAATGGAGGCTCAATGGTCCATCAAACATCTCGAGGTGAGGGCCATCCGCCTTGCTCTGTGGGACTTCCAGTCTCTGCTCCAAAGGCATGCGGTGCGGATGAAGTCTGACAATGCAACTGCCATGGCATATGCGGCTATGACGTTGGCTCGCTGGATTTCTGAGCTGCAGGCTCTCTTGCCGGGATCAGTTGGTTTTTTTTAAATTGTTTTTAGCAGAAGGTGTCTCTGTGCACCATTTGCTCCTTCTTGCCGAAGGTCTTATGAATGTAAATCATACTCTCTCCTTGCTGTCCTCTCCAATCAGTGTGTTGGAGAGGATAAGCACTTGTAGCGGTTGGGTGCCAGACTAGTTTTGTTGCATTACCTGGAAGTTGCGAATTCCTTTCGGCTATGGGACCACTCGTTTGTGCTGTTTGGGGCCAGGAGGCTTCGCCATTCTGGGCCATGGATCAGAGAAGCCATAGCATCAGCTTATCTTTTGCCCAGTAAGTTGGTGCCCACCGGCTTGAAGACACACTAAACTCGTGCTCAGGCTGCTTCCTGGGCCAAGTTGGCCTCTGTGGCACCGATGGATATCTGCAGAACGGTAACATGGTCGTCCCTGTACACCTTTGTTTGGCATTACCGCAAGATGTGCAAGTGTGTGTGGCAGCCCATTTCAGCACTCGGGTGCTATCTGCTGCCTTGTCAACCTGCCCCACTGGGGAATAGCTTTGGCACTGCTCTATAGTCTGGTCTAGCAGGATGCTCTGAAAGGGGAAATTTTACTTACTGATCATTTCCTTTCCTGGAGTCCTGCTAGACCAATCCAGGACCTGCCCTATCAGTGCTGTTGGGGGGGTTTGCCGGTTTGACTTTGAACTTCCATTCTTCTGGCCTCTGCATTGTGGATATAGTTCCCCTTGAGACTGTATATAGTTGAGGAAGGAGCCCCTTGGAGCACTCTGTGTGGGTTCCATTGCTTTCTTTGTCTTTACTGAAAGTGCCCCAGCAGTAAGGGTAAGGTGCTAGTGATGTTACGGCACTATTCTGTTTTTTTTTTCTCTGTCTCGCATCTGCTGGTTGGAGTTAACCCTATTGTCTGGACTGGTCTAGCAGAACTCCAGGAAAGTAAATTAATGGTAAGTAAAATTTCCCCGTTTACCGTAAATCTGAAAAATAAAAAATAAATTTTAGCCTATTCTGACAATCATAGGGGCTTGTTTACAAAGCCGCGGTAGCGGTTTGTGGTCGTTATCGGAGCCGCGGCCCCATTGAAATCAATGGGGTCGCGGCTCCGATAACGATCGCGAACCGCTACTGCAGCTTTGTAAACAAGCCCCATAGTCTCTGAGAGGGCATTTAATGCACCAGCTGGGTTAAAAGATCTTGCCTCTTTGCACAGGTAGTCATATCTGGAGTTTAAAATTTGTCTCTGGGGAAAGTTCACTGCCTTGCAAGGATGATCTATATGAGATTTCCCTGTCCTTTCTCAGGTTCATGGTTCTTCACTTCTGAAGCCAGGCGGCGCTATATTGGGGTGGTGATGTTGACAATGACCCCCAGGTAAGGTTTTGGAAATTCTTAGCATTGTGGGGGTTTTTTTTTTTGCTCTTTTCCTTGTTTTAACTTCTTCCCTCTTTCATTTTCTAACTTGCTTTGCTTGGGGAGAACACCACAAGTGGACCCCAAAGCTTGCAAAGCATTGGGTGAAGACTGGTGGATTTCTGGGATCAATAGCCTGCTCAGGTGTATTCCCAAATCCTTTCTGCAGATGTTGATTTTGGGATCCTCCCATGTAAGGGCATAGCAGCTTCTGGTTTAATCAGTAACTTTCTAGTCACACTGTACTGTAGGATGAAGTAGGAATAATCATTGATGTTACTACATTCTTTAATCTTTCTTTATCCACACTCTGTTGTGAATTACTACTCCAGTAGTGTTTACACTTTTATTTTGTAATCTGCCTTTGAGAAGTTTTCTTAAAATACGCTGTTTGACTTGTGACCATGTCAAGATAAATTTGCATGAAAAGTGGTTTCTTTATCCTCATGGATTGATCCCTTGCCATCAAGTGGAGGCAGACGTGAACAACCTTCAGTAGTGTTAGGGGAAGGTATTGGGGAGTGGGAAGGAGAGAGAGGGAGTTGGATTGCAAGCAATGCATGAATATTAAAATGCTTTCACTAGTATTAACATTGGTGGCAGCAACTAAGGAACAGAGGTAAGAAAAGGCATAAATTAAAGGGAGTTGATGGGGAGCCATTTAGAAAATGTGTTCTGGATTAGGATTTAGAGCAAGTTTCATTGTATAAATGGGTTTGCACTATAAGGGGTCTTTGTCTGAATCTGACCTCACTGTTGAATGATTTGGTTTATTAGTACTGGCCTTTGGTCAAGAGATGAATATCATGTCTGTTTTTTTTGTATCACCTCTTTATTTTTCTGCAGTTACACAATCCCATAAGCTCTAATCCAGAACACACTTTTTAAGCAGCTCCCCATCAACTCCCTTAATTGGTCAAGAGATGTTCCATATGCTGTGCTGAGACCTGAGCTGACAATGAAGAGCTTTTCAAAGGATATAAAGAAGATGAGTCATCCATAAGGCAGCTACTAAAATGTTTGGTGATCTTTGCCATAAGGCATATAGGGATAGAATTAAAGAGCTCAGTATATACACTTTTTGGAGGAAAGGTGGAAGAGGGGAGACATATTTAAATACCTTCATAGTATAAATACACAGGAGGTGGCCCTGTTCCAGAGCTTCCTTTCAACTGGAAGGAGGGGGTCTTAAGATTAAGATGAAAAGGAATAGACTGAGGAGTAACTTAAGGAAATATTTTTTATGGAAAGAGTGGTGGATGTGTGGAACAGCCTTGTAGCGGAGGTAGAGATGAGAACTCTATCTGAATACAGGAAAGCAAGTACAGAGGATCTCTGAGGGAGAGGAAGGAATTGTAGAATGTAATAGTTCTCTCCAGGAACAAGCAGTAAGTCAGTTTTCACATAGGGGTGACGGCAGTGACTGAGCCCACGCGGAGCATTTCCCCAGCTTTCAAAGAAAGCTTTTGGGAATGCCACCTCGCATGCGTGAAACCCTTCCTGCCTAAGTGTGCCATCTTACTCAGTCTCCCATTTTCCGTGGAGCCCTTCGGAAGTGCATCTCGTCCCCAGAAAAAGTTTTTTTTCTGTTTTCAACCGTTTTTTTGCCCTACTGGCCTTCGCCATTTCTCTTCCCGCCTCCCAAGCGCCTCTGCTTCAGCCCTGGTCTCGGTTTTTCTTCTTTGCCCTTTTTTTGTTTTTACCACGCTTCGAGCCCTTAACTGCTGACTGCATCGAGAGTCTTTGACCTCGCAGTCCTTTTTGCCCCAGTGGCCTTCGGTTTTTAAGAAATGTGATAGATGCTCTCTCAGATGTCTAGGAGCTGAACATGACCTGGAGCTATGTTCCCTCTGTAAGAAGACGTCCTCCAAGGCCATCCAGAATCGTAAGCAGAAGTTGGATGATCTCTTCCGTAAGGCAGCTCCAGTATCCCCAGTAGCCTCCTGCTGTTCAGCCCCATAACCGCCGGAGTCTCCCGAGGTCCTCCCTGAGCCCCGGCGGCACTCTGACCAGGGGTTGCCTGAACACGAGCAGAAGAAGGCCTTGGGGGTGCCAGACAAGCGTGAGAAGTCAGCAGTCTCTCGAGTTGGAGAGGGAGCGGCCCACGAAGGTGCCTCCAAACCAATATGGAGCCTCCGGCGAAGGCGCCCGGTCTCCTGAGAGTCGTCCCAGCGATGACCCCTCTCCTCCTCGACACCTAACCCGTCACGCCCGGCATCATTGTCGCAGGGCCCCATTCAGAGTAGGAGTCCCGAATGCTGGCCTTGGAATGCAGCATTTCTGCGGTCTTCACTGCTCAGCAGGCACTGATGCCTGGTCCTGCCAGCACGTGCCTCAAGACCGCAGGGACCTCAACCTCAGGACTCCCTGGGCCACTGTTGTGACCCCCCAAGAGCCAGAAGCCTCGTGAGGATCCTCGGCCGGATCTCTATCTCCGTCCTGTTTCTCAGACCGCGAGATCTTTGCTGGCGAGCGCCTCTGGCTCTGGACAAGTTTTGACCTCAGATCCAGCACAGGTCACCGACCTGTCTCGAGCCACCCGATCTCAAGTCCTCCACGGACTACTTTGACTGGGAGTCTGAAGAAGACCTCCCTGGAGATTCTGTCCCCACCGAGGCTGACCCAGAGGTGACGGTCACATCCTGAGGACACCTCCTTTCTGGATGTACGTCCGGGACATGGCATGGGCCCTAGCTCTCTCCACTGGGCAGAAGAGGAGCCCTGTTCTGAGGAGCTTGATATTCTGCAATATGAAGCTCCTCCGAGGGAGGCTCTCAGTACTGGTTCCTCCTATTCTGAACCAACTCCTACTCCGCATGTGGAAACAATGGTCTCTGTCCCGATTTGTGAGCAAGCGCCTGGATGCTATGTATAAGGTCCAGCGAGGTCCATGGTTTTTGGAAAACCCAGCTTCCCCACACTTCGATGTGGTCGAATCAGCCATGCAGAAGCTAAAAAGCCCAAAGACTCATTCGTCAGTCCCGCCAGGCAGAGAGTCTCTTACACTCAAACGCCTTTGGGCGCAAGGCTGATCAGGGCTCCATGTTGTCATGCCGTGTCCAAGTTTACCAAGTATACATTGGTGTGTTCCTCTGTGATCTCGCTAGGGAGCTCAGAGGCTTCGCAGCAGGCCTTGATGGAGACCATCTCTGGCGTTTTCAGGCCCTCTCAAAGTCCGTCAGAATGCTTAAAGTACCTCTCGCGAGCAGCATACAGCTGCTTTGAATCTTCCACCCTGGTAGTGGAGGCTGGCATCGAGCCCACCGTCAGGCTTGGCTCCAGTCCTCGGACCTGGAACAGTGGGTCCAGAGACGCTGCTGGACATCCCTTGCCTCCGGGAGCAGCTATTTGGCAACTCAATGGAAGACAAGGCCGCAGAGATCGAGACAGAGTGCATGGACTCGTACTCACCTCTCCCAGATAACTTCCTCCCTCACCAGGCAGAAGCTGCAGAGCAAGAAGTCTTTTTCTTCCAGCAAAAGGGGCTCCCATACAGGGGCTACCCGGCCTATCTGCCAGCATTGTAACACGGTTCAGAGCGGCCAAGGCAAGCCCAGGGTCCCACGGCCCTCGTAAGCCAAAGGGCCCCAAGACCCAATCCCCCAGCTCTGACTCAACCAGCCTCAGGGTTTTTGACGGCCATCAGCATAGCCTCTTCGTTCTGTGGCAGAGCCAGCTGTCCATCAGGGGGGCGTCTGGTCCATTTCTCCCACAGGTGGGAGTCCATCTCCACCGATACCTGGGTTCTCCAGGTCATTCGGGAGGGCTATCGCCTCCATCTGGACCAGGCCCCTCTGTACTTTTCCGGGGAGCCACATTGTCTTCCCCTGCACAAGGTCTCCTGAGTAAGGAGCTCGCAGGCCTCCTTGAGGATGGTGCGAAAGAAACCAGTCCATCCTCTGAGGTGCAGTGGGGGGTTTTGCTCCTGATACTTCCTTGTCCCGAAGCGGAGAGAGGGCCTTCGACCCATCCTTGACCTGCGGAACTTCAACAAGTTCCTGGTGCGGGAGAAATTCAGGATGCATTCCCTTGGGAACTTTACTGCCCTAGCTCCATCAGGGTGATTTGGCTATGCTCCTTGGACTTAAAGGATGCCTATGCTCACATCCTCGTCCACCCCAAACACAGAAAGTACTTCTGCTTTCATGGTTCATGGAAGCCATTACCAGTACAGGGTACTTCCCTTCTGCCTTGCTTCCGCCCTGCGAGGTCTTCACGAAGTGCCTGGTCGTGGCTGCGGCCCCATCTGCGGTTGCAGGGCACCTTCGTCTATTCCAATCTAGACGACTGGCTCATAACAGGGAGCATGGCCTCCAAAGCCAGTCAGGCCACAGACCGCACCATTTGCCTCCTGGAGCATCTGGGGTTCGTAATCAATTACCCAAAGTCCCACCTCTAGTTTCAGTCCCTGGAGTTCATCGGGGTTCGCTTGGACACACTTCGGGGCCATGGCTTTTCTTCCTCGCAACAGGGCGGACCGCCTCGTGTCCCTGGCATCTGAGATACAGTGCCATCCCTGCTCGAGACGATGCTTCACCTTCTCGGCACACATGGCCTCCACGGTCCATGTCGTGCCCAACGCCTGTCTCAACATGCGGGTGATGCAGTGGTGCCTCAGAGTGCAATGGCACAGTTAGACGGCCCGCCTCAGAGACCCCATCTTGGTCTTTCCCAGCATGGCGGAGTCCCTGGCTTGGTGGCAGGAGTTTCAGAACCCGCTTTGCGGTATGCCCTTCCAAGCCCCAGTGCATCAGTGGTCCTTGACCACGGATGCCTCCCTGGCGGGCTGGGGAGCCCACTGTGAGTGACAGCACACTCAAGGGTCCTGGTCTCCTCGGAGTCCCCGCAGCAGATCAACCTGCTGGAACTCCAGGCAATTTGCCTCACTGGGTTTTCAGGGACCACTTACAGCACTGAGCAGTGCTGGTCCAGACGGACAACCAGGTCACAATGTTCTATGTGAACAAACAGGGGGGCACTGGCTCCTACAGCCCTGTGCTCCTTTTGTAGTGAGCCAGGGCATGACCGTCTGGGTCAGGACAATGTATTGGCAGACCGGCTCAACAGGGTCTTCCAGCCGCATGAGTGGTGCCTGTGTCCCTGAACAGCGCAGCACCTCTTCCAGTGTTGGGGGACTCCGGACCTGGACCTTTTTGCCAGCCCGTCGAATTTTGCAGCTTCATCTGTTCTGCAGTCCCCTCCTGCACCCGGGCAGGATGGCCCCTCGATGCCTTCCTCATCTCATGGGACACGGGGTTGCTCTATGCCTTCCCTCTCTCTCATGCCCATCATCGCCAGACCCTTTCTAAAGGTCCAACAGGACAGGGCCTCGATGATTCGCCTGCTTGCTCTGTCTCTCGACGGAGCCCCCAGTCCTTGCTCGGTTCTCACCAGAGCTGCTGACACAAGAGAACGGTCCCTGCTTCTTCATCCCAATCTCAGTCCTTGCCTGTCCCTCACAGCTTGGCAGCTGAGGCGGGTTGCTCTAGTCTCCTACCATCTATCTCCCCGTGGAGGTCGAGGAAGGAGTTGGCCAGACGGGCTTATGCCTTCAAGTAGCAGCTTTTCCTCAGTGTGGTGCTCAGAACTCTGAGCGAACCCGTTTTCATGCCCTACCAGTTTGGTCTTGCAGTACCTACTCCACCTCTCACAGTTTGGGCTGGTCTAACTCGGTCAGGGTTTCACCTGAGTGCCATCTCAGCAAACCACCATCCCATCGAGGGCAAACCTCTTTGCATGCTACCGCTTGTCTCTTGTTTTATGCAAGGCCTGCTTCTTTCCAAGCCCTCTGCCCACCCTCCTCCGGAATGGGACCTCAATGTGGTCCTCAAGCAGCTGACCAAGCTGCCCTTTGAGCTCATGGCTACCTGCCTAGCTGCGGCACCTGTCGTGGAAGGTGGCCACCTTGATAGCTTTCACCTCTGCCCGGAGAGTCAGTGACCTCCAGGCGCTTATGGCTGAGGCACCGTACATGAGGTTCTGTAGGAAGTGGGTGGTCCTGTGGACTCGCTCCAAGTTCCTTCTGATGGTTGTCTCAGATTTTCATCTCAATCAAGAATTGGTGCTGCCTACTTTCTTCCCCGAAGCCCCACCCCCACCGGGCATCGGCGATTCTCCAGACCCTGGATTGTAAGGGGGCTCTGCCTTTCTACCTGCAATGGACTCGGGACCACCGCAGATCCAGGCAGCTCTTCATTTCCTTCGACTCAAGCTGTTTGGGGCTGGTGATCACCAAGCGTACCTTGTCCATCTGGGTGGCAGACTGCATCGCCTCTTCCCAGGCTGTGTTTCCCCTGGACCTTCGAGTCACAGCTCATAATGTCAGAGCGATGACTATGTCTCTCTAGTTTGTGCCCAGTGCCACTGGCAGACATCTGCCAGGCTACCACCTGGTCTTCCCACTCACACCTTCATGGTGCATTACTGCCTGGAGAGGGGGTCCCGTCTGGATGCCGCCTTCAGCCAGGCTGTATTCCGTAATCTGTTTGGGGTTTAAGCAACTCCTTCCCTCCAACCCTTTTTGTTCCGGCTACCGGGAGTGTGGCAATCCATGGACCTGGGGTCCTCAGGCTGCCTTTGACTTTTCACTGGCAACTGCTCACGGCGATGCTATGCCTTTTTTTTTTTCTACGGGCCCTTGGTAGCCTGTAGCTAGGGAGTCTGACTTCCTGCTTGTTCCTGGAGAAAAGCGTAGAAGTGTTCTCCAGGGACAACATGAATCGGTCCTCACAACTACTACCTCTCCTCCCCTTGGAGTTGCTGTATATTTTTGCCATCTTCTTGAAGGGGCTGTAACTATGGCACCTGACTGAGTAAGATGGCACCCTTAGGTCGGAAAGGGACCACGCATGCATGGTTGCCTTCCCAAAGGCATTCTTTGAAAGCTGGGGAAATGCTCCACAGGTGCCGACGTCGCCCATATGTGAGGACTGATTCCTGCTGTCCCTGGAGAACACCTGTTACAGGTGAGTAACTACACTTTATGGCAAGGTTCAACAAATCTTGAGCACCAGGTTGCCTTGGTGCCTAAAAATTGCAACCTGGTGCCTGGATTTCATACCCCTGAATCTTCTGTGTAACTGCCAAAGAAAGCTACTTCTCCACAAGCTGAAGCTCATGCAGAGTCAGATTGTGGTGGAGAAACAGCAAGCGTGCTTTCTTCAGCAGCTGCAAAAAGGTGAGGGGAGTTAGTGGCAGGCTCCAAAGCCATGAGAGAGAGAGAGACTGGATTGAGAGGGGGGGGAGAGGTAAAGGGAGATTGAAGAGGGGTATGAAAGAGGTAGATGTAGGGATGTTACCCATGACTGAAGTGGTATTTAAAGGTGCGGAAGAATTGAAGGAAATATGGATACATCGGGAAGATGTATTACACTATTTAGATAAACTGAAGAGTAGCAAATCACCTGGGCCGGATGGTATACATCCAAGGGTGTTGAAAGAACTGAAATATGAGATTGCAGACCTGCTATTAGTAATCTGTGAATTTTCATTAAAATCATCTGTAATACCTGAAGATTGGAGGATCGCCAATGTAATGCCAATTTTTAAAAAGGGTTCCAGAGGTGATCCGGGAAACTACTGACCTGTGAGCCTGGCGTCAGTACCGGGGAAAAATGGTAGAAACCATCATAAAGAACAAAATTACTCAGCATGTAGATAGACATTGGCCTAATGGGAGACAACCAACATGGCTTTAGACAAGGAAGATCTTGTCTTACTAATCTGTTATGTTTTTTTGAAGGTGTGAATAAACAGGTGGCAAAGGTGAGTTGGTTGATATAGTGTATTTGGACTTTCAGAAAGCCTTTGACAAGTTCCCTCATCAGAGACTTTTGGCAAAACTAAAGAATCATGGGATAGGAGGCAGTGTACTATTGTGGATCAGGAACTGGTTAAAAGATAGAAAGCAGAGGGTAGGGCTAAATGGCCAATTTTCCCAATTGAGAAAGGTGAATAGTGGTGTAACCCAGGGATCTGTGCTGGGTCCGCTGCTTTTTGACATATTCATAAATGACCTGGAAAGGGGAATAACGAGTGAGGTTATCAAAATTGTAGATGACACAAAACTATTTAAAGTTGTTAAAACCCAAGAGGATTGTGGGAAATTGCAAGAGGATCTTGATAAATTGGAAGACTGGGCATCAAAATTGCAGATGAAATTTAATGTGGACAAGTGCAAAGTTATGCACCTAGGGAAGAACAACCCAAACTATGGTTACACGATGCAAGGTTCCATTCCATTAGGAACCACAACCCAGGAAAAAGATTTAGGCGTCATTGTGTATAACATGTTAAAACCCTTGGCCCAGTGTGCAGCGGCGGCCAAGAGAGCAAATAGAATGCTAGGTATCATAAGGAAAGGAATGGAAAATAAAACAAAAGATATTATAATGCCTCTATATCGTTCCATGGTGAGACCGCACCTTGAATATTGTGTGCAATTCTGGTCGCCGTATCTTAAAAACGATATAGCGTTATTAGAAAAGGTTCAGAGAAGAGCCACAAAAATGGTAAAGGTGATGGAAGGATACCCATATGAAGAAAGTATAAAAATGTTAGGGCTCTTTAACGTGGAAAAGATAATTCTGATGTGAGATAATATAAAAGTCTATAAATTAATGAAATGAGTGGAAAGGGTATACGTAGATCGTCTGTTTACGTTATCTTAATATAGAAAGACTATGGGACATGCTATGAAGCTACAGGGTAAAGTATTTTAAGACTAATAAAAGGGGCCGGCATGCAGTTATCGTCGACAATCTGTTTGAGCTGCTGCTCAGTGAGGCCCGTGTTTTGGTGTCGCCTTGTTCCCTCCTTACCAAATGGAATGGAGGCAGGGCCAGCAGGCAATCGTCACCAACGGCAAACTTTGAGCTGCTGATGCATGAGGCCTCTGCTTGGGACCTCCTGCTCCCTCCTTGCCAAATGGATTTGGGGCAGGCAGTCATCAGCAAATGTGGTTTGGATGCTGCTGAGTGAGGCCCATGGTTGGTGCTTCCCTGTTTCCTCGGTGCGCTAAATGGATTTCCTCAGCAGTGCCAAAAGTTAAAAGCTGAGTAGCTTGGCCCATATTTGCAGAAAGTAGGCTGGAGAGAGACAGAAGGGATTGTAAAAGGTTTCGGGCTCTTCAACTTGGAAAAAAAGAAACGGCTGAGGGGAGGTATGATAGAAGTCTATAAAATAATGAATGGAGTGGACCAGATAAATCTGTTTACTGCAAAAAGTAGAAACCCTGGGGCACTTGTGAGCCTGCGGGATGATGGAAGCATATTGATGTAGCTCCGATCTTGGGTCCCCTTGTTGCACTGTGAGCAGGGGCAGAAATGCTAATATTTGGCTCTTTTGAGTTGTGGAGCTCCTGTGACTATAGCGCTTCACCCTGACCGCTTTGAGTTGCTGATTGGCAGTCCCATGCATTAAAAATAGTGAAAAGAGGGTGGCGGAGCCTGAGACAGTTGCAAGATGGCCGCTTGATCTATTTCCTCTGGAATCCTGCCAGAAATCCTGCCCTTCCTTGAGAGAGCAACTTACTTGGAGCATTGGAGTGTGCGAGATTGTAAGCATGACGTCCAGCAAACAGGCCAGGCTAGATTGCAACTCTCCTGCGAGATTGCGGGAGCTAAGCGGTTAAAGCCTGATTCCCCCCTCGCCCCAGAAAGCCATTAGCGCGAAGGAGAACGTGGAAGGCCTGCAAGAACTTCTGGCTGAAATCAGGGCGTAAAGGGAGCTGGTCGCGGCGAACAGGGAAACCTTGAGTGAAGTGCAAGCCAACGTGGCAGAACTAAAAGAATTGAAGGCACAGCTCAATACCTTATCTGACAAGATGGAAGGGCTCACAACGAGGTTAGAAGTTCATGAGGAGCACTTGAAGGTGGTGACTGCTAATTCCAAGCGCATATCCGTTCTGGAACGTAACCTCGAAGACCTCAATAGGGCACGTTGAAATAATATCAGGTTAGTTGGGATACCTGAAGGGGCGGAAGGAAGGAACATGATAGACTTTCTGTATAAAAATATCCCAACGATGCTGCGGCTCACATTTGAACACCCCTTTGAGATCGAAAGGGCAACACAGAGTCCCTGCGCAGTCTGGCCCTCACTCGTCGTGGCCGCACCCTATCATTATAAGGCTGAGGCAATCAGCAAGTAGTGCAAATTATGACGGGCGGCCAGAGCCTTGGCACTGCTGAAGTTCGAAGGTGGGAACATAGCTTTTTCTCCAGACTTTAACAAACCTACTGTGGAAAGGTGGAAGCAGATGCTGGCGCTAAGGCCTCGACTACAAAATCTCCAGGCCTGCTACGGGCTGTTTTCCCCTGCCAGGCTCAGTCACCTTACACAATCAGACACGGACCTTTGAAGACCCTCAAACTCCTGCTTGCCTACATCGAGGAGCAAGAAGCAGCTGTGATGCGTTAGGGGCCAGTATCGGATGGCATAGTCGGAGAAGACTTGGACTAAGGCTAGATGCAGAAACAAGCTCTGGCCTCAGCTATGTTTATTGTGTGGTCTCAGGAGGATATTGCTGTCTTTCTAATCCTGAGATTTGGTTGGAGGGTGGTTCTGAGGTTGGGGGTCTTGCATTCGCTGTATATCTGTGGTGGGATAGTCGGGGGACCTGCGAGTTAAGGTCGCTCCCGTACTGATCTGATGGCTGGGGGGAAGGGTATGGTGGAAGTGTGATGACAGGGGGGATTTTAACAGAAATAACAAAACACTATTAAAAAAAATTTTAGCAAGAAAGGGAATCATTGGAAGGGGAGTGGGATGAGAGAAACTAGTGCGCGGGGGTGGAGATTGAGGGGTAATTTTGCATAATTGATGGCTCACCCAGGGTTGTGGTTTTGGTTTTGGGTAATGCTGTCTCCAATGTTAGTTTCTGGGAGTAAAAAACAGAGTTGGGCTTTGTCACCAATGCTGGGTGCCCTATAACATACTTAGGCATCTATATTTGGAAGTGTGGGGTCTCTTAAGAATTCTTTTTCTGAACATAAAAGGAATCAATAACCCAATCAAGCGAAAGAAAATCTTATTGTACTGTGCGAAACAGGGGGCCGCTGTAGTTCTGCTCCAGGAGACCCATTTGACTTCTGAGGAGGCAAAGAAACTGGGGATGGGACAATACGTCTTAGCGGTGCATGCTGCAGCATTTCAGAAAAAAAAACGGAGTAATAACATTGGTGCGGAAGACTCTTCAGCCGCAGTTTGAGTTTGCGCACGCAGATCCAGAAGGGAGATGGGCAAAAGTCCTGGTACATGTTACGGTGAGAAACTGGCCATAATGAATATTTATGGACCAAATTGTGACAATGTCCCTTCTATCAGAGGATTGCTGAGGAGCTTATGAGTTGAGGTCCCAGGCTCTCATTCTGGGCGGGGATTTCAACCTGGTTCTGGACCCATTGTTAGATCGGCAGCCATATAGATCTCATAAACCCGGAAGGGCAGTTACTGTTCTCTTATCCTTAATTCAAGAACTGGGCTTATTTGACATTTGGCAGACTTTACACCCCCACGGATAGGGCGTTTACTTTTTCATTCTCTCCCACATAATTCACACTCCCGAATTGACCTCTTGCTCAATTTCCAGATCTTTAGTGGAGTCGGTTGGAGAAGCTGGCATTTGTACCACTACGGTGTCAGACCATGCTGCTGTATTTTTAACTCTAGCGAGGGGGGTGGAGCCTTCACAGAGAGCGGGCTGGTATTTTCAGAGGGAATTGTTAGACGATCCAGTTTTTCGAGACTACATAAAGCTCGAAATTAAGAATCACCCAACAGATACCGCAGGATGGGCCTGGTGGGAGGTCTTTAAGGCCTCCATGCGAGCTCAGATAACAAGCTACTCTATTTGTGTGGCCAAACAGAGAAAGGCTGCTCTCGCTGAGCTTGAATTGCAAATCTCGGCTGGGGAAAGGCTCTTGCGAGCAAATCTGGAGCCCTGCGTATTGCTCCGTCTGCAAAACTTAAGATATCAATATAATAATCTTTTAAGTGCGGAAGCTAGAAGGGTATTACATACGCAGAATACGAGATATTCTGCCAAACAAAACAAAGCAGGGGGCTTACTGGCCTTATGCTTTAACCCCGCGAGGGAGAAATCTAGAATAGAGGCATTAATGTCTGATCATCAGGAGTTGCTTACTAAGAATAGCGAAATAGGGAGAGCTTCAGGTCCTTTTACTTAGACCTGTACTCTTCTGCAGGGGATTGTAGTGAAGCAGCTTATCAGAATTTCCTAGGTAGTATACCTCACCCTGTTCTTAGTACCCAACAGGCAGAAGATCTGGATTTATCATTTACAGAGGGAGGAATTCGGGTAGTCTTAAAGATGCAAAGAAGGGTAAGTCGGTGGGCCCTGATGGTATTCCTACTGAGTTTTACCAAGTATTCCAGGAGGACATAGTCCCTCAAATGGCCAATTCTTCCAACTCCTGGTACAGCAAACTCCACAGATGGGGGGTTTCAATGTGGCAACCATCGTAGTGCTAGCGAAAGAGGGCAGAGACCCCCTCAGGGTGGGAAATTATAGACCGATCTCTCTCCTCAAATGCAGATTACAAGATCTTTGCTGGAGTCTTAGCTAGAAGGCTATCAAAATGGTCTCAGAGCTAATCCACCCAGATCAATGTGTTTTTTTGCCGGGGAGATTGACCTGCGGATAATGCTCGCCTTCTCACGGATCTCCTCTTCCTAACAAATCAGAAGGATATCCCTATGGTAGGGCTGTCCTTAGACGCGGAAAAGGCCTTTGACAGGCTAGATTGGGCCTTTATGTTCCGAGTTCTACGGTGGTTTCATTTCGGAGATTCGTTCATCAAGCTGATCAGGGTGTTCTTACACTAATCCCCAGGCATGTATACTGGTCAATGGAACTTTATCTGCCCCCTTTTCTTTAAGCCGGGGGACTAGGCAAGGCTGCCCTCTCTCCCCTGCATTGTTCAATCTTGCCCTAGAACCTTTAGCCATTCGGCACTCTGAAAAGATTTGGGGTATTCAGATCGGGGACCTACAGATAAACTATCAGCCTCGCTGACGATCTGCTGCTTTTTGTTCAGCCTAATCAGTTGGATGAAGTTTTAAAAATTTATGTGGTGGGGTTGCCTACTACTCGGCAAATTTCGGGATATAAGATAAATTGGGGAAAGTCTGTGGCTTTCCCCATGAACAAAGTTACTTTTTTCTTCCTCCTTAGAAGAGTTTCCCTTCGTATGGAAAGTCCAAGGCTATTAAATACCTATGTGTCAAATATTGTTTTCTTTTTCTCGATGGAGGAAGACCAGTACATTTAAACTGTAAGAACAATTTGAGGATATGCTTCGAGCCTTTTCACTAAAGTGGTCCCCATTTAACACACCTGACGTGGTGGGGTAGATTGGAGGCAATCAAGATAGGTTCTGACTGCCGCTAGATAAACTGTCCTTGGTAATGTTTGCTGGACAGTATTACCAGCACGGGTATATAAGGAGTGGGAAACCGTCAGCTAACAAGGTTTTTATTGGGCTAGAAGAACCCACCTAGTAAATCGCTGCAAAATAAGCTTAAGGCAAGTAAGGAACATGGAGTTAAATTTTCCCTGACATTCAAGGGATACCAACCAGTCCCTTTCTACTCAAGCAGGGTGCGCTTGTGTGCACGGAGGTAGCCCGGGTGTTATGCCCGATTTGGTTAGAGGTGGAGAGAAGGGCATTTCTGTCTAGCCCTTTCCAATTGCTGTTAGCCATGAGACTACCTTATGCCTCCACGGCTCCCCCATGCTAGTCTGAAGCTACCCATGGTGCTTTTCCTGTGCCTCGCAGAGGTAATGGGAGATGAAAATCCGTCATCCCGGGAACTCCCTTTCCTGGCAACAACCTCAGGTTTAAAGATTGGAGATAGAACGATCTTCTGGAAGCATGGCCAGGAAAGAGGCGGGGTATGACTGGACCTTGGGTCAATTAAGTCCAACTCTCAGTGTTGGAAATCCTTGGGAATAGCTCATTGGAGAAGTCGACCTGCCTGATAGGGTTGCCGGTTTCAATGGGTCCAGTTGAGAAGCTGTCTAGCAAAGGCAAAAATTGATGTTAGCCACTTATCTAAAGACTGGGGCTTGCAGAAGGTTAGTGCTTGCCTGTATTGAGGGCAAGGGTGCAGCTTCGAAATTGTATGCAGTATTAAGGGAGCGGTTGGTTCACGCTCCTTCACTGGGCTCAAAAAAGTAGTGGGAGGCGAAGGTAAATTCAAGCATCTCTCCTCAGCAATGGTATACTCTTTGGTCTAAGGTGAATAGAGTTTTTCCAGTGCTGGCAGCAATCACCCAGACCTTATCCTTTTATCTCCTCATAGGGCATAAACCTCACTCCCAGTCGGCTTTCTCCGATGGGCTCCTGGAGTAGAAGCCAGATTGCTGGTCGTGCTCGTCCCATCTTGCACCTTGAAGCCCATGTTTGATTGAGCAGCATCTTGTAAGGTCTGTCCGCGCAACATGTTGCCGGGGTGCACAATGTCGAGGCAGATTTTCCTCAGTTGCTGAAAAGGTGGGATCCTGGCGAATGGGTGCTTCACCCAGAGGTGTTTTTGCTCTGCTCTCGTACGGCGTTGGGGGCGTCCTGCTCATGGATCTCATGGCGATGGTAGTCCGCACAGGTGGACCGATTTTACCAGCAGCAGGTAGAGAAGAATGTCTGACGAGGTGTGTGAGAGCGTTAGTAACAAAGGTGGCCAGAGGGGGGTCTGCTCTGTGTGTTTCCAGTCGTGGGTCTCTCATAGGTCGAGTGGTGGCAGCGCATAGAGTCGGCACCAAGGCCGGGTGATTCTGATTGCGCCCGGTTAGGCCCCAGGAGCTCGTGGTATGCGGATCGCTAGTTTGGCTGCTATTGGAAGCCCCGGGGAGGCTCCCTTCAAAGAGCAGGACTCTTGCGGCAGGGGCCGTTGCGACGGCCGGGAGGTGGCTCAATTCTCGCTTACGGCAATGGCGCTTGCAAAGGGCTACGATGCAGGCTAAGGGTTATTCCCCAGCGGGTCATTTCTAACCTTGTTGATGTCGCGTAGGCGATCTACGTCGCTAGCTTATGTTCGGTGGGATCTGGCAACGCCTTTGAGGGCTGGTGTGAGGAGACACACCTGCGGCCTTTAGGAGCAATCGGTTTTCTCACTTTCTTTCCTTCTTACAAGCTGGTGTAGAGAAGGGCTTGGCGGCGAGTTCCTTGCGGGTTCAGTTGGCAGCGGCTTTCTTGCTTTCCGGGGCAAGATTCATGGCCAGGTGCTGGGGGCGCATAGCGACATCCGTAGATTTTTGCGAGCTGTGTTGCTCATGGCGGCCCACCCGCGTAAGGTGCTCGGGTTCCGGCATGGAACCTGAACTTAGTGTTGTAAGCATTGGTTTAGGCAGCCCTTTGAGCCGGTGGGGAAGGCCTCGGTTAAGGGTCTCGCGTTGAAGACGGGGTTTCTTGTAGCTATTTGTTCGGCTCCGCAGAATTTCGGAGTTACAGGCCTTTGTTCTTGTAAAAGACGCCATAACTGTCCTCCTTCGATCACAAGGTGGTGGCTGAGTACATTGCCAGCCTTTTTACCTAAGGTGGTCTCGGTGTTTTTCATGTTAACCAGGTATGCGTCTCTTTCAGTGTTCTCGGATAATAAGGGTACAACGTCAGATAGCAGATTGCATCTTCTGGATTTACGTCGGGCTCTTGGCGGCGTTACGTCCGCAGTACAGGCTCTTTTCCGAGATTGTTCGTAGCTTTTGGGGGCCCGCGGAAGAGAGAGGCGGCGGCGAAGTGTTGTTCTAGTCCTCCAAGTGGTTGAAGGAGATGGATTGCCGGCGGCCTACATGTTGAAGGGAAGAAGTAGTGCCGGAAGGGCTCCGAGCTCATTCGATTAGGGCGCAGG